>JAWWEE010000162.1:17249922-17297191 GCA_035221455.1 Xenops minutus | reverse complement strand
CCCCCCCCCCCCCCCCCCCCCAAAAAAAAAAATCCAACCCGTGACTCTAGGTTCTCTAGGTTTCTAAGTCTCCTTGGTTGGCAGCTTAAAAGAAAAAAAGCCACTATCAGAAGTGGAACCCCCAGCAATGGCTCAGTGGAGTTTGGATGGTTGCTGCTTACTTTCTACCAAACGTTTCAAAATAAGCTGACACAAGTTTGATTTAATCAACTCAGTGCACTCTGACAGAAGAGTCTTCTGTGATACACCCTGACATACCAGGAAAATGCTGTCTCACTGAAATTACTGTCACGTGGGTCCTCAGCTGGTTGAAAATGCTTCAATCAAAACGTTATCCTCACTATGGTCTACTCTATCTCTACCACTGCAAGGTATCCTTACGTATAACACTCAGCAAATACTCACCAGTGGAAACACCAACAGGGAGCACTGTGAGTACTTCAAGTATGTAACTAGAATCAAAGATCATCCTGATAAATTGAAGAAATAATTTGAAATGTGAAAGATAATTTAGTAAAGATTGATGCGAAATGCTGCACTGAGGAAAAATAAATGGCATGTCTGCAGCAGACCACAAACTGAATCTAAACCTACAAAGAAAATGTCATTTGGGGAAGGATTAGCCAGACTGAGAGAAGCAAGACAAATTAGGTGATTATTCAAATCTATTCAGCACTGGGAGGTCACAGCTGGAATCCTGTGCCCAGCTTTGGACATTACACTTGAAAGAAAATGAAAAGATGGTTGAGAGAACCCACAAGAAATTAGTACAAATAGGTTCTTTACAGGAATGGCTGAAAAGATAAGCTTTGATTACTCAAGGTGTGATGGAAAGGCATGTAACAGCCATCTTCAGATAAACAAAGTACTGTTAAGATGAGAATTATGGCTTAAAGGGCTTAATTTGCAGATCTGTTAGTTATTGTGCAACAAACATTAAATTATGCTTACACAGAGATGAGCAAACAGTTTTTAACATCCTATAGGAGGTGTGTAAGAATGTTACAAAATTATCTGTGAGCTATGACCCATGAGTACCCTAGCTCCTCTCGAGCAGAGCATTAGATTAGCAAATGTCTACTGAAATGTTTACTTTAAATCAAATTTCTTTGATTTCTATTAATATCTCACTACGTTGCTACTGGTTATTGCATGTCATACTACATACAATGAATTGCATTTGCATAGCAAAAGAAGAAGACAGACCTGTTCAACAAAAAGGTCCATCATTAGTTCTCCTGACTGCAATAAGACATGCTTGTTAAATTAGCAAGAGTTGAAGGTTCTGGCCATAAGTCTATACCAGGGTTTTTTTATTTATTTATTTTTAGGTGTACTAAAGCAATACTAACTCCATGGGACAAGAAATTAACTAATAACAGGCAAAAACATTTTTGCTCTGAAGATCTCAGCTCAGCACTCATATGAAAATGTTTTATTAGGCTACACAGACAGCTATTCCTTTTGCACTGTCTAATGAGTAGGCAAAATAATGTATTGAAGATCACTTACAAAATTAATTTACCATCTTTCAACCTACATCCATATTCAAACTCTGGAAGTGTTCATAAAACAAGTCTATCCAGCCTATCACAAAAAGGCAGTGTTTTATCATTTTGCTTTACTAGAGTCATGGCATTAGGCCAGGGAAGTCAAAGGAAGCAAGTGGGACTGGAGCAAATGGACTTTATGTCAACAACCAAGTACCCCATGTTTGTTATTCAAGTATGTTCCCACTTTTCAGACATCCGATTTTTTTTGGTCCATTACATATCTAAGCCTTTTTCTCAGAGAAATTGTTTTCTACTCAATATCTTTTCCCTGTTGAGATTCTTGGAAGACTTTATTTAAAAGGAAGAAGGTAAACTAAATTTTAATATAAAAACAAAACAGTCAGTACAAGAAATATATAAAAGGATATAATTTTCTGTTGCAAAATAAAATACAAAAAAAAAAAATTGCATGACACGCTACTGTTTAAGGTTCTTGTTACTAAAAGGAAATGCAACTAAATCCCACAGCAACAAGTACCATGTGAGTGGTAGTTGCTATGGTAACTTATTAAATAGCAAAAACTAAAAAGAAATACACTCTGTTGGTATGTAAGTTAAGGATGCCTCAGGGCAGTCTGAAAAACATCGATGGGGTAGGAAAAAAGTATTTTAAAACCAGAAAACAGATGAAATACCATAATAGTAAGAATCAAAACACATACACTTTAGATTAACACTTGCAAATAAGAGAAAGGGGAATAGGATAGAGCCACTGCCAAGGCCACTGTGGGTTTCAGTTATTAGGAAGAAATCTGGGTTTAAGTCTCTATAAGTATTTAAGAATGAGCAAACTACAGTACCTTATTCTTCCCTGAAGCTAAACTGGCATATAGGTACCAGTAAAGTGGAACTGACTTTCTTATTGTAGCACCTTATTAAAGCACTGTGACTTTTCACACCCAGCCTCTATCCCTCAAGTCCCCCCACCCCAAAACCCTCACTGACAAATTTGGCAGAAAGAACTCTCAGCTACCACAAAGAAAAAACCCCAGAGAAATCTTATCATTGCCTATTATACCTATAGCAGATACGAATGTATTATTAAAGCAGCCAGCCACTGGATGTCATTGTTATTCCATAGAAACATAACGAAGAAAAATCTCTTGAACTGCAAAAATCTTTCAATCCACCAGAAATGAGAGGCAGAATACACTCTAGCTACAAGCATGTACTGTTCAAGTTAATTTCAGCATCCTGCTTCTCAAACACAGCTTAACTATTTTTAAATGGATGAATAATCTGTGTGTCCTATATATGGGATTTAAAATAGCTGACTAAACATCACATGAAAGAGTACAGTCAGTCGGTCCTGTATATTTTCTGTGTGTCAAAGCCCTTTATTTTATAAAGCATTCTGCTTTGATTTGGACTTGTAGTGTTTGGAAGTGCATATGCTTGCCGCAGAGAACTTCTGTCCCATTTTAGGAAGCAGGAAAGGAAGATTTTTGCCCATGCATGATGCTGTTGGCTTGCTGCATTTCCACCTCTATGCCCAAGACTGAGAATGCACATTTCTCACCCCATTCTCAGCATGTTAGTTGGAATTACTCATTATTTTAGCTCTTTCAGAGTGTGAACAAAAACTGCAGCTCTACATTCACACGACTCTGTGTACAACTGGTTTGCCATCTTCCATCCCTGTCCTGCAATGCCAGCATTTCGCAGCAAATGGATTCTTGCACTACAAGAAAGACTTAAAACTCCTTGGCCTGATGAACTGGGATCCAGTCAGCTTGATTTCTCCATCATCCTCCACCACTTCCAGAATAAGTCTGTGCAAGGTGAATGTGGCTCAGGGTATGATCAAACCAGACACAGAATCTTGCAGGTGAATAGCGGTCTGGGAATCTGTGCTTGCTCCAGTTACTGGTACTGCAGGGAATAGTTCCCATCTTATGAAAGCTCAAGTTACATCTCTTACTGTATCTTGCAGCCATGCACTGCCCTGTAAAGGCACCTGTAAGTCACAGGTGTAGTTACAAGATTCCTGTCAGAATGGATCGCTATTAGACCTGAGCCTATTTGCATCCTGTATCTAGTTGCCTAGCCTGATTCTGTCACATTGTCCAACATTTACGCTGGTCTCAATGTCATGCTAACCTGCTTAGAGTTGCATGCGTGCTCAATTTATTGAGAGATGGATTGCAATGAAAAGAGAATTAAGTTGGAATGAGTGAGCCCTTACTTCTCTTTTCAAGTTTCTCCGTGGAATTTTTTAGGTTCAACTCAGGACTTTGTTTCTCATTGTGCTTAGAAGTCATTATTAAGGATCTGCTTCCAGGTCCTTTTCTGCAAAAGCAGTGTCTCCTGCAGATAGATAAGAGAGGACACATAAGGAATCTCTAACTCAAAAAGCAGGTACCCATTTCAACTGCTTGTCTTGTAACTAACCTGTTGCTTCCAGATTCCTGCAGCTGGGGATGTAATCTCCGTCTGTAGCTGCACAGAGAGTAGACCATTAATCCTTCTTGGCTTTTTTTTTCCTTTCTCACCCTAGTACTCAGAAGGGTAACTTAGAGGCAGATGTGGCAGCTGGGAAGTTTTCCAGTTGCTTGTTTTAGAAAGAAGTATTTTGCACTGTGGGCACTGAGATCTTTTCAGTCTTTCTCACAGCCACAGGCAACACCACAAGAAACTTGCTGGGTGGTTAAGTAACTTGGTTTACTAGGGCTTGCATCTCAGCTAGATCTAACAGACATATGTTCAGTATAGCCCACTCCAATTTTCCTGCAATAAAAGTAGGCTTGCATAGGAGAAAATAAGTCTGAAGGCTAGGATGCATTTGGAAGCTGCCAGAAAAGGATTGATTTCTGTAAGTTAGTACTCAGCTTCATGAATAAAAATAGGAGATAAAGAGAGATTTCATAGCTGATAGATAAAGGCTGAAGAATTAGTTTCCCAGAAATCAGCAGGAAAAATAAGAAAACACATCATGTTTTCATACCCATGCAGGTGAGCCATGGCTGACCTGGTCCTAGTAATTCAGCCAAATTTGGGGGCTATGATTAATCTCAAATCTCACCAAAAAACTAGTAAATCTATAAGTTCCTTTCTAGTGACTTAGGTTCAGATCCAGGGAAAGCGTGGCAGGTTGGCTGCCCTGTGCACTCATTTATCAGCTCTTTTCTGTGTGTGTGTACGTTGGAACTTCTTTTTTCACTGTTCATACTTGTCACTACAGACCTGACCTGCAATCTGCAGTATGTGTGAAAAAAGTTTTCTTTTCCCTGATATGTATCCAGGGGAAGAGGGCTGTCTGCCTGAAAAGCAAATAAATTGCTTGACATATCCTTTTAAGTGGCACCAAAAGAAGCTGTCTTTAGCTTCTCTTTCAATTAATAGAAAACAGCACTTCAGGGAATTTCTAGTACCATTGGAAAAAAGCAACCAACCAACAAACAAAATACCCCTGATTACTGAAAGCCCAAAAAAAATGAGCAGTAAGACATTATTATATGAGCTGCTTCCAAAAAGAGAGCAAAGATCTGCTTGGATGATTTTTAAGGCCTTTAGTTTCAGCAGCATTTTCTCTCTCTGAATCAACGGACTTCTTAAAGAAATAAGAACATAAATTTATGCTATCTCAAAAATGCATAAACCAGTTTTGCCCTAAAAATGCATAGGTCAGTAAAAGTAAACAATGCACTGTACTCTGAGGCTTTGAGATGACAATCAGGTTTGCCATTTAGAAGTAACAGACCACTCCTGACACACATAATGAAATCTTAGGGCTCTATCACATCAACATCCTGCTCTGTCACATCACCCTGTTCTAATCTGAGCTAATAATTTCTTTTTAACTTGGTTCTCTATCTGTGAATAAGCAAAGGAGTTTGGCATCTACTTTCCTTCTACATCTTGTGAATTCCTCAGGTCAGGGATCTTTCCGATGGCTCAAGACAGGCACTTAAGGGCTGAAGAAACCTGAAACCTCTATCACATGAGTAACTATTAGTCGGCTCTTGTCACAGGAGATGGATTCAGATTTCCCAGCTCAGTAGATTTTCCTCTACCTTTGCATATATCCTTTCTAGATGACCTAAAGTATAGGTGTATGCTTGCCAGGGAGACTTTCTGATGCACTTTGGAGACATCATAGCTACATCTGGTACCACAGTGAAGGAAGGAGGAGGCGGCAATGCGCTGCATCAAAGGGTTTACCCATCCTATGACCAACCATCCCATGGAAATGATGCTCACAGAGAGAGTGACCAGGAGCTGGTTAGTTATGTCTGTGCTATAAGACAAGCCAAAGACAACAAAGCCTGAACTCAGATGATTACTTTGCCTTGGGTTTACGACTTGCCAGGGCATTAATGTTTCCTCTTTTTCTAGACTTTCACACAGTACCTGACTCATCTTAGGTAAAACATCTAATAATTTGCCCAGGTACAGCTGCTCCACGCCTTTCCCACTGCAAAAAACTTCATACCACACTGTCTGTAAAAAGCTCGTTCAGCAAAATGTGCCTGCCATTTCCTATGCTAAAACTTTCACACAAAGAACTGCAAAGCAGAAATTTAGACCCAAGATCAACAGCCCCAGAAAGGAATAGCATTTCGCATGTTTCAGCAAGAAGAGAGGCTACAGTCACTCTCAGAAGTCCTTGCTTGAATTAGCACCATTCGCTTCAACACTGCAGTTATGGAGCTCTTTAGAGTGAATTCATAGGGAATAGCAAAGGAATGCTCTTTTGAGACTGGATTGTGGCACTCCAGAATGACAGTTCCTCATAAAAGACCCTAAAATAGTACATAGTAAAGTGTAATAACTTTTATTCTTGCTCTATTCTTTAACACCCTCCCCCTGCCATACACACACACGTGGTTTGGTAGTTGACAGTGTTTGGTGTTTGCATATGGTGCCTTCACACTTGGCTACAGGAGAACCTACTACTGAATTTGCATCAGAAACTGTAAAATGGGATGTTAATTTTTTTCCAAGGAACCTGCATCTTTCATGAACAGAAACTGTCAATAGGCCCATGTCTTTATATCACATAGATAACATTGGAAATACCAACTTTTATGACTATTCTATTCATATTTGATCCTGAAAAACGTAATAATGTATTAGTAATAATGAGTTTAACCTGTTTAAATAGATTTAATCCTTTAATAAATGTAGTTAGGCTTAAAAAAGTAATTCACTACCTTCAAATTTCTTGGCACTTTTGCCTTCTGATACTTTATGCAATGCCAAAACTTAGAAATTTGCCAGGTTTCCTGATTTAGATGGTGGTTTGTACCCTTAGAGGCTTGTAGCAGGCCTGCGGCAAAGTGGTTAAGGAGGGAAAAGTACTGGGGGGGGGAAAAAAAAAAAGTATATTCAGTCTGTGCCTGTAGGAAACTAACCCGTGGAGTTTCCTAAACAACGCTGCTATAGTTAGATTTCCACATCCACATTAGCGATGAGCCAAGGGATTAAAGACACAATGTATATTGGCAAATAACAGGTTCTGGCTTTTCCAAGGCTGCTGTCGCCTTTCCGCGATGCCACTAGATGGCATCAAATATCCTTTATTTGTGAAAAGACTGTTTCTAGCTTGTGTGCAGTGAAGGATTATTGTGCTTTTGGCCATAACGATGGGTTTAGATTTAGGTTTCAAACTAGTTGATTTTATTATAACATTTTCTCGTGCTGGTTGTTTATGTTACCTTGTAAGTGAAAAAGAATAAAATAAAATCAATTAGCCTCAGACCCCCTTGTGGTTTACCTACTTTGCTCAGCACAGGGGCTGCCTGTGAATTCATAAAACTTTTGAGAATTATGGAGCCTTTAAAAGAGAAACAGAGCCTCTACTCTGATTGAATACCACTGCACTGAAAAAATTACTCTACATTTACCCTTGTGTTTAATTCTGTAACAGTTTCAGGATACACCTCCTCCATAATGAAAATGTCAAGTTCCCTAAAATAAACTGTCTTTAAAGTGTCTGCTCTCGCCATTACGTATTTATGTATTTGATCAACCTGATTCACAAAATAGGTGCACTTTAACCACACCAATTTTCCTAGGGCAAATCAGGGAGGGGGGCAACAAAAACAAAACATAAAACCAAAACAAAACCAACAAACAAAAAACCCCACCAAAACCAACAACAAAAAAGAAATAAGCACACACACACAAAAACAACACACCATCATAAACAATGAAATCACTGGAGGTAAAGGAACTTATAACAAAGAAAGTAAGCACAAAATATGCGGAAGAAATCTCAAATGCATAGATTTCATTTTAAATAAACCAATAATTAGAATTCCTGTGAAATTAGCCTATTCTGTCATTAGGAAGAAGGTTTTATTTGCACTGAGAAATGAACTTTTAAATGCCCCTTCCCAAACTATTCTATGATTCTATGACTACATGAATAACATTAGCTCCCTTTGAACATGTTAGTTTGTAAGAGGAGAACAGCAGAGCACCACCACTAGCATGAGTCTCCAAAGCATTTATCCCTGCTAACATGGCCTTAAAGCTTGTGAGTTTAGAGTTAACTTGTTTGAAATAAGGCACTGCACCCTGAGAATCTGTGCATTAGAGATACTGGAAGAGTTGATCCAAATGGTCTCTAGAGAAACTGGTGACCTTAACCACTCACTTAACTGATGGAGCTAACTATTCTTGAAAATTGGAAAGTTTGAACAAAGCTGTAGCCTCCAAACCCAAGAGTCAGTTGCAGAGTCAGTTTGAGACCTCCAGTGCTATGTGGGCTGCAGGAGGACTTAGAGGACCCTATATAAATATGCCTGCATCTGTCAAGAGAGAAGCCGTTTCTGCAAACACCTGATCAAAGATGACCTGAGTGGGACTGCGCAGCCTATATGAAGGAGTTTCTGCACTTTGGGAGGATGAATCCATTCTGTAGTATCAAGACTGGATATCTTGCCCATAGATCATACAGAATTGACTCCATCTGAACACAAGTTCCTGCTCTAATTATATTGCTAGAAGATCCCTTCCCTTCTCTGTTTAATCTGGAGAGATGTGACTCTTACTATGGTAAAACTGAAGTGACTCCCTAAACACACTTGCCAATAAAAATATTTTCTCTTTATTTCTTCTTCTCAGTTGTGAAATAAATGGCTTAACTACTTTGCAAAGTTTGATTCTACTACAGGCTGTACCTATTAGTTTAAGAGCATGAACAGATTTGAAAACATCCTTTCACGTGGCCAAGTCAAGAGTGTTTTGTTCTATACAAACCTAAGTCTCTACAGGAGGAAGACTCAGAGGAATTCAGAAAATAGGAGGAATCACTTGTATTATTCTCACCAGACTGCAGGCAGAATCAGGACTGTGACAAAATAGAACCACTGTGGGACATTTCCCCACAAAGTCTCCTAATACTGAAGTATGCCTAAGTAACAACTTGTGCTACCTCTTGCTATCATCATACTCTTAAAGGAAACTGTTTCTGTGAGTTTGTTCTTAAACCGTTCCCCTTAGTTGTTATGACTTATTGCTGCAGCTTGAAAACCTTTAGTAACCTCCTGTTTTCATGTTATCTTGAGAGTGTTTTACATGGTAGCATATCAAACTGATACTGACACTCTCCCAAGACTAGGTTTTCACTGTAAAACAAATACACACACGGAGAAACAGAAAAGTCAGTGGATCTAAAGATATCTCACACCATGTTTAACCCTTGTCTACTATTAGTCCCCAGCATGAAAGATAACACCTATCTACTTCCAGTCACTAGAGAAGAAAGAACTATTTACAGAATAGGGAATTAAAAATTGCTGTCTTCCTCTTTCACCTTTAGAGTACTTGGGCAGAACCAACTGGCAAACTTCATTCTCTGGCTTATTGTCCAGAAAAAGGCTGTCAAGATAATGTTATTATATATAGATGTTTAACCACTTCTTTTTTTATTGCCTTATTTCAGCCAATATATATGATGAGTACATAGCCTGGAAACACTCACTTTCACCCTTAAAGTCTTATCATTCTTTTAAGTACCTGGTACTTAAGAAGATCTATCTTCCTACTCCTGACATACACCAGTTCCACCACAATTCTGGTTCAGCTGCCTTTCACTTAGTATTCCACTGCATTTCCAGAATGTATACTATCTGCTTGGCTCGTTGATGTATTTATTTTTGCATCTGCTTTCATCACAGAGTGGTATCTTGGAGTTCTGAGTTTTGTAGTCTTGATTTCAGATTTTTTTTATAACCCATTTCCTTTGTATGTTCTTTTTGTAAACATCTATCATTGCCTGCCTTAGGTCCTCTGACTAAGCTGGTGTGGCATCTTTTATCTGTTCACCGTTACAAATGACTTTGTTTGACTACTTGCTTGAAAATGATACACAGCATGAACACACACACACCCCAAAACAGCAGCCATAGAAAAAAAGTGTCAGAGAAAAACATATCACAAGTCATAGAATTGCACATGAAAAACATCTATCAGCAAAGAAGTTAAGGTTTGATTAGTCCTCCTTTCAAACCAGCATCCTGTCTATGGAACGTTGAATGTAGAAACAGGTTGGAGCTCCAATTGGATTTTAACTTCTTCCTGTAAACAGGCATATTCAAAACCAAGATGATGCTTTATGTGTGGAGGTGTTTTGTTTTTTTTTTTTTTCTGTTCACTTTTGAACTTAATCTTCATTTAATAGTTTTGACCAAAGGAACACTGAGCCACAAAAATCTGTGTCCCAGCTGTTACTAAGTGTTTTGTTTTTCTTGTTTTGTGAAAAGTTTCCACTGGAAATCCATGGAATGCAAGGACTGGGGGTCTGGGTAATCTATTCAAAACACCCAGGTAATGAGATGTGCTTCAATATGAAGGCTCCTTCTTGAGAGGACCCAGAAAACACAATTTATGCTCCTTTCTTTAGTTTCAGCTCTATCAAGTAAAACAGACATTATTTCCTCTCATGTTTTCCAGTATAACTCCTGCCTTCAATGAACTAAAGACATGCTGACATTTACTGTCACGAGTACAGTGCTAAGTACACTGATGATCTCAACTGTGGCCTTCAGTTCAAATAATAATAGTAGTAGCTATGACAATGTTAGCATATGACCAAGAACAAAAACATCTCACAAAACACACGAGCCAAATTGGGAGAACATGCCAAAGAACGCTAACTCAGAAAGAGACAATTCATTATTCGCTTTGTCATTCAAATATTTCCAAAAATTAATGATGTTTGCCAAGCATATGTCTAGAATTTCCCTAAGATAGCAAGCTGATGTACAGTAGGAATTCAAATGACTCATGTGCTGTGATGCGACTGCTTAACATGGCTTATTAAATCAGCTCTCCAAAGTGTCCAGTACAATGACTATCAAATATCAAAGCATAGGAAACAGGGTCCTATTTTTTTAATGTGGACAAGCAGAAAACAAATGATCTGAATTCATGAAAATCAACTAAGACTTATTTCTTACAGAATCTCTACTGAGAATAACAAAGTGCAGCGCTCAGTTCAGTAATGACTGACAAACTACTATTACGAACTACAGAGCCATTACCAGAGTCCAGTAAAGAGGCAGCACCTTAAAAGAAAAAAAACAAAGAAAGAAAAAAAAACAGGAAAAAAGAAAAACTAAAAAGAAAAAAGGAAAAAAAAAAGCTCTCGGGATAGAGCACTTTAATCTCTATATCAGCTTATTCAGCAGGCTGAAAGGATCCCAGCAATTCTGACAATAGAATCAGCAAGAGGGCCACTTACTGCCTCATAGACTTTAAAGTTCCTTTGGACTTTCAATTAACCAAATATAAAAACAAGTCAGAAGTAAAGGTTCTCATTCAATTTGCATCTATTCATTGAAGGATTTATGTCCTTTTGTTACCTTAGTGCAGGTACAGCCTGCAAATACTTGTGAATTTTATTTTAGTTTTAGGTTAGGGAACTATTTTGATTCAATTTTATGCTTAAGAAAGACTAAATGGCTTTGCACAAGCATCTAACCCAGTTTCTTCTAGGCCATATATTAGCTTTCAACAGTTTTGAATACAAACAAAAAGGTAAGGTACGGTAAACTGTAAGCCCTCCAAGGAACATCTAGAACAAGTAAGCGTAATGACCCAGATAGAGGATATAAAAAGAAAATTTGGTCTTGTGCAGATTGCACCTTGGCATAACTATATCAGACCAAAACTTAGGTTGACAATTTTGAACAGCAGGTCGATATGGCACAAAGCAGAAAACCATGAAAAAACCCTAAACAAAACAGTGGCAATATCAAACAACCTTTCCACATCTCTGTTAACATGTACAGAAATAGAATAAAGTGAGAATAGCTCCACAGTTAAGCTGAAGTCTGCTCTAACTGTTTTTAAAGTCAAAGTCCCAGATATCTTGTAAAACCCCTTTTGGGTCAAGTTGTATTCCTATTATATATCATATAAATTGCCTCAAATAAGGCTTTCTCAGTCCACAGTTAAAAAATCCTTGGGTGTCTTCCATTAGCCTCCTGCTCTTGTTTCCTAGAATACTTTTTCTGGGATCAGACTGGACCCAGACCCCTGTCTATTGGCTCCTTCAAAGAACTACCACAAATCTCTTACAGATAAATCCGTATAAAATCCAGGAGAAATTCACTTGCAAAGTGATTCACAGACATGGGAACATACATACCTTGGTCAGAAGAGACTAAAATTAGAAAATCCATACATGTGCAAGCATATACTCTGTCAAATCAGGTATTTACTATTGTTCATGTGCATTAAGCAGAAGCTTGCTGCCTCAATAGTTGGGAGATCACATATCCCAGAGGAAATGGGGCCAGATAACCTTCGTGAGAATGAAGACGAAATCTCAAGGAAACAACCTTGTGATGGCAAGGGGACTGAACAGGTCTTCCATACTCCAGTTTTTATGCTATAAAACAGGTAACTATGTATATTTAAGACTACTTTAGATCACATTTAATACCTTAACCATCATGGAAGTTTCACGTGAGGATGCAGCAAGAATGAGCCAACAGAGATCTGTCTTCTGTGGCTCTGCCATTTGAAGGGCTCACGTCTTCAGAAACATAGCACAGTTCTGTTCACCCCACACAAAAAATACCTAGCAGCACGGTTTTGACACAATTCTTTCCTATGGTTTAGATCAGTTTTATTTCCTTTGTTTTTCCTTTTTCCTCCCCCCTGTTTCTGTATTTACATCAAAATCATGCATCTTTTCTTTATGAACATTGGAAAAACCTGAGAGATTTCAACAGAAAACCCAGAAAAATTAAAATTTCTTGCTAGAAAAATGCAAGGCAAAATTTTACTTATTACATATAATAAGGGTATTTCATAATATTTTTACAGCTATTTCTCCTGAAACAAATAACAATTAACACAGTACCATTCAGGTAATAATATTAGAAGGGATTTCTCTATTGCTAAAGCAAAAAGATGAATAATTTTTTTCTTGAACAATACATGAAAAGAAGATATAAAGTGAATTCAAAGTTTCAGTAATAAATCTCTTGAAAAACTTGATATTAAAGTACAGTTAACCATGAATCATAGAAAGCCTAACAGATTTGCACTATTTCCAACTTTAATGCCCTAAAATATGTTAAGAATGTAAATTTGATTCCAGACAGCAGATTTCCTCTTTGGAAAAGACATAGGTAAATAAAAGTCTGAAGGAAGAAAAGCCAGGAATCAACTGAAATAGCTTTCCAGAAACTGATGTCCACTGAAAAATTAGAAAGGACACTTTCAATGAGCAAATTCTTGGACAATGACTATATGGGGGAAAATTGGGGGCAGAGATCTAATGTAATGTCCAATCCATATAACAAAAAGTGACACAAAGTGTATCATAACCCACCAAGTACACACATACTGCCAGTCTGTGGCAGTGCTGGTTTTGTTTTCTGTTCCTGACCCCTTGGTTTCTGTGCTGCTTACATGTTAGTGGAAATTATTTCACTGATTTCCTCTAGGTTTAATATTGACCCATCATTCAAAATAACATGACATCAGGTTTCTGCCCATAGTATAGAGGATAGGGCAGAGGAAAACTGAAGTCACACATATATGTGAAATTCAGGTGATCTTGTTCTAGTCTCATGGTCTCCAGTGTACATATGAAGGAAAATAACTGAATTTCTGGATCAGAAATTGCTCTCCTTTTTCTTAGCTCTACTTTGTCTTAAAGTTAGGATTCTCTTTATTATTTTATATCCTCCCAATATACTAACTTTTTTCCATCTTATTCCATCACTCACTTGTGTGTACAGTATTATTTTAATTATGGTGCTACAGGGGTGGAAAAGCACAGACCTCATCTGGATGTATAGACTTGATCTACTAATGGAATAAATAAATATGGTCCCACTGATCAACCTTATCTCAGTGTCCTTTCCTCCACCTTTGTGCAAAAGACCAGGAAGAAGAAAGGAAAGAACAAGAAAACAGAAGAAGAGGCCATGCAGACAACCAGGGATTCCTGAGTTTAGTACACCAGATCGAGGAATAAATTATTTTCAAGCTATGGGTAAGTGAAATGAGGCTTGACATGATTTGGTTGCTTGAGATGCAGCTGAGAGCTGGATCTCTGCAGCTCAGGCAAGCCCTGCCAAACAGGTTCACCTGAGGATTAGGAAATCAGAGATAACTCCAGGTACCTTCAAACTTCATCAGACTACTACTGTCCCCCCAGTGAGAATGGAAAACAACAGATACTTCTCTGCAAAGGGAAAACATTTCAAGAAATAACATACTGAGGTGGAAATTCGCCATCAGCTGGAAGCAAGAAAGGAACAAAGAGTAAAAGAGAAAATGTGGTTTCAAATAGCATTTGTCTGAAAATAGAACAAATGTGTGCAAGAACAATGAGCTTTCTCTGACTTTTGTTGGAAGCACAGTCCAGGGCCAGTGCATCTCTACTCATATTGGGCATCTGGCCAGAGACTATAGAAGTGGCTTTCCTCCCATTATTTTCTCATTTTCATTAAACTGCATTTTAGGGCACCACAAAACAAGCCTATTGTCTCTACATTTTTTCTTAGGCACATACTATTTGCTCCTAGCATAAGAATAATCTCTCCTGGCAGAGAAAGCAGGTTCCCATTAATTATCTCTCTCTCTCCACTCTTGCAGCTTTACTTGTAGGAATACTGCCACGACTATGGACTGTTTGCCAAGAGGCCTTACACATGCTTTTTTCATTATTAGACTACTATAAAATTTAACCATATAAGTCTCCTGTGCTGTACCCTCCTGACAATGCCAGCAGCCATTCTAAAATAGACTACTTAAGAGGGCCTAGAGACCAGGCATTTTTGCAACTCCTTAAACTGTGGTTTATTTTTGCCTTGTTATTAGATGTGATTCTGCTCCTGCTGATGGGCACTGCAGCAGCCCCAGTTCTTAAATGAGCATTTTAAAAAATATCAGACCATGTCATCCTCAGCAATTACAAAAAAAATCATTTAACTAAGTGGGAATTCTCCTTGTCAGTAAGGGCTACAACACAGCAAGGGTGAAATTTTAGCATTGGGCATTAAAAGATTTTGACTCTAAATTGCTGGAAAAATAATGGCGTACAAGGATGGAGTTTGCTTTTAATTTTTTCCTCAAATCACAGAGCTTAATTGGTTATACAAATACGAAAATGTAAGAAGAATGGATCCTGAAATAGTACTTCTTATCAAAAAGTAGCAGAGTACTTTGCAGTTGAACACAATACCATTTTCCTCTTGAAGCAAAACAAGAAGCAAACTTGCTTACCCAGGGACCCACAGCAGAGTAGAAGCATGGAAGCAAACAATATTCAGACTTTGATAATTTTAGTTAATCATAATAAGCAATATTTTACTTACTATCATTAATTTCCCATCAATGGTGAAGAATTTGCCTCAAAAGGACACAACCTCTTTTTCCAGTGTGTGAAGACAACACACATGGTAGGGGCTCCGGAATTTATTCTCTCAGTGCAGCAAAAGATAGAGTAAATAACACTGTCCCTAATTCAACTCTCAGGAATGTCAGCCAGAGCAGTCAGGGAAGGGCACCAGCTGCCTGTCCTCTCATTCTGATCTATTGCAGCAGCAAGGCAATAGTATCTGACAGAAAGGGAAAACCCAAAGCTCTCACACACCACAGCAAACCATCAAGATTCAAGCTTTGCACCAATTATAAAACACAACAGTAAAATTGTAAACAGGACTGATGAAATTAGGAAAAGAACAATGCTTCACATATGCTTGCTAACGTGTCACTCCTTTATTTTCACGTGTCACTTAATACCTAGGATATACTGTGTTTAACAGTTTTATAAATATGATTAAGAGCCACCATCCTTGGCTAACACATTTCAAGAAGCTTATGTCTATAGTAAGCTCTTGGTGCTGTTTATGTATGCAAAGCCATAGCTACGAGGGAAGAAATGAAGAAACACAAGCCACTGCCCATTTAGCAAATCAGCAGTGTCTGCACTATCCAGAAGCTGTGCACAGCATCCTCCATTAAAGAAAATGTTTTCTGGCGAAATGAAGTAAAAAACTTGCAGAGCTGTTAGTTCACTGTCTTATTGGAAGTGGTACAAGAAGCTGATAACTTTAAGTTGAAGAGAGAATAAAAGCAAGCAGACCATAACTGCACAAGGGCACAGATACCCTGTGCCCAATCCCTGCGTATCCCCATCATGCTCGCATTGCCTAAGGATGTTTAGTCCAGGCCAGATGGCCTTGTGTGATTGTCTGAATATGCTGATAGAGTCATTCTTTCAATGTCACTGAGATTTTACTCTCATACATCCCTACTATAAAGTTACCCGTCTTCCTGTAGCTGCCCATAGCTTACCACAAATTTTATCCCAGCTGAGCAGAGCAGGACATAGCTCAACCTTGAAGGCTGTGTAAAGAAGGCAGACAAGACACAGACTTATTGGAAACCTTTGAAATTAGTAATTTCTTTCTCCTGAGGTGTTTTATCCTTAACAAACACCAAATGCCCCTTCAAAAAGTAAAGTGAAGAGTTGCAGATTTTTTTCTATTCCACCAATTAATTTAATGAACTCTGCATTTTCAGCCTTACTCTCCTATACTTTTCCCTCAAGAAAAACACCAGTCAAGCTCCACCCCAGTGCCTCAACATTCCATAGGTGAGCATGCTGTACCCTGCTAGATAAAGCCAGGACTTTTCCACTGAGAAAAACGAGTGCAGTGCTGTGGCTGTCCTGGTCACAGTGAGATGAAGATGTCCTTGCTGCAGAGACAGAAAAGGATTGATGGTGGATATCATCCCACAAAGTTTTGGAAAAAATGTGATTACTGGGCCTACCTGAACCCTCCCTAAACTTTCTTAGTGAACAAAAGCAAGTGGGTCCACGAGTCTTCCTCTCCCCGTGTTGGGGGGCAAGTACTGGAAAACTTCAAAAGATACTGCAGGGGGCTAAAAAAGCACATGTAGAGTGCTAGAAGGGCAAGAGAATAACAGGAGAAGCAAAGAGCAGGCCAGACTGTGCCCCTCGCCCTGGGAGTGGCCAGGAAGGGTAGGGGTGTTGCACCACACGAGCTCTTTACTGGGCCACGCTCCCTGTGAGCTGACACACCTTGCAGGGAAGGGTGACAGCTTCAAACACCTCCCGCTCTCGCACTGTACCTGTCACCTCTCACTGGCAGCAGGGCCAGCAGCAGCAGCCCCCACACACAACCCGTGAGGGTTGGCAGGGCCAGGGTCATCTGCCACCCGTGATGGGCTGGTCTGTCCCTGCTGCGTGCTGGCCAGGGGGGTGACACAAATTACTTCTCTGCTAAAGGGCTGGGAGAATGGGACCAGGCTATGACATGGCTTTCTCTTTAGGCTGCCCATGTTTTTTTGCAGGGCTGGAAAAAAACTGTGGCTATCTCAACAGGATGGTCTAACAAGCGACATCACTGATTAAGAATGACTCCCTCAATAATATTTTGTAATTCCAAAGCTACATAAATGCAGGCAGGAGCCCCTACTTACCTGGCTACTTGGGTCCCTACCAATAAATGGATGGATTGATGGGTATTGGACTGAATTCTTCTCTTGAATTTCGGTGGTGTTGTTCAGAAATCAACTCTAGCAATCCTATCAGCCCAAATAGCCTGTTGAAATTTACTATAGAAAAGTCAATCAGCTTGGATATTAGCTCACAGTATGCTGCACCATCTACACACAGAGGCACACAAAGAAATAATTTGCCCTTGTTGATTTATCAGCAATAGATTCAGTTACATCTAATAAAAAAACCCCCAACAAACAAAAACACAACAACAACAACAAAATACACAAACCCACAAGACCTGTGCAAATTCAGCCACATCATCTCGGGCAGCATCTTTCCATGAGAATTTAAAGAGAAGTAATACTGTCACCCTTTTATCTCTCAAGCCAAATCTGTTATGCAAGAAGGATCATTAACATCAGCAGGGATACAAAGTGAGGAAGATTTGCTCCGTGCTTAGTAATAAAACCTTCTCAAAGAGATGAAATGGGACTCGGTGTAATGTACCAGGAGTCACAAGAAGCCACATTGGCACTTTGTGGACAAGTCTGTATCACACTACTCTTCAAGGACTACAGAGCAGGTAGTCTTGTAGCTCTGTTGTAAGATTTTTCTGAAGATTATATTAATGAGTGGTGACCGCCTGGTGCCAGTGTTACTTCAAATTGCTATTTTAATACAGCTCACATCAACAGTAACACTGAAAAACATAATCAAAATGGCAGTCCGTTCAAGTACAAGATAGGAATACTGTCCTTACTTGTAGAGGAAAAATAAAGTAAGAGAGATGGGATACTGAAAAAGTAGGGAAAACGCTAAAAGAAGAAAGAGCCAATATCATTTGCAGCTAAATCACTATGGAGCAGTTATAGCCTGGCAATGCAAATATGGACTCCATGGGCAATAGTATGGATACAATTATTAGAATTTTATTTGCCTGATTTTTGTATAGCAATGAGATCAATGTGTGCCTCAGCATAGGCAAAGCACTGCCACAAATGAATTCCTACTGTGTATTTTTGGAGAGCATGGGCTTGATTTTGAGCACAGCATTAATTCTGTTCCCCCCTCCCTCCCAATCAGGTTCTCATTATGTCGTCTAAAACCTTGATTCAGCCAAGCATTTCTGTATGTGCTTTGTTGGAACATGTAATTACTTCCCATTAAAGTCAACAGGACTAAGTAGCATGGTTAAGTGCTTTGCTGAATCAGAGCCTAAATGATATCAGCTGTGCCAGTAAGTTACAGGTGCAAAAAAAAAACCCAGAAAAAAAAAGCCCAACAACAAAAAACCCCTCCAAAAACACCAAATCAAAACATGTTTTAAAATTTTGACCTTTTTAAAGCAAACTTTTATAGTGGGCCCCTTTGTGATTTTTTTGTGCATTTTACTTAGTTATGCTACTTCCTACCTTTCATCTATCTCAAGTGTTGCCATGCTACTCTTTGCTGATCCTCTAGAAAACAGTAATTTTTAGAGAAGATAAAAATATAGTACTGAGGTGACAAATATTACTCTGGTTTGTCAAAAGTGAACAGAGAAATAGAAGGAAAGCAAATACAGTTGTTTGCCCTTGAAATCTTTTAATGTGGCTGATATAGACAAGGGTGAATTAGTCTTTGAGAAAAGACACCAAACACACACACACAAATCCCACAGCAGCCCACAGAAAGCTTCCTGAGCCAGTTTATTCAGGAAAAGATTATGAAGGGTTTGCAGCTCTCCTTTACCAGTAGCAGGTTTAAAGACAGTTGCATGCAGCCTGGACAGCAATGAAGAGCATCTAACTGCTCCATCTTGGCCACAAAAACAATTCAGACCTGTTCCAGAATCCTCCCAGGCAGCCCTTAAAATTGTTCACCCAATTGACTTTCTCAGGGGCATGTTCACAATGCCGTGGTATCTGAAGCAAGGGTGCCTTAGGCACACAGCTAGGGATGCTCTTACTCAATGTTCTGGTTAAAATCTTGTTTTGTGACTCTCAGCACAATGTCTGTCCGCATTTGCAGCAGCAGTTCTGAAGCACAGCAAAAACACTGTCACAAGTTAATTGGGTAGAACTCATATCAGACAAAACCATGTGTTTAACTGGGTAAAATATATCACTATCAACACCTGAAAGACTTTGAGAAGTTGTGGGGAAAATAGATCAAAGCCGAAAATTCATGAGCATTTGTAACTGTCATCAAAACCAGGTTTACTTTGTTCTAATTGAGTCCTGATGCTGTGAACACAGCCTTGGTATCTGAGCACCTAGATTTCATATTCAGGAGTCTAACATGGAAAATCTTATCTATGAGGAAGCAATGTCATGAGTTCCACATGACACGAAACTGATGGATGTGCCCACATCACAGAGGTGACACAGGGGACACAATAAAACAAAAAGGAGTGGATCAATAGGATCAAAATGACATGTTTCAAAGTGAACAAATAGCTGTTGGCAAATAGCCAGTAATGACATAATAAATAGGAATGACAATAAGAAATTAACTATCACCCCAACATTTCAGCCACAAGCCACATAGGCACAAGGCAGACATAACAGATGTTACGGGAATGAGTATCAAAAATACCCAACCAAACAAAGAAGTAATATTACAAGAGAATTTAACCTTTAATCACCATTTTCAGACAGAAATAGGTTACGTAGTTTCTCAAAAGAAGCCTCTAGTTGAAGAACTTAAATAGAATAAATAATAGAATATGTTATTTTTTAGATTTAAAAATGTGCCTCTCTCAAGATCTAGGGAAAATATACAGATCATTTAAATTTACACACAAAATTCCAGCTAAACCAATGGTCAAAATAAGAAACCTTCCCAGAACCCTGACCCTAACCTTTCTCAGAAAAGAATCCCACCTTTTGAACTCAGCCACCATCACTCAGTCTGCTTCCTAAGAAAAACCTTGGGAAAATACTTGGGTGCTTCCACTACCAACCAAGAGGTTAGCAATTGGCCCACATCTAACATCTAAGACCATGACATACAGTGACAAAAATTATTCCTGACACTCAACTTTCCCTTCTCATCCTCTCCGTGGCATTCCTGCTTCATCTGCAAGTTTATTTTGACAAATGATTTTTATCAGCTGTTTATCTTTACCCCTTGGTGCTCTTTGAGACCTCCAAAATATGTCCCTGGAGGTAAGATGACCAACATCCTTTTTCCATCTCCACTCCTTCCCTGTTTTATTTTCTTCTTTTATCCCCAGAGATGGTCACTAAAAGAAGTATTGAATATCATAATGTTTCTCAAAGCCATAATTAAAATTGCTCCATTCCTTTCAGCTAGTAGTGTGCCCATTTTGTAGATGCATAGAGACAGAATAAGAGTCAGACAGAAAAAGAGTCAGCAAAAGAGCTAGGAACATAATGCAGATCTCATTTCCCTTCCCCTTGGTTGAGGAGTTGAACTAAACAGTAGGGACACTATTTCAGCCTATTTTCAGTTACAGCATCTCCAAGAGCTATTTTCATACCAAAGGTAAAACCAGGTCTATAAATCTCAAACACTTTCTTTTCTCTTTCAGTCAGTGGAAAAGAGACAGGAACACATAAGTCATAACACATTAAAATGAAGAGGGAGGGTCAGCTTTCTCTGCTGAGCAGGAGAAACATCATCATCATGCTCAGATGAACTATCATAGGCTTTCTGGGTGCCATGTTACAGGTAATTAGAAAAAGAGCCCTCTAACTGAATGTTATAATCGTATTATTGACTTTTTAGTTAATAATCTGTACCTTATTGAACTGAGCAGCCATGCTATAAATTTAAAACACATTGCATGATAATGTGCTCTTTCCAAGGCTTCATTTTTAATCAGATCTGCAGTTCTCAGCTGCAGTGATTTATAATAATCATCAGCAAATATTACACATAATTGATGGTATTTGCTGTGTGTAAAACAGGAGTCAGAAATGTCACATTTTAGGCCAGACTCTGTCCCACTTTTCACAGAAAGTGATTTATTCTTTACATTAGCTTGATAGGGGTAGAAAGATACTGAAGGCAGAATTTCATCACAAAAGGCAGCAGGCAGGTCTGTGCATTAAAGGAAGCCTTGACTTACTGCAGGCAGCAGTTCACGGTCTGTGCATTGCCTTGAGGAAGGAAAACTAATTCAAGACTTCCCTGCTCTCATCTCTAAAGTTAGATGCTTTTTCCACTCTATTTCTACAGATTTACTGAAACAAATTACCAGCTGGTTATTTTTCCTTTTACATGTTTAGTATGCCCTTTCTGATCATGCTTTTGATTTCCCTGGAAGTTGATTTTTTTTTTCTTTAATGCAGATTCCCCCACCTAAAAACAAATGTGAATGTCTCTCATTTGATCTTAATATATTATAATGAGTAAAATTAAGTTTATTTTGATTTATCAGCAAATAAATAATAGACCCCCAAGTGGGAACAGTAGCCCTCAAATCAACCAATGAACCAGCCAACAAATATTAGAGCATGATGAAATCAACAGTCAAATATTCTGGAGAACTTATTGGTTTGGAGACAGAGACTATGTATAACAACAGTCATAATTATGTTTGTTTCTTTCTTTTTGCCAACTGCAAGCCAGAATTTTTGGCTTAGACACCTTAAGCCATTTTCCAACATTATTCAGATCACAATGAAAATGACAGTTTGTTTGCTGGTATAGAAGAGCCTATGGATCATTAAGAGTGTGTTTTTCAGCACTCATTGAACATGCACTGACTGCAACCTATCCAGAAATCTCTGGTCCAAGAAGCAGCTTTCCAAGAATTTGTTTCACGGAAAAAAAAAGCAAAATGTGTCAACCCAAGGTCAAATGAAAAGCCTTGGCAATCTGACTCAGGGAGCCCTTAGAGTTGAGTGCATTTCCACGTAAACAAGAATCAAATACACAGTTTTCATGTTTAAAATTACTGACATATATCTCTCAAGGATGAAAAAAACTAAGCCATGTGCCTACACGAGACATGTCACAAAAAGTGATATTCCCCTGGCAATGCAGCCAGTCAAAATAGGGCTGCCACAGCTCAGCCTTGAAACCACCTCACCACTTTGGAGAAATTCTAGCAGACTACTTGGTGCAAATAAATGGCTACACAAACAGGAATGATGGATACCTTTCCAGCATGCAGGGAGTTGGTGTTGGGCTGTACTTCTCTGGCTGCCCCAAATCCTTTCTAAGCACATCTGAAGTCATATACAGTGTAGGCCATAATCACAGTAATACAGGCTCATTTTTTTTTAGTTTATTTCAAATTCTTTAAAACTGCTATATGTGCACCCAGCATTGATTAGAGATACCCACAAATTCTGCTACCTACTTTCACTGAATCTACAGATCTCTTGTGATTTACAGAGCACAATTTACTTCTCCTCTTTCTTCATGGGTCTTAAATAACTTTGAGTCCAAAATACAAAAATTATATGCATCTCCTTTATATTCTATTTCCAGTTCAAGAATCCTATAGATCCGATAATATTTTGGCTGCAAGGCAGCAGATTTTTCTTCTTCTGCTGTTGAGATTGCCTGCACCCTGCATTGATAAGTGCTTAGTTCTGATTCAAGAAACAATTGTAACCCTTGGGAAACATTAAATTTTACATGTATTTTGCAGTAAAGATTCATCAGACAAAAACCAGAACATGACTTTGGAAGATGGAGTTTTCAGTCTGAGAAATAAGAATGCTTTAAACAATAGTCTACAAGGCCATGTGCATGTATCCTTTATCTTACTCCATCTCTCTCCTCCATGGCACACAGTTTGACTGTTTTTCCCCATGAAAATTCTTCCATTTTTTTTGTCCAGAGGTTAGGGCAAGTTAAAGCTGGTTTTCTGCTTTCTGAGCACTTGCTCTGACCCCTTGGCTATGGCAAAGGTAGAAGGAAATTCTCTTCCATTCTCCCATGCTTACTGGTGAGGCCACCAATAGGCACCGACTCAAACAGAGAATTTGGTTCATGCTTCTGAAACTTAGAAGTGTCTGTTTCATCCCCATTTGCAAAGGGGCACAAATGCTCTCCCTCTTATTTCTAAGTTAATATGCATGCACCAGCACTTAGCAAACCTTAAGTGTGAAAGTGGAAGGCTATGCTGATTTTGGGGCTCAGTTACAGTGCTCCCTGTAATTTAGGACCTTAAACATTGCCCAATCCTCAAGTTACACAGACCTGAAGCTCTCTGAACCTTGTCGGGCTCTCAAGTTGCAAGTTTAGTAGATGCAACAGTAGTGCCTTATGTTAACTGAGAGTCACCATGGTCTCATTGGTCAAATCAGACAAATAACTATAAAACCCTGATCTAAAATGAAGTAGTCTCCACTTGTGTCTATAGGGATTATACGATGCAGCTGTTGCATTATTCTCTTGAGTTATCTGTAACAGAGTCCCCCCCTAGAACATGGGTGCAGTTTGCAAAAGCACAGTAAGATCTTGCAGTTAAAGGTCTGTGTAAATACAAGAAGCATTCTTTCAATGCTAATCAAAGTCCTGTGCTTCCCAGATGGAAAAGGTTGCTACATTTAGTATTTAGACAGAGCTCTTCGTTGAGGGGGTTAATGCATTTAATAGGGATATCCTAAGTGACCCTCTTCTACTAAGTTAACCATATTTAAAGCTTTCTAAATAAAGAGTTCATTTTCTAAATGCATAGAAATAAAGTCTTCTAATTTTATACTCAGGGTTATTGGCACTTCATCTGAAAAGTGTCTTAGAAAGATCCAGCCATGAATTTCATGAATCTGTGAGAACCTCAGTCCACACCTTATGAACTGCCACATGGAGCATATTTATATGCAAATCTCAGAAGAGGTCTCCCCATGGCTGCTGTATATGACACTGAAATGCATCAGATTTGATGCCTTTATGCATTCCAGTTAAGTTGTTCAGAACCAGTTAAGCAACCAACTTAGCTTTTGGAATCATCAGCACATCTCATGAGCCTTAGTGCTGTACTCCACTTGGTCACATACTCCTGCATGGATTAGAGCTGTCTGTGCCAGTTTGGTGTCTTTAACAAGTGAGAGAAGGTGTTGCTGCCCCTACTCCCACCCTGTATCCTGGGTGAGAAGTTGCAAGGGGCTCTTTTCTGAATTGTAGACAAAAATCACATCTGTAGGGTCCTTCACACTGGCCCTGAGTAAGGTATCCCTCAGTTGGAGAGGAAGGGCAGGATTCCCAGAATGCCCAAAGTTCTGTACTGGCTAGCACAAACTACTCCTTGCTTCCCACACTGAGGATTTTCAGACTTCATTTCTAGGTTTGAACTATACCTTCACATAGGCAGAAGATTATCTAAAATCTCCTGTCCTTGCTAACTGCTGAGCTGGATGCAAGGCAGCTGTTGTGGACTATGCTTGAGATAATATAATCTGGCAGCAGCAATATGGCAATAGCTCAGACATAGGGTAGTGCTCTCTCCTAAACCAAGCTTAGGAGAGGAGCTCTGCCTGGGCCAGACCATACTGTTGTGTCCTGATTCTCCCCACATACTGTGTGGAGTCTGCTGCAGTGTGTGACTTAGGTGTTTAAATCCTTCCTTACATCTCTTCCTACAAGTCCAAAGAGGTTTTCCATAAATATTTCCTGACCAACATTTTGTCATTGAAATGCTCACACCAGTGATTTACAAAGCTATTTAAATCAATTACTTTGTTCAAATTCAGTGTCTAATGAGGGATAGATTACTTTCTGCATCTGAGTAAAAGTACAAACAAATAAAGGAAGCTCATACATTAAATATATTAACTCCTGTTGGATAATGGTGCTAGGATGTCCAAAAAGCCCAATTTTCCAGTAATGCTTACAAGAGTACCATCTCTACACCTGCTGAAAGACATTCCAGACATGCCGGATTATGGGAATATAAAGCCTGAAAATCTTTTGCTTGAAAAGCACAAGGGACTCCTAAGTGCCAATGTTTCTTCTCCCGTCTTTCAAAATTTACAGCTGCTGAAGCCTTTCCAGCACCTGCACAGCGGCTTTGTGCACTTTCAAGTACCTGTCCCACAGTGGATGGTCATAGGGAAAATACTCAATTAATCATTATAGCACAGAAACACAAGAAAAGTAAATATCTATTTCTCTTCACTGCAGATAGAAATGAGACTACAGTGCTGGTAGAGTGCTGCTGTGAAACAACTTTCCAAAGATTCTTTACTGTCAAATAAACAAACTAAAGACAGCAATCGTACCTAAAAGAGTGCTTGCTTCCCTCGAAGACACAGTACTTTAAAGGAAAAATTTTGAAAGTGAAGGACAGTGTGTATCTGCATTTGTTAGAACAAAATCTGATTAAACAGATCTGCATTCAGCTGCAGCAGAAACATGAGAATTGGTTCAGTTCTCACTCTCTCATTATATTCAGCAATTATTTATTAACTAATGATTTGCATACTGTTTTATCTCAGCAATTGTCAAAGGACAGTAAAATTAAAGTGATGCACAAAGTCCTTACAAACTGTCTTCATCAAAGAACTCTGTCCCTCAAGATCTGCCATCCCTAAATGAAGACCATAAGTTTCACGACCATGATCAAGCTGTGTCAGACTTAAAGTCCGTCTATCTCAGAATTTAATTGCTTTTACTGGCCAGTAGCAGATGCTCAAGGAGTGTAAAAATAATCAATTAGTGCTTCAGTACATTGAATGCAAGGATCACATCTAAATCATAACTTTAACAGCCACTAACTAACAGATATATTCTTTGTGAATTTGACCAAATTCCTTTTGAACTCACTAACACTCTTGACTATCACATCTTCCAGTAAAAGGTTATTCCAATTTCATTCTGTGTTGCATGAGAAGTACTTAATTTTTTTTTTTTTTTCAAATTTGTTGCTGGACATTTTTATTCTGTTTCTGTCATAAAAAAAAGTGAACATTTCCTGCCTTGCTTGCATCCTTCTATCTTCTCTAGGACTTCCACAATTTTATACACCACTGCCTTCCTTTAATCATCTCTTTTCAAAGGTGAAATGCTTATTTAGCCTTTCCTTACACACGCTTCATTCTACATCTTTTAGCAACATTGTCCCTTTTTTTTTTTTTCAGCTCTGTTGCAGCCTTTTCAGATGAGACATGCAGAGTCATTTGTAGTTATCAAGATGTGGGAGCACCATAGATTTATTCTGTTGCAAAATGTTGCTTTTCTATCCTGCTATCAATCCCTTTTCTAATAATTCTTAGAATGCAAATTGTCTTTTTTTCTGCTGTGAGCAATGATCTAATAATGTTTACTGAGAAGTACCCATATGAACACCAAAATCTTTCATGCAATGTTAGGTTAGAGCCCATCATTTATATGCATTCATAAATGTTATTTTCCAAGTGTCTTACTTTACATTTACCAAAATTGATCTCCACCCAACATCTTATGATCAATTACGGGAATTTTTTGCAATACTTTACAGTGAGTATAAGACTCTTCTGTTAGACTTCTGTTATTCTTCTCATATTATAAATGAACATATGAAAACACTGAACACAAATCATAAATTTCAAAGAGAACACATATGTAATCTCTCTTTTAGAAAAAACCACAAACCCCTGACCATTTATTCCCACTCTCTATTTTCTGGCTTTTAACTGGGAATTAATCCACAAAAGGATCTTTTCTTTTATCCCATTACAGTTAAATTGCCTGAACAGCCTGTTTTTGTTGAATCTGCTTGTGCCATTTTGATAAGATAACCCACAAGACAACTGACACTAACAGGAGCTGATTTCACACAAAAGTTCCATAACTAAATCACAAGAAATTATACTCTTTTTTTCTGAAACACAAATTCTTCATTAATGCTGTCCTAGCAGAAGCACTAAGGCAGGCTTACAGGAGCCAATAGGAGCTGCACAGACAACTGGAATGGGGAAAAAGGCAGCAGTGCTTTGAATCAGGAACACTCTCATTATAGGCTCATTATGTATGGGCTAGGAGTCTAACTCTCATGGGCAATATCTGGAAAACATCTTGGTATGCTTCTGCTGTGAATGAAAAATCACACAGCTCAGCTCTGCACCTGGTAGCCCAGTCATAGGTGTCAACAAATGGTGCAAACATAAATGGAGCTTCACTGCTCTCCATACCTAATTGAAGGAGGTTTACTCTTCAATATACTTGTCTTTCTTTGGTCCTCCAGCAACTTACAAGTCCCTGAACCACATTTTTCACTGCAGAAGAACAAAAGGAGGCATAAGCATACCCCTAAGTACTGATGACATAAGTTGTTTAACATAATTACATTTTCAGTGGGCTTCCTGATATCTCGAGACTCTTTGCCCAATATCAAAATTCCTCATCACTCAAATTCTCTTTTTGCATAGTCTTAACTCGTATTTAGGTGGCAAGGAAGAAAACACCGTTTTTAAGGCTATCTGCAATAGCTCACAAGTTCAAGTCTTATCTTTCTCTACTCAGTAGATGTTTTTTGAAAGCTTAGTAATACACATTATTCAAAATGCAAAGGAAAGTAAAAATAAAACTACTACGAAACCATAGCTCTGCATTTTTTCCTTAAAAAAAAAGGGCAAGAAATAAACAGCACAAATTTTGAACTTCAACTGAAGAGCGACCTAATTTTTTCATTGTTTGTGCAATAGTAGCAGTTAAGAGGCTTCTGTGCAAAATAGGGGAGGGCAATTTTGATATAAAGATGTGAGATGCACTATGGAAGTACACCTTGTAAAGATTATTAACCTTGTCATTAATCTTATTAACTATGTCAAGAAATTAACACAAGGATCAACAGAATTGGTAATACCACTCGCAAACCCATTTCTCTTGTAGCCTTACATCTAGGAATTTTAACTGTGGGCTGTGTCTTGGTGCTAACCAAAGTTTAGAAAAAGGAAATTACTAACGATAGCAAGTTATTAAAAGTTAGATAACAATCAAGTGAATGCTTGTAGACCTCAAAAAAAATGAACAGAAGTCTTACTTATTGGTCCACTTTTGCTGCACAACAGGCTAATCTGAATGTGTTAAAACTTACTGTGGATCAGTCACTAAACTTTATTCATGCTGCTGGGCCCTAAAACATAGATTTCTTTTTTTAAGGGACACCATATAAAACCAAACCAAAATTCCACCCAAATCCTTCAACTTTTCTTGAATTGTAGCACATAAATAGTGTTTTTAGGGGCTTGTTCCTTCCTTAGCATATGAACAGAGTTCTAGCTATATTTACCACATTAGTATACAAAACTGTTCTGTCATCACTCTTTTTTTATGCTTTTAAATAAAGCTTACATAAAGTACTGCCACTTTATAATTTTGGCAGATCAATGAAGTCAAGAAAACAGCAGCCACAACTTTCTGGTAGCAATTACTAAGATTACATTAGTGGTATTTAGTGCATTTAGGCTATTAGAACAGCAATGCTTATATTTTATATAGGTGGGGCCGGTAATTCCAGCTATTAGTAAGATTGCTTAACAGTTCCTATTTTAAGACCCTGTCTTCAATTTTTCATTTGCTCGTAACTTTGAAAACTTTTTCATAGTCTAAACAGGAATTTTCCATCCTAGGTATTCTGCAGAAATATCATAATGATTTGACTTCCTCAAAAAGCAAGGTAAACTCTTTTGTACGTACTTAAAAAATGAACTCACCAACCCCACACTTGATGTACTTGTCTCAGAATCGTCCTGGTGCTTCCAAGATTTTGAAGAATGACTTGAAATTTCATAAGGAAAGGTCTTGATAAATTCTGCTCCTCTTCAGTAGACATTTCTTCAGTTTCAGTAGAAGTTGCTCATGGAAGACGTTTCCTGTAACACTAAGGCCAGATGCAGGAATTGAAGAACACATGCTCTGTGTCTCCACAGATCTCAGTGATCCATTGCTATATTCAAATAAAGAAGAAACGAGAAAGGAGGAAGAAGAGACTATAAAGAAATGAGATTAGAATCTATTAAAAGGAAAATTGAGATTGATGTGCAGCACACAGACTGGGGCTAGCTCTGGGAAAAGAGAAGGAAAAGACCAAGAATGCAAAAAGCAGGAGGCATGAGAAGAGATAAATCAGATAAGACACTAGTGTGCAAAAGAAGAACTGAGAGCTACTGAGGAAAAAAAAAAACAAATGGTACCAGAGAAAGGACGAGAGCTCCTGGGGCTGCAGGAGAGTCCCCAGGCAAATTTAACAACTTAACTGAGGAATCAGCTAGGATTTGGAACTAGTATTTAAGATGTACTGAATAACCCAGTCGTCAGAGCAGGGTTTGAATTAATAAAGAATTCCAGCACACAGTGGACAGGAGGGGAGGAAACAAAATACCATCTAACAGCTGCCTTCACAGGCACCATCCTGCCTGCAGCCTGGCTGATGTAGGACACCCATAAAATTAAACATCAGATCAAAACAGCACAGGATGTTTCCAGAGATCAGCTTTGTATTCTTATGAATGTTCTTTGATTATGTGAGTGTGCATGCCTGTATGCTGTTCAATGCACATACTGAAGAATAGGGGGTTTTTCTCTCCTTCAAAGGGAGTAAAAAAAACCCCTTAATTTTCATCTTTTGAATAGAAAGTCATTTTCCCCTCAACATCCCTTGAAATCTCACTTGAAACATCAGAAACAAAAAAAATATACCCAATTAATCTGACCAAGCTTTCCATCCATGTTTCTGATTCAAGAACCCTTCCCAGACCACTAAAGTAGTGCCACTCACTTTTCAGAACACAAAGACAGAAAACATTTAACATTACTTTCCTGTGCAGCCTCTTTTGATGTTTGGTCAAGAACATGATGGAGACAGAAAGAGATCAATTCGGTCCCAGTGTTAACAGGCTATATAGACCCTAGCTATAAAGCAGCTGAGTAAATACCACTGATAAATAATGTCACTATTAACTTTGACAATGAGTTAAAAACACCTCCTGTTTCAAAGCTGTTCTATTACTGAGTGAGATATGGCAAAAGGATTTTGTATTTTGTTATTTTCCCTTCTCTATCTACATTCTGATACAATAAATTAAAGCCCAGACTTCTTTTTTTCCTAGGAGTTTTACTCTTATCCATAAATCATCATACATTACACTATCAGGCCACCATATCAAAGTGTATGACCAAGACTGACAGTTCCAAACAAGTCAGAGCTTACTCTTATAGGGTCAGTACAGATCATCAGTACTGCATCAATCCTGCAAGTCAGTACACCTAGACAGGGATTTATATTCTATTTGCCTCTGTATAAGCAAAAGTGAATTAAAAACCCCCCAAACCTTAGTTTTTGCCAACATTCTACTTCTCATTTCTTACCTGTGATCACCTTTTACATTTGGTATTTTCACCTTGATTTTTCCCTTTGACTTTCTATCCCGGGGCAGAAGGGTAAGGGTGAGACTCAGTAAACATTTTCTGGAGCTTATGTGGTTTGGCCACTGCAATTCTGTTTAGGAAAAGTACACTTGCATTAAATAACAGAATAAAGCATTGAGATTTAGATTTCTTATGTTAAATATCTGCACTGTTCTTAATGTTTCAGAAAATTGATATCTATCTCATTTGGAACATTATATTATTTGTCAATAACTAAACTCAATACTTAGCATTAATTTCCAAAGGAATCACATAACTTACGGAATTTTAGAATCAAAGCATAGGTGCTAAAATAAGCAGAGAATTAATAATTCATAGACAAATAGAAGCTTCATAAGGGATATCAATCCTTATTTTTTGAAGGTAAAGACTGGTTCCTGATGTCAGAAGAAAAATAAAAGGAGCTACTTCAAGTTAACTCTGTGAGAGTGATTAGCCCAAAGATACATTATAGAACCAGTTAAACTTTGCTAGAAGGAAGTTATCTGCTAACTGACAGCTTTGGAGAGCTAAAGTGCTATTTAGTTTTTTTCTAATGATCTGTAAAAAGATAATATCTGAGAAGAATATTAGTTTATCTGGATTACAAGTCTCCATTTTGAGAAATCCAGTGTCTTTCAGAACTTATATGATTAATACTCTTGCCTGAATCTTCAAGATTTTAATTACAATTTGTTGGAGGACTTTACAGAAAGAACCCAGGAAGATATCTAGTTTTTATGATTTTCCCTAAAGTCTTGAAGGTTTTGAATGCCATATAATAAAGCTTAAAAAACAAAAACAAACAAAACCCCAAACAAACTAAAAACCCATAACAAAAACAAAACAAAACAACAAAAACAAAAACAAACAAACAAAAAAAAACAAAAAAAAACAAAACACAAAACACCACAAGTGAGAGAGATCTGCATCACTTATTGAAATTTTCCCTTTTAACTTCTTGCTTTCTAGAGTTAGTGGAGGGAGTAACATGTTTCTGTTCAAGATTTCTGAATACATAACCACCTGCATTAGAATGGCAACTCAGTACACTGTATTACAGAGCAGCATTAAATCCACACCATGCAGAGCGCAAACCATTCACATGTAGGAGCAGCCACTTGTCCTAGTGCTCCAAATTTCTGGAGGTACCAAATAAATGGACCAAGTCCCCTATTTTCTGCCTGAACAAAGCTTCTGGTGAAAAAAGGACCCAATAAGGAGGACAATCCACCACAAAGACAATCCACCAAAATATCTCCATTCAGATGGAAGCTTTGTAGAACTAGGCATGAATATCTATTTGCTAAGCAAATCCATCTCTTCTTCCTCCCCGTTTTACTTTTTGCTTGGTTAGGTGGGTTTTTGGTTTTAGGTGGGTTATTTTTTCCTCTCCCCCTCTTTGAGGCAGAAAGGAGTAGAGTTGAGGTGGGCTTGTATTTCACGTTCAGTGTGCCTTCTTGACTGCAGACATCCTCTTTACCAGTAGTGCTTTGGGAGTATTAGCATTTTTCTTGCAGAGAGGCACCCACTCCCTTTCCAGGCACCATTTCTAGATTTTTGAGCTATGTGGGAGTGGGATATGAATCTGAATATCTTGAACTTGGAGAGATTCCAGCATGAGGAAGACAATAAGAGTCAAGAGTTTTCTCATAATTTTTAATTAGGCACCTAAAGTCCATTTGTATCTTGTTTTAAGGGCCCATGTCCTTTTCAGACTATCAAGTCATTAAGAAGTACTTGTGTTTTCAGCATTAACAAATGATTTCAAACCCTGACCCTAAAATTATCTTAACAGATCTCTTAAACCTAATCTAGATTTGGAAATTCCTCCTTGACTTATGCCTTGTTCACTCTTCTCTAATTAGCAGTGCAGTCATGCTATTGATGAAAAGCAGGTTGTTTCCTCATGTGAAGACCATCTGCTGGCACATCACTGCTCCTACCCCAGATGGCAATTCTTGGTAAGGTTAAGAGGAGCAGTTATTCAATTGTTCTATAATCCAACACACACTTCAATTAGTTATGATGATTACAATTCAACAGGGTTTCTGCTATTTACTGTTTCATTTGTCAAGAAGTTCTGTGCAATTTTGCAATGTTAAGATGCAACAAATTTACTACTGTAGTCCAGCATTGTAAAACACTGTCCATAAAAGGGTTTATCAACTCAGAAAGCAAAAGTAATTTAATTTTGCCTAAACTGGTTCCAGTATAATGGCAGGCACTTGTCTGTCTATAACTCAGAATAGGGCCAGTTAGAAAGGATGTGTGTTCTGAGAGGAGACTTAGAACGAAGCTTATCAAACAGCTTTGCAAGTCACATGACTGAGAAAGTGAAGCAGATCCAAAGAGGTCTAGAAGTAGAAAAAGTCAAAGTACTTCTACTTCAAATAGACATTTAGTCAACTCTAGCATCACTCCCACCAGCCACACTATTTAGTTGTTATATATATGAGAAAGCAAAAAATAGCCATTGTTATTAACTGTTCCACACTCCTATATTTCCCCCCTTCACAGTCAGCCTGAGCTGCTATTTGCCCTTTTCTGTGAATTCGGGAGAGACAGTCACACCCGTGCTGTCGGCTATGGCAAAGGGTCATGTATACAAAAGGACTCTGCAAATCATTTCAACACTTATGGGGAAAAGAAAGGAAAAAAAGCCCCAAACTCTGGAAACTTATTACATTGTTACAAGTTTGTCGGAGGTTTCTTGTTGAGCAGAGGTGCATTGCTCTTTGCCACCTCACAACACTGGTAATACAAAAAAGCACAAAAGGATTTGAGAGAGGTTTATAAAGTTTTGCTGGGGACAAAGCCCACCAGCTCCTGGATAAGAGCAGCCTCGCACACACAGATGCAGCTCTGAGGGATTTTTCCCATTCTGGTAATTTAGGGGATTTTGTGCCACTTATTCTAACATTTATTTTCCCTTCTTTTAGGATTACCGTTACTTTATTCTAAAAACCTGCTATTATTCCTCTTTTGAGGCTACATATGTCTCCAATCAATTTCATTTCTGTAGAATAACAAGAAGAATGCAACCTTAGGTGACTAATTAGGCCTCTTAACCCATACAGCCTGTGCTCAGACAGACCTGCGGTGCTGTAATGGATTTTAGTGAGGATTGCCTGGGTGCAGCTGAAGATAAAAGCTGGTCATATGCACAGTAGGAAAGGCCTAAGATTACCTCATACAGATTTGCTGAGACATGAGAGTGAAGAGCTGAGAGAGCTGAGCTCTCCACCGGTCCTCTCATCAGCTACCCAGCATGTGCGGCCACATCAGGTGACACAGTAGTATAGCTCATTTGTTCAGATTGGAACTGAGTTTTCCCAGGCATCTATGGGAACTGTAACTACTTCATTTTTCAAGTCACAGCCATTAAATACTAAAAAATCCTAAACAATTTCATTATAATAATAGTTATAGTATATATTAGCCTTTCCAAAGATTTACACATAAAATATAGGTAAATTTATAACTACACAGATATTAATTTATTCAAACACTATGTATAAAGAATATTGAGACTCAGTGCCCCAAAGGAGAGATTGGTAAACCTGCAGCTACCAACATAACCTTAATTCAGGCTTTTTATGCTTCTCTTTACAATACAGTCTTTAACTGAGTGACTGCTGTTTTTACAGCTGTTTTTATGGTACAAAATACTTCAATCAGGTCATCACTGTTTGTTTTAGTTCCACCATGGGCTGCATGTTGCTCATTGTATACTATCCAAATGCCTGTATGGCTACAGAATTTGGGAGTTTCTCCTAGCTTTCCACAGGGATCTCATTCCCCAGAGAAGAGACTAGATCAGATGAAAACTGTATTTCTAGACTTATTCTCAAAATCCAAACAAAAAAATCCACAAAAAAAAAAAAAACAAAAAAAAAACACCAACAAACACACTCAGAATACCTACCAATGCTACCACACTGAGTGGGTAAAGATCATGTTACAAAGATAACCCTAAATTTCAAACCTGGGACTCATTTTTTTAAATGCAAGTGTTGGGTTATAAACAAACATGAAAGAAAATTAACATAAGAAAATTAACATAAAAGTTAACAAAAGTTTAATCCCACAAAAGAATACACAAACCCCACACAATCCTAACTACAGGCATTAACCCCTGCCTCAAGGATACACATACAAATAATGCACATAGATTTACAACTGTGACTTTGTGTTTTATAACTATATATAGACAACCATATAATTTACATTATGAAACTCTCAGATTCTACTGAGGAATAATCTCAGAGGCTTAAATCAATAAACATTATAGCCATTTTTAGGACCTACCAATACTTATTAAACCTCCCAGTGGGAGAAAATGTATATTTGTGATGGCTCCTATCAGTCTGTGCACTATTTATGCAGCTAATGGACACTGAAGACTGGCAGAAATTGTAGTCAGCTGAAACGAGTTCTCTTTTTATTATTTGTTGATTACCCTCAACCAATTCTGTGATGCTTTTTTAGCTACTAGACCCAGCTTCTGGACTAGACAGCCTCTGGGCCTAGTGATAGTCTTTTGCTTGTTCCTCTAAGCCACTCCTTGCTTGGGCTACCAGTTACAAGAGGGTTTGTCCCCTTCTTTAAAAGAGTTTGTCCTGCCCACTGTCATGAGACAAGTTCTCTTGCATCCTGATATATGGTTTCTGGCACAGGAGCCACATGAAACCAGTGCTTCGGGAGAGATCACTAAAGAAACCTCAAGGACAGATCACTGAACTCAAATTTGTTCTCTAGTTGTTTAGACTTCTTAAGGGAGTTTCTATGACCTAACTGATCCTTGAGTCCTCTTCCAGGTTGTCTCTCCCCAAGTGTTTTTATCTGTACAAACACGGGTTTTTCTGTAGAAACACTCATTTGCCACATACTCAGGCTTATGCAATAGGGACTCTTTACAAAGCTCAGTCCTTTGAGGTTGGTATTTTAAAGACACAACCTACCTATTTGGACAGATTTGCTGATCTCTTACAAGAAAAAAGTCTGACACATACTTGTCATAATGTGTATTTAATATTTTCTATATAGATTTTTCTCTCTACTCCACCAGGCAATGATAGAAATTGTTTCATACTTTTGCAGGAAGGCATTTCAGTAGCTGTGTAGAATCTCCTCAGCAGTGTTTGAGGAATTTGATTCCACAGTGCTATTCAGTCAATGGTAATGAATAGCCTGAATCTACTGCAAAGCCAAAGTTTTCAAAAACAATATTAGGACAGTAACATATTCTTAATATTTGAAGGCTTCTAAGAGTACTACTACTACTAAAGTCTCCAGTGAATGGCTAAGCATCCACTTTCCTTCAAGAAGTAGAATCCAAGGGAACAGAGCCCTGCACAGCTCATGGGCTCCTTTTCCCCAAATCCAGTCTCTCCAGTCATGAAATAGCTAGAGCTGACTCTAAAGGACAGATAATAGGACAAGAACTGAGCACCATTCATTGCCAGAACCCCATTAAGTCAGGGTGACAAATGAAATAGAGACAAGAAGACCACTTACATTCCCATCAGTAAATGTAAACACAAGGTAAAATATATGTTTAAAATTAATCACTTGGTCATCTCCTAAAAATCCAGGGACTATATTTGTCCTAGTGCTGTGTGTTGATGGGGAGGAAGGGGAAAGCAGTCTCCCTGCTCTGTGGGTTTGGACTTGTAAATGGAAAGCAGCTTCCATCCTGCTGAGCTCAGCTGCTGCAACAGCAGAAAGTTGTTCTAGACACAGCATGCACTCATAATTTATTGTTTCTGTCTCCTAAATGCATTACCTGTTGCTCTCTCAGTTCTTCCTTTATAATCCTTTTAGATATTGACCCTTCCTCCAGTAACCATGATCTTGTGTGATCTTTCTCATTTGTGTAGAGTATAAAACATTATTTCATGAAAATGGCAGCATTTGTCAGCACTAATTGCCAGGCACCAGAGTAAAGGGAGGGGCAGATGAAGGTTTTTATCATTCTTTTTAAGCAGGAACACAGCAAGATGCAAACTGAAAAGACAGGAAAACTCCTGTTACCCCTACTATTTCCTGACTTTATAAGCAAAGCTAGAGCTTTGGGGCTGTCAGGTGCAAAAGCTATTACATGTGACACATTATTCTTGCCTCTGCCATGCATCCCTAATGGCCTGCACCATCAGGATATTTCTTACTGCCAATATCCAACTCAGTAAGCCAGATTTTCAGCCCTTTTTATTCTTCACCAAAGCTAGAGGTCTACAATCTAAGGCTAAGATCTGGCCAGATTTAGACAAGTATAAACAACAGTTCATACTGCAGGGCAGACTGTTTCTGTCAGAAAATCCAAGCAGAAATGAGTTCTAGTTTAAACAAGTTCAACTGCTGTTTTTCCACCAAGTGTTATTTCTTAATTCTTCCTCCCTTTAATAGATGCTTGGTGGCTTCTAGCAGGTAGCTGAGTCTGAACATGTTGTGTGTTTACTTGGCGAGGAAGCTGAGTAACTAGGAAAAGCTGTACCTTGCCCACCTACACCAGCTCTATATCTGTCCCAGCATATTTATATCTTCTATTACTTTTCTCCCACCATTTCCCAAACAAATACTGCCAAAATAAACAAAAAGCCCTTGTGTTTCTATATTTGTCTGTATTGAAGTGTCATTGTCCTCTATTGATTTGAACTAAGTCTGTAAATAGCTAGCAATTGTGTTCTTCCTTACTTACAGTTTCATCCATTTATAGTATCATCCATCTGCAAATTTTTGCTTTTCCTTTACTTTCATTCCTATTTTTTGTCTTCCCTGAGCCAATTTTCTTCTTATTCTATGAACCCGCAGAACTTTGCTGAAACAACATTCTCAAGTTAAAATAGCATCATCAAATTCACACTCAGTATTTGAAGTATTCCTTACGCACCCTACACTTACATAAACTACAGAAAACCTGGAAGAAGTTTCTCCAGTTCATATAGAGAATTTGTTATTAAATTGATTACAGTAACAAGCTATATATACTGTTATTTTACTCAAGCCACAAAGTCATCATGATGTGAGACAGAAATCACAATAGTTTGTCTCAAGTATAAATAAAATCCTTTACTCTTACCTCATGCTGGTACTCTGTGGTATTCATCAGATCTTTTTCACCTGTAAAATTTTCCAAGCAGGACAGGATTTTTAAGTTTTAGTAGTTTTTAAAACAAAAGATGTAGTACTAATTTACAGCTGCACAGATATAAAACACCAAACTTATTCCTATGCAGTTTTTGCAGGAAGGTGAGAAGATTGCAAATTGATCAATGGTATTGCAAAGTATCTTTCTTGACCTACTTTATAAGGAGCTCCCCAATAAGATCAAGAGGCTTAAAATCAGTTAAAACCCCCAACAAATCAGATACCTCAAACTGGGAGCTCTGATAATTACTTCATCATTAGGAAAAGCAATGATTGACTCACACTCCCTCACAGACCATCCTCACCTATCAACTGTGCCTCAGCTCCAGTTACTGCTGGGATCTAAGAAAGCCTTGCCACGGTCGCAGGTGGCTTCCCCTCCACCACACCTGGGGCTCTGGCTTCATCCTTCCCCTGTACTGCCTGCAAAGGCAGCTCCCAAGCCCAGGCCACTCCTGGCCATGTAGCACTTGCTCTGCAGCACCACCTCAGCCTTTCCTTAGAGCAGAATAGCAAAATTCCAACCATAAGAGTAAAAACAAAAATTCTGTCTCTCCAAAAGTAGAGCAATAGCTTTATTATTTTGAAACTAAAACATTTACTTTCATTTTATATCAACAGATTTATTCACTTTCTTTTAGAAAAACGTTGGCTAAATTAGAATGCTTCAAAAGGAAAAACAATAGTTTTGCCACTTGCAGAAATATTAAAGCATTTCAAACCAAGCAAGGTACAAAATTGTGTACAAATCTCCTATGTACAGTAGTTTAATTAAGGAATGGGTAGAAAAAGTGGAAAAATTTAACTTCTCAAAATATTCAGTAGGCACCTCCCTAAGAAATTAGTTGCCAAAACCTGAATTTTGCATTAAAGACTCACTGGAGAAAATCTGCAGTACAACAGGTGATCTAGCTATGCATGATGACTGACCCACTTATTGATCACTTATATGATAAAACAGAAACCTTTGCCTGTGCTTTCTCTGGAGGTTGCCTTGCCTCTAAGTCTTCTCTGCCCAAGACACACACAAAAATAATTAAACACTGGGGCTGCAGCTAATAAGACCCATGTCCTTCACCTCCTGTTTAAACCAGTCTGGTCCTGTAGATGTGCCTTTCTTCTCCCTGCAAAGACTAACACCTGAGCAGTGGCACAGTGCTGAGCACAGCATTGACCTATTTTCTAGGGCAGATAAGATTATTTGAAGATCCTGTGAAGAACAGGGGAAAAGGCATAGGTCTTGTGAGCTTTACAAGGAGGAGTTTAATGTTCAGAAATGGAAAACAATAAAATTTATTTACATTGCCTTGCTAATAAGATGCGGGTTTGGAGATTGAAGAAAGTTATTTTCTTCAGTAGAATAAGTTCCTTATGATTAGAGAAAGTAGAGAACCAGTAAATAAACCAGTGTCTCTGAGTGGATTAATAAAAGTGGAAAACAAAACACACCAAAATCAGGCCTCAAAAATTATTTTGTTCTCATTATGTGCAAAGCAGGTTAATATAGTCAATCTCTCACACATATCTTATAAAAGCCATAAATTTTGCCAAGCCTTCTTGAATGCTATCAAACAGTTTTCTGGAAACGAAACAAATCAGTCCAATCAGTATCAAGTAAGCCCTTCAGTTCTCCATCATCAGGGATGAGGAGAGGAGGATGACTTGGATGCAGGAAAAGTGGGTGCAGAGCCGGCCAGGCAGGCTGGGCAGCATGGGCCTCCCGGGGCGTGGAGCCTGCAGAGTGACTCTGGCTCTCCCAAGCTGGCTCTGTGTTATGCCCCATTGCTGGCAGGTCTCCCTGTGCTGGGATGAATAGGGGAACGTGGCTCAAAGATTCTTCTGCAGGAGCTGCTCACGGCCTGGAAGCAAGTCTTATCTATTATTCAGATAATGGGCAGTCTGCTAAAGAGTAGAGCAATCAGAAGAGGATTGGTCCATCAGCACTTTGAATTGGTTTTTTGCTGTTGAGCTTCAACAAAAAGTTATTTTTGGAAGCCAGAATTTTACTCCCTACCTTTACTTGAAATGCATTTTCACTGCTGTGCTGTAACAAAAAGTTATTTCTGGAAGCCAGAACTTTACTGCTTATGTTTACCTGTTGGTTTATGGACTGTGCAGCACAGTTTTATTTTGTTTGTACTGACCCCAAACTGTCTTCTGTTTAAAAAAGAAGATATTTTTATTAGGTATTTATATAATAGATATATAAAAACAAAATGGCAGTAAACAGATAAATTATAAATGAATTTTAATCATTAATATTCACTCAACTAAATGGTTCTTTATCCTGAGAACATCAATATTTTGTGTTTAGCATGTGTATATGTCAGATTTTATTTACTTGTGTATTTGTGTCTACAGACCCCAGCTGACTCGTGGGGTTTTTATTACCCTAGGGAATGAATAGACGTCTCAGGGAGGTTACAATCTGAGAAAACACATCAAATGCAGAACAGAGGTGCCTAATGCATTCTCATGTCTTTCCAGCATATGAAGAGTAGCTTGGAATTTAGCTGAAAAGTAGTGTGAAGCTTCAAAATGCATCCAATGTGCCATGGGGAACATTTCTGCAAGACAACTGCCCACAGGAACTGGTATCAGCTAGGGGCACCAATGATTATAGATGCATTACATCTCTGCAGATCCACCCCGTGTTCCTTGCACAGGACCTGTTGCAAATGAGACCTGGGTCCCAGATGGCTCTATGGCCACACCAAAGTACAGATGATGCTGTAATGGTTAAACAGAGACAGAATTTCTCATGGAAGTAATGGTTACTGATGTAATTTAAAATACATCAATTGTTATCCTGCAGGCATTTGGAGAAAGTAAGTAACTCATACGACTTTATTTCCTGGAATGACCTTCCTCATCCCCCAAAAATATGTATCATTTCATATACCAAACAGGTACCATTAATTACATTTATTACATATAATTCCACTCAAGACTTCACCTTGTGAATAAAATACATATTTACTTTTCTGAACAATAGTTAACACATTATTGTATTTATATTTACATTTAGTTTGTCTGGAATTCTATTAAATGCAACATGAAATTAACATTATGAAGAATCAAGATGTTTTCTTGATCATTTAAACAATATTTCAATGTAGCTTTGCCAAAACTAATAGCAATTCACCTATTCAGTAACCTTGAAATTGTAAAAGGGTCATAAAGGTGGCATTAGCTATCAATGGTCTCAAGAAGGGAAGAATACAGAAAAAAGAAATCTAATTACAACTCCAAATCTCTTGATGGTTGTTCATTCAAATTCTAAAAGTCCAAAAACTAAAAAGCTGATGCTAGTATCCAAATTCAGAATGCCACCCAAGAGAATAATACTCTTCTCCAGTGCTCCTATTTGCACAGACATTTTGTGACTATAAACCAGTTTTCCACCTCTGAGTTTTTAGCATTACTTTTTAAACACAAAACAGGAAGTAAAAATAACCTTGGCTGCATTATGCAGCAAATGTAGGCAGACCTTTAGCTTCAGCATGATTCTATAACAGAAGCTGTCCACTGGTGTCCCTACACAGCCCTCTTTGCACAATCAGCTTAAATTAGTAAAGACATATGATGCATTAAGCCATGCACATTGCACTGTTCAGGCTTGAAAGTGCCTAATGTTGAGTAAAGTTTCCCACCAGCTGTTTTTGTGTTGTTTTGCGCTCTCCTTTGAGCTATTATGTAATGTGCTGAGATGAAAAATTGGCATATAGAGGTATAATGGTTTGTTTTCTAGAGAAAAAGCAGTTTATAATTAGATTTCATACTGAAAGAATAAAATAGACCTTTAACTCAAAATGAAAAACAAAGCAGGGGGTGTTATGTTAAATGACATTATAGCACCATCACTTTCAGGAAGTATTCTTATATTGTGAAGACAGATCTTCATCATATCAGAGTCATAATTAATGATATATCTAAATCAACATTCTTCTGCCTGAATTATCATAGTCTAAACCCATTATGTACACTGACTTACTGCAACATATGAAAAGGAGGGCAGAAAAAATTATAACTGATGTGTTGCACACCATTTCTGACTTCAAAAATGTCCAGTGAATGCTACGAAATGTGTACAATATTGAATCAGATAGATTAAATGAGTGTGAATGCACACACGCACAAGATTTATTGTAATAACACTATTATTTTGCCCATTACATACTTGTGCACACACAGAACTGCAATCTACTTTGAGATGGAAAAAGGAAGCATAACTATTAGCACACAAGGCAAGAGACCCAGTCATTAGACTCTCACTGAGTTACTATGGAAATGGGCTGCAGTACCACCATCTGGTTTTAAAAAGCTTTGCTGCTGCTTAGGAATAGAGCTGAATGTCTCCTTCCAGGAGCAAACCTGGGGCTAAGATGGCATCAGTAAGCCTGTTATTCTTTTGGGAAAAATTTAATCTCACCTCTCCTTTCCATGAAGTATCTCAAGTGGTTTCCTCCTCACTGTGCTGGATTCTTTGCATCCCCCTTCTTTCCCTGCAGTGTAAAGGGAAGATCAGTATCTGACTTTGATGGTTGGACTTAATTATCTTAAAGGTCTTTTCCAACCTTAATGATCCCATGACTCTATGATTCTGACTTCAGTGTTGCAAAATTCACTGGTGGCCTAACCTTATGTGGTCTGTCATGGTTTAACCCCAGCTGGCACACGCGTATTCACTCATTCCCACCACACCAGCATGGGGGAGAGGATCACAAGAGTAAAAGTGAGAAAACTCAGAGGTAAAGACACTTCAGTACATAAAACAAAAGTCGTGCATACAAGCAAGGCCAAACAGGGCATTCATCTACCACTTCGCATGGCCAGGTAGGTGTTCAGCCATCCCCAGGACAGTGGGGCTCCGCCACTCATAACCATGATTTGGGATTACAGACACTGTCCCTCTAAATGTCCTCATCCTTCCTCCTTCTTCTCCTAGCTTTATATGATGAGCATGACACCATAACCTGGAGTGGGATATCCCTTTGGTCAGTTGGGGTCATCTGTACTGGCTGTGTCTCTTCCCAACTCCTTGTGCATGCCCAGCCTCCTTGCTAAGTGAGGTGCTGTGAGAAGCAGAAAAAACAGAGACTCTGTTTGAGCCCTTTTCAGCAATAATTGAAACAGCCCTGCATTGTCAACACTGTTTCCAGCAAAAATCCAAAACATAGCCCCATGCTAGCTACTCTGAAGAGAATTAACTGCATCCCAGCCATAAACAGCACATAGTAGCAGATTTTCAGATCATAAAGTTTTGGCTACACATCTCATTCACAACATAAACTGTGCAACTCCCACAGTGGTCCAGCCATAAAAGATGAAAACAAAATCTTCAGTAGGCATCACTTGAGACTTTTCATCAAGGAAAACACAGGAATTTTCAGCCTTTGGTCACTTCAAGGGGACCTTCACCACCACGTACTTTCATTACTCCAACGTCCATGGGAGACATATCACACTCAGGATGAAAACCAAATCTATTTTTGGTAAGAGGTAAGTCCAAAAGCAAGAATCATTAGTAACCAGAAAGGCCCAAGAGCATGTAGCTGCCATGATAAATTAATCTTATCATGTGACAAGTGAAAAAAAAATTATTTTTAAAGCTGCCTAATCACAGCATGTATCTGTTTTGCCTAGATATTATTATAGGCTTATTCTCAGTCTGCTGGTCCACATACATAACACAGGTTTTTGGGAGAGGGAGAGGTAGAAGTCATCCAAAAGTTACAGTGGGGTTTAAGCACAAAGCAAGTTTAATGGGACCCTTGGAAATGGGACAACACACCAGGAAAGATGAACTCACTGCCCATTCACACTCCCTTAAGCATAGATTTAAAAGTGAAAAAACCCCAGTGGTTTGATTTCTCTGCCTCCCAGGTAAGGAGTCCAAATTATCTGTGTGGTCTATATTTGTGCATAAGTGGTACTAACCTTCGATATAGCTAAAAGTTTTCATTGGTGGGAAACATGCATCCAGAGTCAATGGAGAAACACTACCCAAATAGAGACTATCTGTAACTGCATTTCCAGGGAGTTATAATTGTTTCAAATCTTTTAGCACTGGTAGGGGTGAGAACACTTAGAGTCAGGCAGAGGGAGATGACACTATTTTAAAATAAAGAGGTCAGAAATTCTTTAACATCAGTTTCTATGTTCTCAACACCCTCTTTTCTATTTTTAAGAACCAGCCAGGCAGGCACTTTCACTGGTAACACGTCCACACAGGTTTCCTTGGCATTCCTTAAATCCTCTCAGCGCCATTATATGTGAATGCTGCAACTTTCCATCAATGGACAAACTACTCTGTTTCCACTCCCTGTAATTTTACACCCTCAGAGGACACTTTTGTTGACTGACAGACATCTCTTTCTTCTTCCTTTTGCTGTACTGGGATTGGAAGCCTGCACCTCATGAGGGTTAATATAGCTGATTTTCCCACTTACACAATTAAAAAGCAGTCACATGGAAGAAAAACTTTATGCAGGGGAGGACAAGCTTAAAAATACAAAATCCCAGGAAAGAGGAAAGTGGAGAAGTACTTCAGCACCTTAGTTTAAATTCAGCCCTGTAAAAGCTCACATGAAATATTCATGCTTTAATGTCCACAAAGTAGTTTAATCTGAACTGCAGAATCACAACACTGGCAGTATAATATGTCCCATGGCCATACAAAATGCTGAAGTGAGCAGAATCTGTCCATATTCCTCTGCCAGAAAAATTCTGACCTGCAGGCTCTGGTGCAAAGCATTCACTAAACATCCTGTATAACTATTTAATATATGTGCCCTCTAGAAATGCTGAAGGCTCTTCTCCTTAGGTGTCTGTCTCTGATCCTAGCAACAGACACTGTTTCTTTGTTCAGTGACCTTATGAATAGAGGCATTAGATAAATTGAGCCAGATAAATTGCTAGAAGCGTCACAGTCTTTAGTGAAGTCCAGTGATTCTCCAGATTTCATCCTAAACATAATTATGTAGAGAAATCCATCTACAGAACTTATGAGTTCCTCAAAACACTTCATCTGTCATCACTCCATTGAACCAACACTATTTATTTGCTTTTGAAAGCAACTCTAATTGATTTATCTGGTGCTCAGTGTAACACCATGATAAATAAATTATCACTTAAACACGATGGATTATTAACATTTCCTTTTCTATTTATAGTTGTGACATATTACTATGTCTTGTTTCATTTAAAAGCTTTTTTCTCATCCCTGTAATCTAAGGTGCAAAAACTGGATTTGTGCCAGTGAACCCCTTTGTTAATACACTGCTGCACTACCAGAGTCCATCTGGAGTTACTGTTCTGCTTGATGTCACATGGCAGATCCTACCTGCATGGAAGATGAAAGGACATTCAAGGCACGTATCTAGGGATGACAGTTTCCTTTGTGATGAACCACAGAGTCACAGCTTGTTAAGAAAGACTGTGACAGTGATAAAAGACAAAGCCATCATTTTATAGCAGAATATGGCCTATCAGTACATGACAAGCCATACTATCTCTGCTCACACATGCTGACATCTCATAATGCATTCTCCCAAGTGCCGGACAGAAATAGTCCCTGAAGACAGCACCACTAGAGAATAATAGCATCCTGCTTATCTGGGAGCAAATGCATGGAAAAAACCTGAAGTGCACAATGTGTCCCTACTAACAGCACAGATAAAGGGAACTTCCAGTTTAAAGTATTTTCTCTTTTCATTACAAGTTCAATAGCTTTAGAATCAAACAATAAGGACAATTATGTTACCTTCTTTGTCAGCTATTTTGATCCTTTCAACTAACTATTTCTTTTTTTTAAATGTTGGGGGTAAATTTACAAAAATCTGTTGGGAGCACTCTTTTTTTGAGGGCTGTGCATCCATACCATGTGTGCAGTCTTGCCCTGTAATTAACATTCTTTACATTTGACATATTGCCAGACTGTCCAAGTACCACTAACTGGTGCTCACAGGCTCCCAAGCTGTCCCGTGGGGTGAAAGTCCATGGGAATGTAGGTTATGGCAAAATGTTAACTGCCAGACACCTCCCAGAGCAGGTGCCACATGGGGACAGGGAGGGGACACTGTCAGCAGAGGTGGCATTAGGGAACTTGAGGCTGGTACCTCGCTGGAGGGAATGGGAAGGCCTGGTGGCTTCCTTGGAAGGAGAAATCATGAAAGGAACATGGAGAAGGAAAAGACTGAGTTTAGTGCTGACTACAAACCAGCAGTAAAATGCAAGGAAAAAGAAAAGACCTTTTGCCTCTAAGGATACTTCTCAGTTAGGTCAGGCTCTTCTGGTTTTAGCCCAAGCCATTTTATAGACCCCACAAAAAAGCTGTAATGATATATTGACCTTGCTTTTGGAAGAAATTGCAATCCACCTGAATCTGTGCAGAAATGAAAACAACTGCACTAGAGATTCCTATGAAACCTCTGGCTCCATACACTCCCACAAGGACAGAGCAACTCTCCTGCAAGTGCAGTTCACAGGGACAGGCAGGGAACAGAAGTGTGACATCATAAAAAAATAAAGAGATGTTCACAGAGATAACCCTGGGTGGCTGCAAAATTAGTGGTGATGCCATGATCTAAGTGCTGCTTATCAGCAAGAAGCTGTTAGTGTGGTTAATGTGGGTGTTTGGGCTGAGTGCTAATCACATGAGCTAACCTGAGAAGTATGCTTGGTGCTGTTGTACATTTGAGATCCATTAGCTGCATTGGCTGGGGGTTGGAAGTCTTCAGAAGTGACAGTGAAAACCTGTCTGCCACTCTCCTCTCGAGTTGCATGGTGCACAGATCTCCCTTTCCTTCTGTACATGCAATCATCCCCCTCACGGAATCTGTCCCCTTAGCACAACCAAGCATTATGTTCTCACTTGCACTGTAACCCACCCATAAATGCCTGCAAAAGTCACTGGGTAATCACCTGCAAAATCTTCCTCAGTGACACCTATAAAATGTTCACAAAGGTGAAGTGGCCCACATCTTGACTGTTGCCCACCACAGTGACCAGAATTTTCTGTTTGCTTGTACTCTTCCTATCTGTTGACTGAATATCTCTTATCTTCATACATAAATAGTAAATTCTTTGGTATAATTGTAATAAAATAAGCACAATAAATAAGATTAACATTAACCCATGTATTTAATAGTAAACCTGTTGATGACCGTCTTCTCCACGGACACCCCCTTGTCGTGGGGGAGGAGCCTGCGTGCCCTTATGAGGTTGTGAGCTGTGCTGGCGGTGGTTCATGTCTCCGGTAGGGTCTCCCATGCTAGTCAGGTCTCAACTGAAGGGTCAGACAAAGTGTGTCCACGGGCAGGATGGGCTC
>JAWWEE010000162.1:17220219-17249822 GCA_035221455.1 Xenops minutus | reverse complement strand
CGTTTGAATTATTATAATCTCGGTGTTTCTGCTTTGTGTCACAGCTTTTGTTATATAGATTAATTGATTTTTTTTTCCCCATAGTTAGTTGTTGACATAATTGGATAGACACTCTTTCAAATTTCCCCTCTTCTGGGCTCTGGACTTCAAAATCTATATTGGCACTCAAGTCTCTACTTTTTTCTCCGTTTCTATATTTACAGTACCTTCCTCACTTACCTGCCTTCAATTCTCATTTTCATGCCTTCCTTTATGGGACTTCTCAGACCTAAAATTGCTCTCTCCAGCCTGTGATTTCGTTTTGCAGGAAGGTGTCTCTATTAAATGAAACAGTAAAATTACACCCAAAGAAAAAAAAAAAACCAAAACCACTTTAGGCACTACATATGATATTTGACCATCACACAATCATTGAAAACCAGGTTGGAAGGGACCTCAAGGATCAACTGGTCCAATTTTTCCTGGCAAAAACATAGTCAGGACAAGATGGCCCTGCACTCTGTTCAGATGAATCTTAAAAGCGTCCAATGTTAGGGAACAATCTATAGCTGAGCCATACAGAACATGCATACACTACACAATAGATGTGTTACATAGAGTTGTCTTGATAACAGATGAGAAAGGTCACATAATACAGTGCTGTTGCAGCTGGAGTCCCTCCATCTGCTACACCTCATCTGATAAATTCTGTGTCTTAGCTTCACATGAGCTTGGACAGACTGTTTCCAGTTCCAGATCTACCACCATTCACAACCAATTTGATGTCTCCAGTCCTTCACTGATGCAGCACAAACAGTCATAATTAGTCTGATATAGGTCTCCATCCTGTAAACTTTTAGGTATGCATTTACCTGGATATAAAGGGTATGCACTATCTCTGATAACTATACTATAGTAATGGCCCTGTTTTTGAAAGCTCTTAACCCTGAAGTTGTGTGGTTATGGGACAGTTCCATTTTTCATTTGAAGAGAAACACTTTAGCCTTTAAAATAGAATGTTTGAAAGTATGAATTCATAGAGAAAAAACTCTTCTTGTTCATTTTTTTCCCTGATTTTTCAGCCATTCTAATAATTTTTGGATATTCTGTTCTGGATTACATACAATTGGAGTTAGCTCCACTAAAACACTTTGTTGACTTGAAGGAGATGGAATTTTTAGTTTTAAAGCTCATTACAAAGATCACGTTTATTCACACATTCTGAGCATAGGCATAAATTGAAAAAGTGTGCCTCAAATAAGAATTGTTATAGCTTCTCTGTTTCTTCTAGCCAAGCCACCATATGATTTTGAAATTGGAATGATCAAGATGTTTTATGGTGGCAATCATCATTTCACCTGAAAAAGAACGTTATTTTTAGAGATTCATAAATCACAGTTAGCTTTTTGCTAGAGTTTTTAAGCTTTACACACACCATGGTTCCAATCTGGATTATAAGTGCCAAAATGCCACAGAAAAACCTATTCCCTCAATACATTTGGCTTAGTGAGATACAGAAAGTGTCGGAAATTTTGTAAGAAAAAAAGCCATAGTGAGAATTCCCACTCAGATTTTAGATCAAAAATGCTGATTAAGCACTGGAGGTTTGGGGAAGATTTTCAGACAGACCTGATGCTATACATGAGCTGACTTTTGTAAACTGATTGAATATTGTCTCATGTACAATCAGTTTTAATATTCTGGGAAGGCTTTATATATATTTAGAAAAAGATAGCCTAAAGCCTAAATCTGCCTTTGATAATGATTGCTGTTGGGTAAATATGAAAATGCAGAAAATGTGTATGTTGATGACTGGACCTTGCCATTGCCATTATTGTTAGCTACTCAGTTGTTTATCTTATTAAGGAACTCCTACAATTACACAGGAGAGTGACAAAAATTTGAGAGGTTTCCCACACAGGGCAGGAGCTCCAGGCCCTTCCTGGGGCTGTTGAGAAGGCAGAGACTGCCATGGTGGTTGGGTTTCATTCTGTCTGCCATATCATAGGATCTACATGTCTGAATTTGCCACATGTTCTATGGCAGGGCAAGAAGAAGCAATCCATACTACCAGAACACTTTCTTTAACAGAGTCACAGGATGGAAGAAAAGCATGTATAAGAAGCAATGAAGGACTAGGGTTAGATGTCAATCGACTAAAATTTCCCAGTTTTTTCCATTGTTTCTCTGTACCAGTTGTTCTGGGTTCACTGATGACTTGGAGCAGGAGCAATGTTGAATATCACAAAGACTTTCTACATGTCTCAGGAAAAACCACTGAAATATGTTTGAGATGAGTCATTTCTTTACCTTGTCCATGATTATGTAGGTTTTCTTTTCAAAACACATCTGAATATTCAAAAATGCACACAAGGGGGGGGGTTTTCATGCAGTAGCTCTGATCAGAGTTTGTGAATTTGCAACACACAAGTAACTCATGTAAGGCATGCAATGCACAGTGAATATGAGATAACCTCCTCCATGTCAAAGTTAAGGTGTGAACTCACTGATACTGTTCGGAAGTGGAGTAAATTACTTCACACACTGCTAGCTAAGAGAATTTGCAAAAGGAGTTAGTGTGGAATAGTTTAGGAGCTTTAAATTCACACCTCAATTTTTTTTCTTTATAGCAACTTTTAATGCAGAGGAGCATTCAGTCATTTTAATTTTTAATTCTGGGAGTCTTAGTTCAAAAAGTGATCAATGTTTAAAAATATGCAATGTAGTCTTGCATTTTCTTCTGCAATGCCGCTCCTCTGTAAACTGAATTACACACTTTTCAGTTAGTTCTGATACAAAATAACAGACAGAAAGGATACATATATTCAGAGATGACAAGAGGAGACATTTCTCTTGGAAAATAAATATAGTCTGAATATGGACTGTTGACATATGTTACAGACAGTTGAAATATAAACAAATTTATAGGGTTAATATACTAATAGTCTTGAAAGTCTTATGTAACTTGTAATTTAGGTCTTTCATCTTGCCTGGCATCTTGCCTGCTTTCAGTCCTTAATAAGTTCAAAACCAAGGGAATCTTTCCTCTTGAAAAGCTGGAGCTTCTGAAGCCAGCCCTCCCTTGCACACTGGGAAGAACACAGCAAGGGAAGCCGTTCCCACCAAATCCTGCTGTCATTCCAGATGCACAAGGATTTTTAAAGTAGGTATCTTTCTCAGTGATTTATCCAAACTTGTTTTGACACTCTCCAAGGATTGCAACTGCACAAAATCATCTGCAGAGAAACAGACTTTTATCCATACTTTTAACTGTTTTGTTCAAATTCACACTTCATTTAAAGTGCTCATGGATATGGAATGCTAGGGAACTTGCCAACCTTTTTGAAATGGAATGTGCTGAATCATGGGGAAAGTGAGGATGCTTAGAAAAGGTGTCCTGGGCTAGAAAGCTCAAGGAATATTAAACTAAGTAAAGCAAGGCTCCTTCACAGTCCTCAAAGGATCAGCAAGAAGAAAGATTCATCACTTTCCACCAGGTTCTGATACAAAGCATTTTATCCAAAATTCTAGGCTTTTCACCTAGTAATGATCTACCTGCAAAAAAATAATTTCTATAGTTAAAGATAAAAGATCAGCCAATTGGATAGAGTTCAGTGACTCTAAGCAGAAATAAGAAATAAACCCCAGCAAAAAATATTACCTTGGATTTACTTCTTTCAATTGCAGTGCTTTATCAGACTGGTCTAGGTATGAATTCTTTTAAATATGATATACAGCACAATTTGAGGTGTTTAACTGAATATTGATCAACTGTGTTTTTTTGTAAAAATATTCTTTGCAAGTTCATCTTTTTCACTTGATACCTGCTTTTCCAAAGTACTGAGCACCTGCAGCTCCCAGTGGCTTCACTTGCAGCAACTGCAGTTACCCAAGAAATCAGGTCAGAGAATGCTTATACTCACATGCAAGGCCACAGCTTTCAGTGGAAAACTGTACATTTTGAAGACTAGGGCATTTTTTATTTTGCTACACCTTCTGCTAAGAAGTGTCTATTTCTCCACAGCAGATGCTGAAGCCCTGTTCCTTTTAAGCTGCTAGCACCTTAGATCTGTTCCTAAGCTCATATAGTTAGAAAGCAAGGGTTGTCATGCTGGAAAGTACCTTAAAAACAGTGGTCTGGTGCAGGACCCAGATGCAGCTCCCCATTTATTCCCTTCTGTAAGCCAAAAGCAAGAAAAAAATAATTATGAACCAATGCTTGTTTCTGCCCTGCTCTGGCTTCTGGCCAGATGGACTGTTTGAGAAGGTGTAATACAAGCAGCTGCTGCCTTCCAAGGGTACAAGCATTTATTCACAGGAACAAGAGGAATGAGATGAAAAAGGTAAAAGAATTAGGACTCTGAAAAGTACAATTTCTTAGAGCTGTCTACAAGGTGACACAACTTTCCACCTCTCTATATGAAGAGACGCTGTCTAAAAATCCATACTTGTGATACATAATCTGAGGCACTTGGACAAATCAGGGTACCACAGAGAGGTCCTTGTTTCAGTGACTCTGGAGAGCACAACTGGAGATTAGGAAAATAATTATACACTGTAAAAAGAGTGTATATGGCATTAATCTAGATTATAAAAAGCTAACTGCATCTGGGGTTAAAAAATGGTGTAATCCCAAATTCTCATTAATAGCATCCAATTACTGTCTGTGGTTATGTAACTGTTCATCTCACTATGTGGCCACTTACTGCTGAAGTCTGTTACTGCTCAGCATAAACTGCACAGAGCACACTGTGCAAAGACACTAATGGCATTTACTTTGCATTTTGCAGTACAAGGATAAACAAACACATATTCTGGAGCAAAACTGCAAGTTAGGAGGAGAGGTTATTCTAAGCAATTTTTTTTTCTTTTTTATGTTTTAAAATTAGTTCGGTTGGGGATTTTTTTAAGGGATTGTGTTTGGTTGGTTTGGGCATTTTTATTTTTATTTTTTTGATAGCAAAAATGTATGATTGTTATGGGATATAAATGAAAGTAAATGTTTTATGTTTTAAATATGTAGTAAAAAAGAGTATACCGTCACATAAAACATACCATTAACTTTAGAGGTTCTTTTTTCCCCTGCATGCGATACAAATATTTCAGATTTCAAAGCGCCCATCGTTAGATTATGAGAACTTCTACTGAGAAGTCTTTGTGTGGGCACTGACCAAACAAAACGTCAATGAGCCTCTACTGATAAGAACCAGCAGAGACAAAGAATACTGCAAATGACAATCATAGCAGGTCAGGCAATTACCAGAAGAAGAGAAAAACACTGATAAGTCCAGCAAATAAAATGTGATCCCCTCATAAGCCATGAACACGAGAGGGAATAACAGCAGACTAAAGCTGAGGTTCACAGAACGTTGGTCTCACTGAATGGACGGCTGAGTATTGCTGTTGCATCAAATCCAACAAAGCCTGTTTGTACAGCAAATTACCTATTTCCTTTGTAGAAAGGAAAACAGTGTTTGAGTAGTAAAGCTACTGTGAAAACAAAAAAAGCAAAGTCAATGAGACAACACTTGAGGGAACAGTTGCAAACTGAAACAATAAATAAAAGAGTTATGAAAGACAAAAGCCAGAGACTGAAGCAGCAGGAGAAAAAAATAATAGGCTGCAATGATTTCTGAGAAGATGGTTTTTCGTTTTCTTCATGGTTAATGGCAAGACTTCTTTGACCTCTGCTGGAGCAGGATCAGGTTTCTTAAGATGGAAAAAAAAAATGGCTGAAAAAGGAGAAAAAGCAAAATGAGTAGTGTAAGGATTCAGTGTGAAAAAAAAAATAATCAAATAAATACTAATTATTCCTTCCTCGTTTCTGCCTATGTTGGAATGGAGAGTTCAGTTTGTTGCTATCTGCTGAAAAATAGTAATTTAACAAGCAGTCACCACAGTTTTTTCTGTCATAAAGAACAAAACATCAAACAACTCATTCTCACAAAAATAACGTTTCTTAATCCTCAAGATGCTACCTGTGGTCTGAAAGTAGACAGCTCATCCTCAGCTCCTTTGGAAATGTTTGTAAAACACCCTTCTCAGAATGTAGTACATAAAGGTAATGCTAAAGAAATAGATATAATATAATGGTGGTATCTGCTGGTATAGAGCTTAACTTCCAAAAAGGAAAAAACATGCCTTCTGCGTTATATAAATGAGTATATATATGATGAGTAACAATATGCAGATAGTCAAACTATTATTTCTGGAAACAACCCAGACTCTCAATTTTATTCAAAATATTTGTTTGACTAACCCTGACACAGTAACAACACAGTTTTCTGTTTCTAAAATCAGAATTAAGCCTTATAAATTAGCTAATATTCTGCTTTACCCAGCAGATCCACAATTCATAAATTTAATCTTCTTCATCAGATATTCAATACATGTCTGTTGAAACACAAATTAGCTTAACAAGGATCAGTGGTATAAGCCATATTATCCATGAATTTGCAAACAACAGCTTTTGTCAACATTGATTATTTTCTTGATAAAATTGCAAAATCAATAGAAAAAAGTGAGACAGCAGATTTCATACATTTAAATTTATAATGTATTTATATTTAAGTATTAAAAAGATCGTTAAAGACTGGCTTGCATTAAAGGATTTTGATAGATTAAAGTCATAAGTGAGAGGTATCGATATAAGCAAATGCATCAGAATAGTCTAAGAGGTTAGCCAGGAAGACAATACATTTATTAATAAAACAATTATGATTAAACTTAAAAATTACAAGTTCATACTTTCAAGAAAAACAGTTTCAAGTATATATATATACGTATATATAAGAAAAGGGAGAAATCTGTGAAGACAGACATTTGTGACAGAACTGAGTAACAATTCCAAGATAAATATTTAGTGTAACATAGAGGTAAAATAAACAGGTACATGTTGCTCAGTTTCTCAAGCAATTTTAAAACTCAATGCCAGATAGACGTATGGAGGCAAGAAATGCCACAGAAACAGATAAATAACATGATCAAAGGTTTAAAAAATAAATAACTAATGTGTAATGCTAACTGGAATGTTCAGGGGAAAAAAATCCAGAGTAGAAGTTAAAAAGAAGAGAAAGAGTGTTTCTCATATGAATTTCTCCTAGCCTTACAGGAACCTTCTTAAGATCTGAGCTCTTTCCAGAGGAAAAGTAAAATTAGCATGAGTAAGGCGGCAGACTAACTTGAGGACAGAGACTAATCATGTGGATATCAAATACACATTTTGGGTACCTGAAACTAATAATGGACCCAAATTCACATATTGTTTCCCTTGGCTTCTGCACATTACAGGTCAGGATGACTTGTAGATGCTCCATCTGGAACACTGCAGGCTACAGCATGGTGGAGTCTCCTTGGCCAGCAACACTGATGCTCCCTGCCATGGGGTGGCACAGAGGCAACCAAAGATACAAAACCAAAATGCAAAGAACTGCATTCTTCCCAAAAATGCAGCTGATAGGTGGAATAGTGGTGAAACCACTTTCCTCTCAGACAGGATCTGTGTGTTTGATGCTTTCTGAGGAAGAAACTGAACTCTGATTTGATTGTGAGCTGGTGATCTCTAGAATCTGATAGAAAAAGTGAAGACCACTGTTTTCTGCTTTAACTTAGAGCAAAGAAGACTGGAGAAAGGCAGCCTGTTTCTGTAGATGTGCTCTCAGCACACTGCAAAGAAACCTCTCAGGTTAAGTCTGGGAGTACTTTCAAGCAAAGGTATTTCTACTTCTGGGGTCCAGTCATATTTAGAAGGAAATAAATAATAAGATGACTACATAGACATCAGCCAGTCTGAGCACCTACAGAAGGACAAGCCTAGGTGCTTAGGGATTTTCAGATGGAACAGGGAGTTCCTTATTGAATTTAGGTTCCACAAAGGTTAAATAGTGGCTGAATGGATTTAGATAATTTGTATCTACTCAGCTGTTGTCTTAGGTGCCTAAATCATTTCCTGGATCTGGCCCAGGAGAGAACAGAGCGTTGTGCTGTTAAGTGCTCTGCTTTTACAGAAAATCAATGCCTAACTCCCGTATTTTCATTTAGAAGATCCTCCCTCAGTGTTTGTATATCTTGCCATTATACAACTAATTGGACACATTATAAATGCTTAAAGATATTGAAGGGCTTTAACAAGGAGGAAAATGCAATTATTTAGTCTAGTACAAGAGTATGAAAATAAGAAGAAAATTCCTGTGTAGAAGAATTATTGAGAATTAACTATATTCAAATGAGGAACAGTCTTCTTACTAAAATGACAGAAACTTCAGCATTTCTACTATTTTAAAAATAATAAACTTGTCACTGATAAGTAGAAGAAACATAGTATTGCTGGATAGTATTGCTGGATGGCCAATGTGTGTCAACTCTTTCTCTAATTGATGTCACTTGATGGAATCAGCTCTCTTTTCCATTTTGAATATGTGATTTTGGAGCAGTTAGTGATTATCAGAGAAACCTGTGGGAACATGACTTTGCATAGGACTGCTGTTTGCACACCAAAAAACTTCAGAATTATCAGGTTTTACTGGTTTGATCCAGGATGGTAAATCCCAGCCTGAGACCTTGTGAGATAATATTTTCCTCAGAAGTAAATAAAATAATGAACATAGAACAAAGCAAGGTAACAGCTTTTTGTAAAGTAGTGATAAAGGCTACTAGACAATCAATAGCACAAATGCTTTAAAAGGGAACATCCATTATTCTGTCTATAAGATTTAAGGGAGAGGAGACGTGGAGCTCTAGTGTTCTTCAGAAATATTTCTCCACACTTTGGGAAGGTTTTACAGTACTGCAGGTTGACCAGCAAGCACTAAACTGATCTTTGCTCGGAAGTTCAAGGTCAGTGACACACTCCATGAAAAGCAAATCACTGAGTTCTGGTCCAATGTGGAATTTCATTTTCCTTATTCCTCTGTAAGGATCAGAAGGGATTCTGGACTGGACATTCCGATTCCAGAGGAGAACGTGACAATTAAATGGAGAATGGATTCAGAGGAGACTTGGGGAAAAGAACTTGGGAGTGTTAGTGGACAAGAAGCTCAACATGTCTCAGCAATGTGGCCTCACAGCCAACCATATCATGGACTGTGTCTAAAGGAGTGTGCCCAGAAGGTCAAGGGAAGTGATTCTGCCCCTCTACTCTGCTCTCATGAGACCCCACCTGGAGTGCTGTGTCCAGCTTTGCAGTCCCCAAAATATGAATAGGTGTCTGTTGGAGCCAGATCAGAGGAGGCCACAAAGATGAGCAAGGCACTGCAGCCCCTCTCCAGACAGTCTGAGAGTTGGAGCTGCTCAGTCTGGAGAAGAGAAGGATCTGAGGAGACCTTAGAGAACCTTCCAATACCTAAAGGGGGGCTGCAAGAAAGCTGGAGAGGGACTGTTGTGAAGAGCATGTGGTGATAGAACAAGGAAGAATAAGTTTAAGGAGAATAAGTTTAGATTAGATATTAGGAAGGAATTCCATAGTCAGAGGGGGGTGAGGTACTAGAACAGACTAGGAGTCCTGAATGCTCCATCCCTGGAAGTGTTCAAGGACAGGTTGAATGATGCTCTCAGTAACCTGGCCTAGTGGAAGGTGTCCCTGCTCATGGAGGAGGGGATTGAACTAGATGATTTTTAAGGTCACTGTGGTGATGCAACCCTCCACCCAGAGGCCACACTATGATCTGACCCTTCCAAACCAAACTATTCTGTGATTCTATGATTCTGTGAAATAGAAGACAAAAAAACTATCATGCAAACAGGAAAAGTCACTCACCTCTGGAGATACATACTCTTTTCTTCAGGGTAACTTCTTTGGTTGGCGAAGTTATCCTTTAGCTCAGTTGTCCAGCAAAGCAAATAGATTTTAGAAAAATATATTAATATATTCAGTTACAAACACTAACAAGAATTTCAGGAAAGACATAAATGACAGGCATTATATACAAAGTTGGATAAGCTATTTTACTCCAAATAGCTTCCCTAACAAATTACATTTTTATAAGAAAAAAAGGTTATTAAGACTTTTCCACTTCGCATTTTTTTCTACATTTTCTTCAACACATTTTACATATTTTTAAAATTTTAATTTATTAAAGGCTTATCTTTTTACTGAAAAACATGTATTTTCATTAAATAAAAAATAAAAATGTGAAATCTATATTAATAAAATGGAAAGAAAAATAAGAAATGGGTCAATCTTGAACTCTATTAAATGGAAAGAGCTTTAAAATGTCAGAACACCAGATGCATTTTGACAGGTAAATGTAGTTAACCATATCAATAGTGAAAAGTTCATTGTATAGACTTCCAAATGGATTAACAAATAGAGAAACACAAAGCTATTTTTCTCCTAGTTTCTCTTTTTTTTTTTTTTTTAAGCCAAACTTACCTCTTCTTGCATCCTGACTTGTTAGTTTTGAATGCTTCAAGATGGGCAAGCTGTAATCTGTTGGCATTTAAGATGTAGAGTTCACTATGACTCTGATAATATATTATTTAAATGAAAATTACTTCCCTTTTCAGGAGATCTTAGGAACCTGGTGAATACAAGCCTACACAGCAGCATTTTAAAGTCTATATTCTCATCATAGCAAAGGCTTTAAAAAACATTGAATAATAATAGTAAAAAATGTTGATTCTCTGTCCTTGTACACCTATTGTATTAATGGTTTACTAAGCAGTATAAAGGATGATATTTCCTTTGTAGAGCCCACTAAAGGACATAAGAATCACTTCCTGAAGGTGATACACATTCATTTTCAGATAGGCATTATTTCCCTTCAATGAAACTGTAGTAATTTTCCAAGTAATTACTAAGCTTTTAGGGAAAATAGTATTCAAATAATCTCCAGGGTTTGCACAGCCTTTTAAACAAGAATATCTGAATGCCTTCTTGTTTTTTAAATACATCTATTTTACTCATAGGAAATAGAGATTGACAGAACCATAACTGGCCTTTGGCTTCACTGGCTGCGGGCTGCAGAGTGCACGTCTGTCGAATGCAAAGCCAACACCCCACACAGCTGCAATACAAGTGGGAGGGTGCACAGTAGCACATCACTCTCCTTGCATTCTACATTGTGTGCTCTACTGGAAAATTGTAGGTGTGATAGCTGCATCTTTTTCACCCATGGCATGCCATCTTCTTCTAAAAGCAGTGATTATCCTAAGCAGTTAGGTTAACCTAAGCAATTGACGCAAAAGTGACCAGCAGATCATGTAGCAAATACACGAGTTATGTATAAAGGAATGAACACAGCCTTGTCTTCATCACATTTCTTTTTCAGTAGTAATAAGAGGAGGACTGAGATCTATCCCTACAGTGTTGCTTTCTGCTCTGCCACAACTTTAAGAAATGAAGATTTCCCAACAAAATATTACATGACAAATGCCTGATAACTTTACATTGCTCTTCCTTCACTCTTAAAACACAATGAAATAGAGCAAGCTGGTTACAAGGCACTAGAGCATCTATGGCTGCAGCACCTCTGCTTAGGTGCTTCTGTGCTCAGAAACCCAAGGCCAGTTGGAGTCAGAAGACTCCCAAGGCACTGGGAACATAAACTTCTGCCTGGAGAAAAATCTATGACTTCACGAAGGCTGTTGTCATCATAAACACATGACATGTTCATGCTTCTTTATTGCTGAATAGATGTGATTCCTATTCAGTTTGTTATATATTAAATAAATTTACATGAACTTCAACAAATTTGAGGGCTTTGTGTTCACCGTACCATCACACATCTCATGACAGATATAAGATTCTGTCTAAAATATACATTATCTGAACTACTGCACTATGAAGAAAGAGTTGAGTCACAGACTTTTTTGGATTAGAAACCAAATATCCTGGGGTTTGTACCTATATACATATTTTGGGGGGTTTTTCAAGGCAACAAATGGTTAATTCTATGTTAGTGATAATCAACTAGTCAAATAAAAATGGCCATTAATATAATCAGTAAATTATTAATTATGTTCCATATCAATCAGTGAGCAAACTATTCATTTGCCCCTGTTCCATAGGTTTTCTGTACATACTAGTCATCAAACTAAAAAAGAATCAAGATATTTTTCTAACAATCCCAACTAAATTATCCATAAATATTTGTTTAATTAACTGACTCTATTACCTGTCATGTCTCCAAGCAGGTGTTAAGCATCCCCTGTCTCCTTTCCTAAGCAAATTAATATCTAGTTTATCTAGTTAACACTTTTTTTTTTCTCTGAGCCACTTACATGATTTTAATCTCACTTTCTTACCTGAGGTCAGATAGCAGTTCATAGCAGATGAACTCCAGTTATATTTCTTTATTGTCATCCAAATAAACTTTCTCCAGTCAGGAACAAGGAATATCTTTTGTTCTTTCCTTAGTTATCGTCCACCTTAATTCAGATTAAAAATAGTGCATGTATACTTACCTCACAAAGCAAATAAAAGCTGGAAACCTACGCTATTTACTTTCTGTCTGATGGGTTATTAATTTTCTCTGCTCAAAGGTGTTTAAAAGGTGTTTGCCAGTGAGTCTTATGGCTATCTTAAAGGTAGATCGTTAAAGAGAACATCCTAAAATGTGTTTTCAACTCTAAGACAATCGGCGCTGCGTCGAATTAGCTCAGAATATTCTGTACTGTGTTTCTAACTCCTAACCCTGGCAGCACCTCTTTGCCCTCATGGAGTGATAAAGGCAGAAAGATTTCACTCTTTCCCATAAATACATGGGTATTTTTATTCCTTCAAAATGAATACGAAACCTTCTTTTTTTTTTTTTTGAGGAATTGGGAGAAGAAACAAGTGTTTCTAGTTCCAGCACTTACCCCAAGAAGCTAGAGCAGCTCAGGGGCTCAGGGACACAGGAGGGCAGGTGATGATATATTTCTTGGTTTTATAGCAGAGGACCCTGTATTAGGCTATTAGGTTTCCCCAGTGCCTTAGTCACATTTCTTAATTAGCAGCATCGGTTACAAGTACATAACTTGGCATTCCTGATAACAGAGAAAGTTTTGTCCCCCATCTCTTTTTCTAGGTTGACTTCAACCTGAACTGTGATTACAGGAACACTTGTTGTGGCATGCGGGAGTAGGCGGTACAGGAGCAAAACAAGACGACAGAGATGGGAAAGGATGGATTTTTGGAAGCATATATAATTAGTGCCAGCTTCTGGAGCCGTGATGTTCAAGTCAGAACCCCTGGAATCATCTCTTAAAGCTACTATGTAAAAGGTCAAAACCCTCAATAACTAGACTTTGTTTAACTAGCATGAGAAAGAAATATTTATGTTGATTTATGAAGGATGAGAGACTTAAGTACTGTCATATAGTTCCAAAATCTGATGATCATGCAAAGACTCTAAAATTCCTTTGCCTTAACCCAAAACTGGATAATACAAAGACACTGTTGTAATGATCTGATTGGAATCACTTATCATACAATCATATAATCATTGTTGGAAAAAACCTTTAAGACATTGAGTCCAACCAACCCTGAAACTGTTACATTTCAGTGTCAATACAGAGTCATAGATTGTATCTCCTGGCGCTTTATGGAGGGGGTGTATGCCTATGTATCTTAGGCCTTTTTTGGTGTCTTTCTAGAAGTCAACATCAGCTTTCATGTAGTCATATTTCCAAAGTTTTAGTTTTCAATAAGAATTAAAGTATTGGGCCAGGCATCTGACCAGCACGAACTGGCACAGCCCTGCTGAAATCAGCACATCCGTGATATTTTATTCCAGACATGGATGCACTTTATAAAATTTTTCGTTAAATATCTTGTGACATTTAGGGATTTAGCTTAGAAAGAAATGGATTTTCTGTCAAACTGGGTGGCCATAGAAGAGAAGAAAGCATGAATAATGCTTATAATCCCTTTTTATCCCCAATCAGTCACAGTTTTCCATTGATGTTATATTCTTGGATATTTCAGCAATATTTGACACCACTGAATAACACTGAATTGCTTAGAACTTATGCCAGACTGATAAAAGAAGTCACTTAATTTGTTTACCTGCCCATGAACGTGATGTTCCTTCTGGCAATTTTTACTCTTTTTTTCTCCTGTATTCTTTTCATGTATACAGGGAATTACCATTTTTTCTATTGTTTTCCAGTGTTTCTATGCTTCCTGTGTGAAATACTCTAATTGCACAGCTTGTTTTTTCCCTTATTGAATTGTCCCATTTATGATCAAAGTTGAAGTCTATTTATTTTACCTATATTTTTAATCTAATGCTAGCTAATATTTAACTGTACAGGCCAGGTAAAACTTTCCTGTTTAATGTTGGGTTGCTATGACAAAGTTCAGATGATAATTAGGGAATATGCATTTAAAGGAGTGTCACATTTATAATTCGCTTTGCTCTTTACTATACTATTTTCATAGTGGTTAGCATGATTTAGCTAATAGCTCCTTGTGAACTCTTAGTGTTCTAACTGAGTATTTGATCCATTTCTTTAAGAATAAAAGGTGATTAATGCCACAGAATAGCATTTCCATAGGCTCAAATGTACTCTTTACATAGCAATGTGCAACAATATCTTACAAATTATTTGCAAGCTCTTACCTATTTAAATACCAAATGGTTTGTCTATTCAGAAATAAATTTTTAAAATGGATGAGAAAATATGTTCTCATCTGCTCTATAATAATGTGAATCAAGAACCAGGGTAGTACTGGCATAAAATGAAAAATCTGGGTCATAGATAAATATATGACAACAAATATCTGAAAAATTTAATTTATGCTCACCCAAGTAAATGGTAGAAATAACCTAGCTATCCCTATTGGCTTGCTGTTTTTTTTCTTTGACAATTTACGTAATAGGAATAATGACAGGAAATCTAAAATGTGCACACCCTACAGAGTAGTTCCCTTTCTCTTGCTGCCATTTCATAGAATCATAGAATATCCTGAGTTGTAAGGGACCCACAAAGATCATAAGATCATAGAATCCACTCCTGGCCCTGCACAGGAGAGCTCCAAAAATCACACCATGTGCCCAAGAACATTGTCCAAACACTTCATGACCTCTGTCAGGCTTGGTGCTGTGACCACTTCCATGGGGAGCCCTTCCAGCCCTCAACCACCCTCTGGGTGAAGAACCTGAGTCTGTTCACAAAAAAGATATCAGAAACAGTGTACTCAGCAGGACTAGGGAAGTGATACTCGGAACTGGTGAGGTCACACCTCAAATCCTGTGTTCATGGTTGGGGCTCCTCTCCAAGGAGGACACTGAGCTGCTGGAGTGTGTCCAGAGAAAGGCAAGAAAGCTGGGGAAGCACCTGGAGTACAAACCTCATGAGGAGCAGCTGAGAGAACTGGAGATGTTTAGCCTGGAGTAAAAAGAGGTTTGGAGGTCCTTATCTATCTCTGCAACTGCCAGAAAGAAGGTTGCAGTCAGGTGGGGGTTGGCCTCTTCTCCCAGGTAACAAGTAATAGGACAAGAAGAAATGGGCACAAGTTGCTCCAGAAGAGGTTAAGGTTGGGTATTGGGAAAAATTTCACTACAGGGCTGTCAGACATTGTGAGAGGCTGCCCAAGGAAGTAGTTGAGTTGCCATCCCTGGTGGTACTTAAGGGACATACAGATGTGGCACTTAGGGACAGGATTTAGCGGTGGACTTGGCAGGTTAACAATTAGACTCTATGATGTAAATGCTTTTTCCAACTGAAATGATTCTATGATTTTAAGATCTATATAAAAATCAAACTCTTCAGGTTTGATATTTATTCGTTCCTGCTTATTTCTAATGCCTTTGGTGGGTGACTGACTGTACTAGTAATAGTCCTGTTTTAAAGTTCAGGTCCCATGCACTTCCTTACAAAATGTTAAATTATCACTGCTTGGTTTCTTTTTAGATTCCTGTGTACATGCCATTTAAGAATGCAAATACCCCGCAGACATGATGTAAACATGCAAGGATTTTAGTCAACACACTGTTTGGGATTCCTCTCACATTAGCAAGGACAGCACAGCCAACTACCAGCTTCGGACATTTAGATCTTTTAAAATCTATGACACATATGCAAAAAACCTATGTTTCTCTTTAAATAAACATTTTCTATTAGAGCTTTCTTATCCAGACTTGCATAGCACATTTATTTCCCTGGGTCATTTTCCATTTTACAGCAAATAGATTATAGACACAGCATGGCAATCTGACAGCAGCTTTTCCCTCCATCAATAGTATTTCTATTTAGAGATGAGGATTCAAACTCAGTATTGAAGGTACATGCTCTCTCTTCTCAGGGTAGCCAGTGTACCTGGACATAACTCATCACCTTTGTTAGTTTAGTAAGGCTGAGTTTAAAATTCAAGGAAAAACTGGCATTAAGTCTTTTTAATTAAATGTCTAGTGCTCTGCAGGTGAGTCCATATCTGCACTTAAAACCAGCTCTACTCTCTGACCATATTACTGTCTACAGGAATGCTGTTGGCATCAGCACTGTGGGTTTAACAGGTATTCAAGGAGGGTCAACCCCACCGGACCTTGAGAACACAAAGATCTTCCATGACATTGTTGAGGTCGAATCATCAAAAATCTAACAAAAGTAGACTAAAAAAGAAGGACTCAAATAAAGCTGCTGCCTCCATTGAGCTTGCTTGAGCTCTAGATATCCCTGGATATCTAGAAAGCTGATATTCTTGCTGTCATACTTCTTTTGCCTCTCTTCTCTTTCCCACTTTCTTATTCTTCCACTTTGTCCTTGAGTTTTCTGTAGAGAAAAACAAAGCTCAGCTAAACTGGTTAACAGGTATAGGGACATAGACAACAGTGTGACAATAAATTAGTAAAGCATGAGTTAGTATAAAACCCAGAAATTGAATGAAACCTTCTCTTCTTATAGGAAACTAAATTTTCATCCAAATGAATTAAAGAAGGAGCATATCCTAACAATCACAACTGACTTATGCTGTTTTTACTATCATAATTTTTAAAAATTCCCTTTTTTTTCACCACTTCTTAGCATGAGAATATAGAAACCCGCTTCAGTTATTAACTTGTTACATGTAGACTTATCATAAAATACTACAAAGTGCAATTACTGTCATAAAATACACTGGAGTGCAATTTAATTTCTCCAATAGAACTTCACATTCAGCTTTCTGAAATTCTTGACTGATTGATTGAAACTATGTAGCTTTCACACTATTTTAAGGGATTAAACTCAGATGAATAGCCTGGCTGAGCCATGATCTGTGACCTTCAGTACCTGCCATGGGCCTTCATGGATGACTTCTGATGAGCACAGCCCAGAGTAAACCCACTCTTGTAGATTACATATTCCTGTGATCATAATTATAGGTACACTGTCATTCAAAGATTAATTATTGCGGAACTTGCAAGTTTTTTGCTTTTATAATACAGTTAGCTTGGAAGCAAATACAAGTATAATAGTGAAATTGTGATCACAGGAACACTGACTATCCATGTGATTATATGTCCAAAAGTAGGCAGAATTTACACAGAAAATACCGTCCTTGAGGTGGACATCAGTATCTACTTATAAAGTTCAATGTTTGGGCTATGAAGATAGAGGACCAGCCCTGCTCTTAATAACCTACTTATTTCCTTCAAGTAATGGCAAAAGAAAATATCATAATACCAGCTAGTGGAACTCATAGCTAATTTTGAAGAAAAAAAATTAATCCAACCAGAACTTTCAGGTCTTATTAGGGATTTTTGTCAGCCATTACTGAGTTATTTTACTTTTTCCTCCATCTCATTTTAAAGATAGAATTAGAATTCCCTTGGAAATTTTATTTTTAAAGACAGAAATAGAATTCAAATGGATTTTATTCTATTTTCTCAACACCTAACAGGCATTTAAATGTGGCTATCAAGATCCTTGGTAAAACTGGCTGGAGCTTTACTATTAAAAGGCAAAGCTTTTAGAAACTGGGCTGCATATCAGAAATCTCACTTTGAGTAAACTCAGATGCCTACTTACAGCCGTAAGCTAAAAGAAAACACTTTTGGTATTTTTTTTATTAACTTTAGTATGTATAAAGCAGTTAATCTCTAATCCCATGGCAATTTTTTATTTCACCAGAGGATCAGGAAACTACTGTTCCCCTTTATGACCCTAATTCAGTACTATACAGTAGTACTGACTTCACTGGAATTACTATTAATTCACAGTACTCTCTGGAGGGGAAGTTTATAATCAGATCCCTAAAAAGTTATTAGAACTGAGAGAGCAATATGAGTGTTAAAGTAGTTGATGTGCTGTGTTGAAATGTTTTAGTGGCAGTGGGTTGCAAGGAAATCTATCGTGATGCACTGCCTATGTTTTAGGCAATACTCTGCTTAAAATGCATATTTGCTGAGGATTTGTTACTAGGGAAGTATAAGTTACATATATATTTATGCATATAAATATATACACAAATCATATGTATTAATACATACATAAAAGCAGGACAGTGCTTAATAAAAAGAATAAGAAAAAAATGACATAAAAATTCATGCAAATTCCCCCAGCTAAAAAGAAACACAGTCTGGAAAAGGTTATATTAACACAAGCTAGACCAAAAATGGAACAGTGCTTGTTAGAATCTGACTGATGTATCAAACCCATGGCAAAAGGCAAGAAGAGAAGTGCTCTTCCATGGGAAGTTAAGATTTCTGGAGAGATTTGTAATAGGTTAAGATCCCCTAAAAAAAGACATGTCTTTCCTCTTCTTTTATAAAATTTCAAGCCCTACTGAATCAGTCTCACAATAATTTGTCTAATAGAAACAAAGGGGAAAATATCATCATTAAAGACTGAATTCCTTGATACCTTTCAAAAATTTCTTATTGTTTTGGAGTATCCAAAATATGCATATCTGAATCCCAACTATCCAACCAAATAGGAACTATATAGAGACATTATATAGCATAGAGAGCAAAAACAAAGGTAAAACAAATTGGCTAGTACCTGTTAAAGATAGCAGATGTTAGAAATGTCTTTCAATCAGTAGACACAGGAGCGATAGACAATTTATTATTTATCCAGAAATAGAAAAGTTTTAATACTAAATAAGGTGCAAAATATAATTATTGACAAAGCTGATTATATATAATGCCATGCATTTTTAATTCTATGTACTTTTAGGCAAAAAAACAATGTTTATTTTCTCCCCTAGTCTAACTTCCTTTGCTTTCATGTTCTTTTGCCTTGAACTAGATGTGCTTTTTGGAAGTGATTGTCACATATTACTATAATGCTCCCATCCTTCCTGAGGTATTTTGACATAGGAAAAGCAGATGGCATTATAGCCGGGTCTCCACTACCAGATTACCATATGCCATTATCTGTCTCAAGAGCTCTTATGGAAGGATTTCAATGCTCTATAGTTTCTTAGATTCATAAATTGATAAAGTTTTTCAAGACCCACAGCTGTCCACAGTCTTGTGGGTTAAAATTATATACATGTAATATTTTCTCCTAATCAGGCATGTTCTATTGACCGGTGTTGATTGGCTTGACTGAAATTCACCCAAGAACGTGTTCAAGCAGCAGATGTAATTCTATTGATATAAAATAGAATATTGGTAATTCCTGTCTTTCTTTTTATTTTCCTTTTTCACTTTCAGGAATTCCTTCTGGCAGTAAAATGTTCACTAGAACATCAACAGGAGAGACTATAATACGCAAAACACAGTCCTGAGGTTATTCAGATCTGAAGCAAGTGGCAAAAATGAGACATTCCAGAGGCTTCTGGATGACAGAACCTGGATGCCAAGCTAGTTTATGAGAACTGAAATGAATAAATTGTTCTATTGTGACTATTCAGTCTTCTGAAAATGATTATTCTAATCCAAATTACTATGAGGCGCAAACTTTGGCTATTGCTTGTCCTCAAGTCTGTCTCCTTTGAGTGTTGGCTGATGCACCAGTCTTCACTTTCGGAAGTGAAGTCACGGAACCTTCACTAGAAGTCATGGAAACTGAACTAGAACTAAGCTGTTTTATTGTCTTTCTTCTGAATTCATCCAGAGCAGCATGTAATTTTTTTAACTCTAAGATGGGAAAGGCCAAGTAAAAGTGTAGAAAGCAGACAGTTTTCAACTGTTCCAGATAATAAGATCTTCCTAACACTCGCCATCTGCACAGTGATTCTACTACTTCCTATCAGATTACATTTCATATAATAAAATTTAAACAAAATTAAATCAAACCCTTTGTGCTTTTACCTCTATAGCAGTTATTCAAATTACCCTGCTCACATGACTACTGAATAGTCAAATCTGTCAGTGCTGAGGATAGAGAGACACAATAAAAAGGAAGAGGGGAAATCTGGTAACCAAGCAATGAAGCCATGAGATTTTGTCTGTGAGAAGGATCAGCAAAGTTCTTGTGTTATGCTAGAATAGGGGAGCAGTGGAAGAAATAAAAGCGTTATGCCTGAATGTAAAGAAAGAATTCTAGAACTGGAAGTATTTTATGGCTGATTAACAAACACTAAAAAAACATTTAACACTCAGGAGTGAAAAACCGTGCTAATGCAAAGGAGCTGTGAGAGACAGGAGAAACGTGGTTAAGAAAGAAGTACAAAGGGTAGAAGCAAAGACTGCAGATTTGTATTTAATGTTTAGTCTGAAAAGGTTTCAGATATCATAGCATACATGTGTATGACAGCCTTTCAAAATGTAAATCAATAATGTATCACTTATGGAACATCTCAAGCCTCCGGAATGCTATTCATACCATTGATGATTTCGGCTAATGGCAGAAATGGAACCCCATGCTTTAGGGAGCCGTATGAGGCCAGCACATAGATATCATCGGCAGAAAGCCTAGGTGGCAGAATTAAAACCTCAGCTGCACATTCTTGATAATCAGAAACCAAGTCTCAGTATATCTGAAAATATCAAACATATTATCATGGGATTGTATGATAATACAGTTGTGAGCAACCTCAGGAGGTGCCTCGTGCAATTTCTGTCCCAAAGCAGTGTCAGCAAGGCTGAGACACGGTTGCTTAGGGCTTTATCCAAGTCAGTCTTGAGAATGTCCAAGGAGGAGGAATGTACAACTTCTTTGGTACTAGCAGAGAAAGGACTATTGAAGCACTAAATGGGATTATATTTTTGTCCTAAACTTAAGATGTATTTGGCACCCCTTAGCCTCAAATGAGGTATATGCCTAGACTGGGTTATTTGACAAGGCCTGAAAACTGATTCTCCCTTTCAAGAGAATCACAGCAGTCTTGAGTTTTCAGGCAAGAGTACAATGAAATTATGATTTGAGACTATCACAATTTCTCCCTCAGAATAGTCCTCTGATTTGTAATGTCCAATTCCTAAAATGTCAGCATTCCGTGGGAAAAAAAAAATGTTTTCCTAATAAAAATTTAAAATGCCTTTAGGAAATATTTTCTCTCAATATTCAATGTGACTTCATGGGTTTGTTTATTTTCATGGTAAACACGGTTAAAACAAGGCCTGTGTTTTCAGCAGTACAGTTCTGCATCTGCCCCTGGATCTGTCAGGATGTGTCAAATCTGGAAGTCTGGAGGATAGGAAGTCATTTGAGTTGTGCATTACTGTCCTAACTTGACACAAGAACATGGTTGTTTTTTACATCCTAGATGTGATTTCTCTCTGGCTATTGACACAGCACATGAAAAAAATAGGTAAATGACTATTTATCTAGCTCAAGTGGCAAAAAAAAAAAAAAATAGTGAATGTTTGTATTGATTTTTTTTTCAAGAGTTGTGAAATTAGACTTTCAAAACCACCAGTGAGCAGCCTGATTACTGAGCTAAGCAGTTTCTGAGTGACTGCTTTGGGTGCTACAGGATGTACAGAACTCCTCTTTCAAAAAGTATATCTGGATAGTTTAGCTATTATACTGTGAAATTAAGTATAAAGTAGAAAATAAGTATAAAATAGTAAAAATCTTAATCATCAACAGAATTAATAGCTATGCTGTGATTTAATATTCACCTCTTAAATAACAAATACTGATAAAAATGAAAAAGGCAAAATGAATGTGTCATGAGGAAATCTTGCTATTTCTGAATGTTTTGGTATAGCAGTGCTTTTATTACTCTCCACAGGCAAATAGCTGATTTTCAACAAAAATTTTTATTCATCCTGCCAAATAACTTGAACTGGATGGAAAAGAAGTGATGGAAAAAAATAGACTGAAAATATACGTCTTCCTTGTATTGCAATCAAGTAGACATAATGGCAGAGATAGAAAATCGAGGAGAGCATATTTAAATAAATTTCATCTTAGGCAGCAAAAGAACTTTTCACAAAACAACATATGTCATTTGAGTATCTCTTTCTGTCATCAAAGATTATGAGCAAAACTCTCACTTGCCAAGTACCTGTAGTTCATATTGGCTTCAGAGCGGTTCTTGAATACAGTATCTAGCACTGATGAAAAAATCTACCCATTCATTTGCAGCTGCATCAATATAATTCTGGAGCTGCTGGCTTCAGACAGGCACCTGGGTTTGGAAATATGGCTTATATTACACGTATTTTATCTTCAGAGACAGCAGATCAGCTCAAACACTACCTTTGTGGAGGAAAATGCTGTATCAGGATATGGGTATCTATCTCTTCAAATGAATTAGACAAACACCAATTTTTGTAATATAATTAGACATGATCTCATGCTTTGATATTATGAAAGAAAAGTGGAAATACTGAAAAAGAAACATGTGATCTGGATTTTGCAGATTATTGTTGACAGTAATGTGAACAAAAGCACTGATAAGTACAGTGTCAGGAATAATTAGTCTATGTGATTCTGGACTCTACACTGTTATGGAGAAATATTATTACTGTAAGAATAATACTGAAAAATGAAATGTGGAAAAATACAGTTGTAGGGAGAAAATATACAAGCCAGGTGGAGAAAGCTTCGCCTACAGAACTGAGTGTTAGAATATGCTAATAATAAAATTGTTAATGACTAAGTGAGCACAGTGTAGAAACTGCAGTTACCTTATTTAGATGAAGTGACTGTGTTAAGTATGTTAACAGAATGCAAAAAGAGCAAAGAAGGTAGAGAACACTAAAAATGAAAAAGCAAACCCTGCTTGCTGGGGCTTTCTAATGAACATAGAAACACATTGCACTACTACTGACATATTTAGAAAAAAAAAAAATTACCTTCATGAAGACAGTATGGAGCCATTGGCACTAAAGCCTCATACTGTCTTGGTGGGGTTTTTTTCTTATGAGCAAAACAGGAATTTTTTGCTATGCTGTGTTCTGGGACTCCATATCCAAATTTATGAAGCTTACTGCACTCTGATTGAGGTCTACAGACTCTTTGGGTATATATAACAATTATCCTTAGGAATATCGAAAACATTTTCAAGCTGGGATAAGCATCTGAAGTTGTATTTAGAGTGGATGGAAGTTAATTTTTCCCCCTAAACTGTTTGAATTTATGTTTAATTTTGGCTACTAAAGTTTACTGCATTTCTGGCCAGTTTCAGTCTCTTCACTTCTACCCTTGGAGTCTGGATTATGAAACTGTCACTCCACCTTTCTTCTTCATATCAGGCAGTTAGTTTCTGGTCTATTTACACTTCCATGTACCTTTTCCCTCTATCCTTCTATCTTTGAGGCTGAAAAACACAAATAACTGACTGTAAGTAGTAGATATGAATCAAGCAGTGAAGGCAGAAAGCTGAAATCAACAGGAAACATGACAGAAAGGTTAAAAGGGAATAAAGTTTATGCAAAATCATAACATATGATGTCAGCCCAAAGAATGGGAGCAAACCAAACTCCATATTTATGTATTAAAATTAAAATAAATAAATCTGCTTAGATTATTTGTACTGCTAGGACACTGGTGCCCAAAAGGAACCACTTACATGCTTTAGAACTGCATTTTATTGATCTTAAAGTGAACCTGGGCTGGAAAGAAATTTATATGTGTTTACTGATTGAAAACACATCCAATATGATGTTGTCCAAAGGAGATAAAAGGTCTTGCTCTCTCTTGATCACTCAGGAAAAAATGTCTAACATGAACCAAGTTCCTACAGAGCAGCTGCTGTCCTTTTTAGCCCCTACAGCTGCTCAGCAATGCCACACTGCCAGTTTCTGCAGGGCAGAGGAAAGGAAAAGAGGAGCTCTGGCTATCAACTGCTTGCTAATATAGCAGCATATGGAAATGTTATCCAAGCAGGAATTCAGCTACACTAGCCTGATCTGAGGGAAAAGGCTGAGGAATACAAATAATTGTCTTCATCTTATGACCTCTCTGAAGTTAGCTCCACCAGCAGAGAGGCACCAGGTTTACAGAACTGACTGGGAACAATAATTCCATTTTGTGAAAGATTTTGATAAGGAATTTTCTTTTTAATTATTGCTTGGAAACCAAACAGTTTGAAATTCTCTGTGAAAGGAAATTGTACCAGAACAGAATGTGCCAGGGCTACACACCCTGAAGATCCTAGTTCAGGATACCTTTCTCTGAGGACACATTGCCCAGAACCCTGCTGCAGTTGAACTAAGAGGAACTTCAGGCAAAACCAGAAACCTTGCAAACTCAGGAAGGTCTAAACCACTGCCATACCTTTCACTGGCTTTAGGGTGAGAGCCAGCAGTCACTATAAACCTGTTCCAAATGCAAGCTGCATTCTTTTATCATGCAGAACATTCAGATATAGGAGAAGAAATTCTAACCACACAGTTTATTCAAGTGAGAAACTAAGAAAAGGAAGGAACCTCACCTGACATATGGCAGTTCTATCACTTAATGTTTAAATACACTGTGGACAAAGCAACAGAAATTTGGGTACAAAGATAATTAGTTTTAGAAATATATGATCTAGCTAAATGAATAACTTAGACAATAACTTACTTTTTTCATGCTCTAGAAATCAATTTGTTCCTTTTTCCAGCTCATTCCATTTTGCTAGACATACACTTATGAGGAGACCAAACTTAAGATATGTAATATACTAGTTCTTACATGAGTTTTTATGAGCTATTATTATAAAACATCATCCCTGAATTTCTGTTATGATGAAAGACCGTTTACAGAGAATGCACATATTTATCTTCAATTACATTTCTGTATGGTACAGAATTACTCACAAATATAGGGAGCAGGGTACTGCTTCTGTATACCATTAAAATTCTTCTACATATAGTATGAGGAAACAAATAAATTAACAGAAGTATGTTTCATGTCTTGCTTAATTATAATCAACATTCTTTCTGGACTGACGGCTGTCAGAATCATAGAATCATAGCACTGTAATCTAGACAGAAAATCTTGGAGAGGCACGGCACATGCTGGGGTCAGTCCTGATGTTCTTAATTGGCCAGAGACGGTCAGCATGGAATAGCCTGAGGCACCCGTTCCAGGCCAAGAATCCAGGGGGGAAAAATGTGCATCTTAATACTGTAAATCCACACCCAAAAAAAGCCCACACCAAAACTGTGGCTTAATATGAGGGAATGAAGCACTGTGGTGAGACAGAGAGATACTGAAAGAGTCTCTCAGAGGAAGAGGTGGAAGCCTCATTGCTTGAATAATTTAAATGCTAAATAAATAATACAAATGCAAATATACTAAAGGGAACAATCCACTGGCAGGGCATTGACTAGATGGATATATTGATGCTTTTTGTACTTCTGTTTTCATGACCTGTACATGCTAATTCCAAACTTATCCTAAGTCATGAGGCTCTGAATCCCTAGGCATTCTAACATAGCACATAACAGCAATATACAATGCAGAATAACTGACTTAACTTTTTATCAATCCTTCCAGAAAAAGTTAAGTTGCTTGCTGTCTTACTGTTTTCCATGTGATTTTGCCTTTACTAGCCTAGGAAATTTAGCTCAGAGTAGTTCTGCTCTTATAGATTTTGCATTTATAGTTCATATTCTTGTCATCAAATTACTGTCTCCCAGAGTGAATTACATGTAAAATATACATTGAATGAAATTCAAAGTAAACATAACCTTTTTTTTATTATTATTACTGATTAGATGTAAATTTAACTAAAAAATTGTGATCACTTTTTTAGACTGTGCTTTGGTTCAGACAACTCTTTTGTGATACTAAAAATCTGATATACTTTCTCCCCTTGAGATATATGAAGTCCTGAACAGTAATAACACCCATATGCAGACACAATGATGGCATATACTTTAAGGCCAAGTACAATAATTGCCTCTGTGCGATCTCATTGACATCAGTGGTCTTGACAGAAATAGGAGCCTTTTTTTTTTTTTTAACAGCAAAAGTGAAACACAAAATAACCATAATCAGGCCTAATTCAAGGTGAATTTTTAATGATGACAATGATGTATTCCAATTTTGCTATGTAGGCAGCTGTGTAGACCATGTGGCTGTAGGATTAGGAATGACCTTGTGATCCTGGGGTATCAGCACAGTGCAAGCAAAGACAAGGTACTGCTAGAAGGAGCCAGCTCTGGCAGCAACAGCTGCCACCACACTCACCCTGTGTCTCTCTCAGTCACATCAGCAGAGATTTGCTATTTAGCTGCTCATGATGTTTGAGCAGCTTATTTCTATCTTCAACAGAGGTAATTTGGCAGTCTGTTGTCCCAGGCAACTGCATACTTTTCCTGGGCCTAAAACACAGATAGTCATAATCTAAATGATGATCATTATTGTTGTGAAGGATTAAAACCAAATCTAGAACTATAACTTGAAATTCTGGAAAGACATTAAAGAGTAAAAAGACAAGAAAGGAAGACTGATAAAAACCAAAGGTGACAATAAGATTCATCAAACTGTCAAGGAATCATGAAGGCCATCTTAGCACAAAACAGGATTCAAAATAAAGTTTCAGTATTTCACTCAACAGCTCTGAAGACACTCTCAGCCTTATTTAAAATTGTAAGTATATGTGGATGAATAAATTACAGGGGCATATAGGATACATGTGATCAAAGCAACACAAATATTTTATGCTAGTTAGTGGGGCAGAACAGAAAGAAAGAACAAAACCCCCAAGAACTATCAAGACTTGACTGCATATTGTTCAAAACTATAGTACAAGACTATTTATTCAAATAGGAATGCACTATTAAAATTCTGTCTACAGGAGGACAAGCCATAGAATCACAATAACAAAATGGAAAACACAGGCCTTTAAAAAGTAACAACATATGGTTAAAGATTATTTAAACTGGAAAAGGGAAGACATTTCTCTTCGGGAAAGTCTTCTGGAGCATTAAAGAGGAAAAGACATAGTCAAGTGCAACAAGACTGCTGGACTAAATCTGACTGTCTCCTTTTTTTTTTTTTTTTCCTACCAAAAATATGATGGTAAATATGCTTAGAACCAGTTTCCCGAAGCTATCTTTTCTTGACAATACCAGATTTAATTGCTAAAAGCCAAGACATTGAAAGGGAGCAGTAGCACATCTCCAGGCATATATTCCTCTAAATTCTCCTAAGGAACTTGAAAAGGAAGTAGTTAAAATGCCAGTGTAGACCTTGAAACCAATATTTCAAAATCAGCTATTCTCCTTGAGGCCAGGAAACGCCATATATAGTTTTGCTGTGGAGTAGCAGCCCTCACTGGGAGCTATCGCTGGTCTGTGGCACGGGTGGTACCACAAGGGGCAATACCACGAGGGGGCAGAGGACAAGGGATCAGCCATTCTGGATGGGTTTTAGCTCCGGAGACACCCTCCTTCGGTATTTTTCTTTTGCAGATTTAGCAACTGTACAACTTTATAGATAAAACATATATCTCCATGGCATTCTCCATTTCTTTCATCACACTAGAGATGCACATTTATAATGAATTCAGACTTTCCTACTTGCATGCATATTTTCCCAACCAAATGCAAATTCTTCCACATTACTTTCTCTGTGTTTGTTGTAAATTTTCTGGTTTTAATATATTTTCCTCTCTCACTTCTCTCACTATTGGCTTGCTACAAAAAATTATCAAGCATTATGCACAATGAGTATTAAGAACTCCAGGAGCAATAGATCATCTATAAGACTGCAGGGGTGTAAATCACCACAATGAAAGATTTTCTGATGCCACCTATTGCTTCTGGAGTTATTACAACCCATCATTCTTGTGAATTCATCCCCTGCTAAAAACCACATCTCCGATCTTTTCTTTCAGCAGCAGTTACCTTGCTTTGGCTGGGGTTGTCTTGATCAGGTCCTGTTAATATATACTATCATAATCAACATCAAAATTCAAGCTGTCATTAGCAGACAGAAAAAGTTTGGAGTTCTGATGCCTTCAGTTTTCAGGCAAGCATAGTGTGGCTCTCAAATCTAACATGAAAAGATGGGGCTTTTTCCTTGTTTTCTTTCCAGGCAGGCACCTAAAGCACTGGACTCTGGACTCTTCTGACTTGTAGTTGATCTAGTTTGCTACCTACTGTTGAATACTAGAAACAAACACTGGTTGTTCAGTACAGGTCACAATTTTATTGTGATTATTTTCCATTGTTGCTATACAAAAGTCAAAGTGCCATTTTTAATGTAAAAGTGAGAATGAAGTCACTGCTGTCTATTATGTCTTGACTAGATGTCAGGTATTATAGAAAGTGTTAAAATAACTATGCTCCTCTTGCTTGTGTACACTCTTTCTACAGCTGTCTTTGGGAACTTGAGTGCATTTTCAGGGAAATATATGTCCTTGGTAAAGATAAAGAGCAAAAAAAAGGAAAATACAACCAGTCTCATCTACTGTCCAAACAAAATGAAAAGTAGCTAAAAACATTTTAAGACGTTTATTCTCTAGTGTTGATCAGAGTCACAAAAATAACTTCACCAATTACTATTACAGGAAAAAGATGTCTGTTTTTCCTTTGATTCATGTCTCTGAGCATAGAGATTAAAACATTTCATTCTCTAAATAAGCAACACTCCCTTCTTAAGATTATGTATGTACCTGATCACATATCACTTAGTATAGGTGAGGCTTTGTAATTAGTATTCAGTCAATTACTATGAAGCCATCTAAATACAGTTTATGTATATATAAATTATATTTTCAGACATCATTTAGAGTTGTGTAAATCCAGGATGATTCCATTGAGATTAAACTAAATTAATCTGGAAATGTACCCACCTACTCAACAGACCGTGTCCCACCTCTGATTAGTGTAGAGGATGACACACGGTAACAGAAACAAAGGCCACACCTGAGAAAAGCTCACGGGAATAAGGAAACACCTGTTTGTTCTGCGGAAGAACAGGTGGGAGGCGGTGGTTTGCCGGCTCAATATCCCGTGTTTGTCATTACAAAGAACGGTGCTCATGTGCTTTTTTTTTTTTGCCTGTGAGTTTATTAAGAAGCCGCCGCTGCTTTGCACTACCCTGGAGATGCCTTTCCAGCAACGCATGGCTGCCCCCAGCTCCCTCTCCGTATCACCTCGCCGAGCCGTGCTGAACACACACCGTTCTGCCTGCTGGGTAGTACAGGAAGCCTTAATTACAGCCTGAAAATAATACCCGCTTCCCCCGGGAGCCGCCCCAGCTATTCCTGTGGGATAGGAGAAGCTGCGAGGAGCCGGGCGGGGGGACCCTGGCGCTCCCCTGCCCCTCCGTGGGCAGCGGCGCCTCCGTGCGCGCCGGCGGGGCGGCTCCATCCATCCATCCATCCATCCATCCATCCATCCATCCATCCATCCATCCATCCATCCATCCATCCATCCATC
>JAWWEE010000162.1:17170066-17220119 GCA_035221455.1 Xenops minutus | reverse complement strand
TCCATCCATCCATCCATCCATCCATCCATCCATCCATCCATCCATCCATCCATCCATCCATCCATCCATCCATCCATGCAGCACCGGGGACAGCTCCGAGCGGGCGCTGCGCCCTGCCCCTGCCCTGCCCTGCCCTGCCCTGCCCCGGCCGGGGGCGGAGCGGAGCCCGGCCCCGACTGCCTCTGCCGCTCGGAGCCGCCGGGGGTCGGGCAGGGCTCGCCCCGCGCCCCGCGGGGTCCCGGCGCGCCCTCCCGAGGCTCGGACCCCGGCTGAGCCGGGGGATCCCCGCTGACCCCGGGAGGGGGTCGTGTGGCGAGGCGAAGTCCTCGCCCCGGTCAGGCTGCGGGAGGAGGGGGCGATCCCGTCCAGTGGGGCGCGGAAGGATGCTCAGGGCTCCGGTGGTCCCTTCCCCCCGCTCTCCCATCGCTCAAACTCGACCCCCTGTTCGCGCCTCCCCCCGCCCCAGACGGGGCGTGTTCCCAAGCTCCCTCCCTCCTCCGGCCCTGACAGCGCCTGTGGCTGCCCGGCGGGCCGTGCCGAGCCGAGCCGAGCCGTGCCTTGGAGGGCCGGCCGTGCCGGGGCAGGAGGGCGGTCCGCCGGGGTACCGGGGGTGGCGGGGCCCCCCCGCCGCCAGCGCCCGCCGTCCCCGCTGCCCCCCTGCAGCCGCCGCGGCGGGGGATGTGGCACGTCGCGGTGCTGCTGGGGTGTAGCTCATTCCTGATGCCGCTGTTTGTCGCTGAGTTTTGAAGAGATTTATTGGCTGGCTCCTGCTAAACCACGCTTGAGTAATCCGAGCTGCTGCGCGCCGTGGTGAAGCCCGGAGGGGGGGAACGTCACTCCCTCTGGCAGCGGAGCAACATTAGTCTTCCAGCCCTCAAACCACCACTACAGCGTCGGAAACTGCCGGGTCACAGCCATTTGCTTTGGAAAATTGGCGATGTTTGGTGCTAGAGATCGATTACCCTTGTAATCTTCCCCCCGCCACCTCCTCCAGCTTACCCCACCCCTGCCCGCCCCAGACAATAGCGTCCGAGCGCCTCTTGGAAAAAAAAAAATAGAAAAGAGATCAAGGAGAGAAAGAAAGAAAGAAAAAAAGAAAGAAACTGGGGGATGGATCTGACTCCAATAGGAAAAGCGTGTCTCTAGAAGTGGTGCTAATGGGAAGAGATTTCCGATCTCCAGAGGACGATGATTTGTCACAAAGGGTAGCTGGCTCGGCGCTTTGGGCTGGAGCCGTGTAGGAGATCCTTGGAGAAGTCATTGTGCACAGCAAACCGAAGACCTGTACAAACATGCCTGTTCGCAGAGGTCATGTGGCACCACAAAATACATTTTTGGGTACAATCATACGAAAATTTGAAGGGCAAAGTAAGTTCTCGCTTTCTATCTATTTTGCTATAGTAGTTTGATTTGCTTGTGACTAAATGGACAGCAGCGCCAGACTATTTTAAGTTTGTCGCTTGAAAAGAAAATCCGGGAGGTAAGGAGGGGATCCCTGGCAGGAGTAACGTTGTTTTTGATTTAGAACACAGATTACCGACTTGAATTATTGGCTGCTGGTTTTGGGGAGGCGGGGGGTTGTGGCTTTTTTCCCCCACTATTTCAAGGAATAGTTTGACTATCCATATTGTATAGCTATAGAAGTTATATCGCTTACCTTTTTCTGAATCGGTGAGATTGCTCTAAAAGCAGAGTGTACAATCTTGCGGTCTGTGAAATGTCTAAAAAATAAGCTACATTTATTGTTGTTATTGTTATTGCTGTTATAATTGCCTTTTCAAAATAAAGCAGAATAGTCTGACTTTGATTTAGAGGAAGCAGATAATATGCAGAATAGTTACTAAAGAGAAAATACTCTTACCTTGTTGGCTTGACTGCATTTTAATAGAGTTGTCAAATTTCTCTGTTTTTATAAATCTAAAATATCTATCAAACCAGTGCAAATACATCCTCAGGGAGAGTCTGTGAGATCTTTTCCAGTGCTGCAGCTTACTACCTGTCAAGGAGGCTGAAGCTGAAGTGTTTTTCCTGGCAGGAACTCTGGTTTACTATTGACTGTAAGAAGGAACACTTGATGCTTAAAATGATTTCCATTTAGAAACAGTAGTTTTATATATGTACATTGATTTAAATATTTAGCATAATTTTAGTATCAGTCTGGTGCAAACCCTTACAGCTATTTTCAGTTTATATATTTCTTTATACTGAAATCCACATTAACATTTGTAATATTTATATTATTTGAGAAAAAGATAGAGATGGTGATTTTAGTCCTAATTTATCTAAATAGTAAGTCAGTGTTGCTACTGAAGTAAAGTTTTTATGTAGTGAAATGTGTATTTTTTTTAAGGTAATAAAGCACTAGCTGCTAAATAGGTTAGAGAAAGTTCAGCATGATTCAAAGACAGTAGAAAAAGTAAGAATGAAATATATTTTCCTCTCTATTTCACTGTGTTCAAAACCAGACCATATTTAAAATTTTGAAGACTTGTACTACTAACTTGGTGTCATGTAAGAAACGTTTTAGAAAGCAAGCGACCTTCTAGTATAATTAAGTAAACAGAAATTACTGTTAGTAAATATATCAAAGCTGCGCATTTATAACTACAGTGGGAATAGTGTGTTGCAGTGGCAAACAGAAACAAATTAAATGAGAGTTGAAAACTTTTGAACCTTTCTGTCAGATAAGAGTTTGGGAAAAGATGATGGACAGAAGCATAGAACTTTAGACAACTGAGCAAAATGTTTCCAATATCACAATCATTTCATGTACCTTCATACTCCCCTTTTTTAATTTTTTTTTTAAGGAATATTTTTTCCATTGTTTTCTAGATATATTTGTTAAAATACTGACTGTGAACTTACTGTCATTCTCCTAAAGAAAATACCTACAGAGTAGACTGAGATAGTTGGACCTTACTGCAGGAAGCCTTTCACTTGAGTAGAACCCCCTTCCCGAGGCCCCTCTTCTCCCAAAAGAACATGCTAACTTTTTGTGGACCTGCCTGAGGTGCGACTGACAGGGTGGCACTCATCACCTTGGCTTCAGTGAAGCTAAACCAGACAAAATTTTGAAGTCAAAAGGAGATTTGCAAAGACTTGCTTGATCTGGTTTTATATCCTTAGAGGACAACTATCTTTATCTTTGATGTATTCTAAATTGATTGAAGTTTCTTTAAAAGCTATGGATCAAATTAGCTACATTAAATGACTGAAAATCTCTGCATTTCAGGTATTCCCAGTGAGAAGAGAGTTGTTCAGCATCCATCCATGCAATCAACACTATATGAAATGTTGAAAGAGTACTAAAAAATGCATAACTTTCTTTTATTCCAGATAAAAAATTCATCATTGCTAATGCTAGAGTGCAGAATTGTGCTATCATCTACTGCAATGATGGGTTCTGTGAGATGACCGGGTTCTCCAGGCCAGATGTCATGCAGAAACCTTGCACCTGTGATTTTCTTCATGGGCCAGAGACCAAAAGACATCATATTGCCCAAATTGCGCAAGCACTTCTGGGGTCAGAGGAGAGGAAAGTAGAAGTCACCTACTATCACAAAAATGGTAAAGTCTGGTTTTATTTTCAGGATTTTTCTGTGTTTGGTTATGAAGTGATTGGTAAAACAAGTGTGTATGTTTTGCTGGCCTGACCCTTTGCCAGAGTAGTGGTGCAATTTCTCCGAAGTCCAGTGAAGTATGACTGTGTATCAGTAAGGGAATCTGCCCCCAGAGTAGTGGGTGTATGGAGTATATCACTGTACACTGACTCTAACAGCTGAATGAAGCTAGCACAGTGTTTGCAACTGTTGAACAGAAGTTTACCTCTTGGTTGGTTTAAAGCAGATGTCAATCTCTTAAAGTAATCAGCATAAAGGAACTATACCTTAATTTAAATGCAGTGTCACAAAGTTAAAAATAGGAAAAAGAATGTCCTATCATGAAGAAAGCCTTAACTTATAAAGAAAGTGAAAATCCTTTTTCAGAGCTGAGATATTGTGAAGTTGGAGTAACTGCAACTGAACCACTAAAGTTGTTCTAGAACTGTGTTGTCAGGGTCCAAATTTAGGGATGGCTAGACTGTGAACATTTTCCCTTTTATTCAGTAAGGACTCAGTACATCCAGAATGGTTAAATCTGCTGATACTTTTTTTCCTGTTAAGAGCACAAAATGAATAAATGTATTTGCAGTTTTAAAAATGCATGCACATGAAAATTAATTATGATATATAATAGTTACAGGTAGAGTTTTGTTGTCATTTTTTTTTTAATTAACCAAGAGTTATTTACAGAAATATCCATCTGCCAAACAAGTCCAAGTAAAGGATAAGTGTGATGTACCTTATTTTGTCTTTTGCTGTGTACACTCTTGGGAGAAGGAAAAGGAAATTCATATTCAAATGCTGAGCTTAAATTAGTTCTGGAGAAGTGCCAGTGTGTTGTTTGCATCAATTTTAGAATCTCATGCAATGTGCTCTCATTTTAAAGTCACAGAGTTAAACCCTGTTCTCAATAATTCTGTTGTTACCTCAGAAAGACTTAAGTAATATTATTTTTAGCTTATGCTGGTATAATTCAAATAGGACTCGGGCCAACCTTTCTACCCACGCTACCAATATTTAAACATATTCTTCTTAGCAGATTCTCAGTAGAGTCCTTTATTCTTAGATCTGGTTTGGTGGTCTGGAGCAGATTTCGGTCAAGTTTTGTTGCTGTAGCTGTGCCTTGAACATAGGTTTCTCAGGAGACCTGACACCGTGTGTCTTTTACACATCTACCCTGTGTTTGTGTTAACTTGGTGTGTGTTAAAAATAATATTGCAGAAAGAGAATGTCATTGCTAACTTTCGCAGCCACCAGCCTGGAGCACAGTTTTGAGATCTGGTAGTTTAAAAGTGCTACAGTCTCCCAAGACATTGGGTGGGAGGGGAAGGCGCTCAACTAAAGTACTGCTTATCTCTCAATTACTGAACATACATATATATATATATATATATATATATATATATATATACTTTTCTAAAATGCTCAATTCTGGCATTATGTAACACACCATAATCTGGGACAAACCAAACTAATACTGTCCATAAAAATTGACATATCTTTCATAAATAATAGTTTTGAATGCTGACTTATGGATTATTCAACATAAATAATCTTATGTATAAGGTTTTTCAGCAACTTCACGTCTGTGCATAGTTTATTTAAATGCCTAGACCTTATGTTTGAAGGTTAAGGAATTTCAAAAACTACAGACAACAGCTCTAGACAAAATTGGATTGAATTTCTCAGTGTTTTACTTGTCTGAATGTGCACTATATGATCTACTAAATTTAAACAAATACAGGTGAATTACATGGAATTGTAAATATAATTTAAAATATCAAGTCACTAATTACGTACAAAATTGACAAAATACAAGAAAGGTCTGACATTCAAATTCAGTTTTGCAATATAAAGCATGTGTACATATACCTATATATAACAGCGTGTATAACAATATAGAGAATGGTGATGCCTAACAAGGATAACATTTAGCGTAATACTAACCATACAGAGGAGGAAGACACCTCATGAAGTTGTGAATCACTTGAGGTTCCACTGACAGGAGCTTGTGAAGACCATATTACACACTCTTGAACAAACGCCCAGTGAATTGCAAATAAAACCTCACACTGTCATTTACTCTACATAAGGCACTGATTATATTAAAAATTATTTTAATATTTTGAAGTAAAGCAAATGTCAGCAAGATCACTTATAAAACTAATCTGTCATCAGATATCTAGCAATGCAGATATAAGAAAGGGAATCACTCTATAAATAATGCTCTTTGATTCTAAATACCACCTCACATAATTTTAAAATGTCACAGTTTAAAAGAAAATTCTTCCTGTAGAAAAATGGTATTGCGTATGTGCTGGGGATGTTCTGTACTGTACTGGTCTATAGTCCACTTTCTAGATGAAAGTATGAGATTTTGAGTTTTCAACATCTTGACGATGCAAGACTGAATGTTGCTGTTTGTTCACTGCTTTAATCTTTTGGCCAGATCACACACTCAAAGAAGATGGGACAGAAGGATGGGAACAATTTTGTAGCAAGTTAATTTTCAGAAAATGGCAATTGCTTGATTCTACACTGCCTTAAACACGACAGACAGAAGACGCAGTGGTCAAAGGAGAACAAAAATTCGATGTATCATAGTTTTATAAATGTGTAACTTGAACTGGGCCTGTTTCCCTTACATCGTTCAATGTGGGAAGGGTGCAGCAAAGAGGTGTAGAATGCTTGTGATAGTTTTTTGTAATTGTTCAGATAGCATGGGGCTGGGATGTCAGCATTACCTGGGCACCCAGTAGACCCTGCCCGGTCTTCACTAGCTCCCCCAGCAGTATTTGTATCAGCATAAGATCATTAATACAGCCTACATTTAGTTTTGATTTCTCCTCGCTCCTTTTTCCTTTTAGAAGGTTATTTATGCAGTCCAGGCAAAGTTCTAGTCCTCTGTCCTGTTCAGGTAGTGCTAAAGTAGGCAATTACATTCTTACCAAAATAATTAATTACTGAGAAAAATGGTTAATGGGAACAGATGGATGTCAAAACTAAGGGTACAAATTTATAGGTTCTCATTGTGCAAGAAGCTGTATAGGGTCACTGGATGTACTCATGGGACTAAAGACACAGTAAATTTCTTTTTGAATGTAAATATCCCTTTTTAAAAAGAGCAATAGATAAATACACACCAGTCACAAGAACTATTATTCTGAAACAGATTTTTTTTTTTTTCAAGAATTGCCCATTAGGCATTAACATCTGCTTAATTCAAAAATTATACTAGTATCAAAGCAGCAGTATCATATATTATTCACTATCTCACTTCATTTTCACTAGTCTTATGGCTATATGATCTGAATTATACTTGAAGGCAAGATACTGTTTATACAGGATATCAGTTCTGATTTTAATAAAGTTATTTGTGGTGAAAATGTTTGACAGCTCTTCCTTTGAGAACTCCATTTTGCAGTTTAAGTCATTATTGCATAAATCATTCTTGACAGATGTAAAATATTGCTTGAGGTGGTAAAGCTGTAAAGCTTTTGACATAAAAAGTATAATTATTTTGGGATTGAGAATGGATATATAATAAACAGAAAAGATTGTATCACACTGAATACTTTTTTACTGTATGCTTTGTGGACAACAGTGGGCTATGTCTGAACTTGGAGATGATACCTGTTATAGGGAGGTAAGGAGATCATTTAAGCCTATCCTATAGACATTGGATATTCTAGGGATGAGAAAAACTGCGTCAGAGTATAGGTTTGAGCAAAGATAAGATTAAGCAATTAATTGCAGAGCGTGTACAAACCTCACAAACTATTGGCCACTTACCCAGTTTCAGAAAAAATAATTTGCTACAAACAACTGCAAATTAAACATTTGCACTTTCACAACACGTTTCCAAACTTAATATTTTAAGGCTTTTTAAGCTCTTTTTTGAGAACAAGAAAATAAAAAAATGTGCAAACATACACTGACAAAATAAAGTGAAAATGGTATTGAGTATTCTTAAATGGAAAGATCAGGACTTCATTTAGAAGCTTGCTGCCTAGATTTCAGTCAGCACAGCTGTTTTATCCTGTTTGTGTGAACCTACCAATCAACTAAAAATACATCTGAAAAGGAAGACCTTTGCATGTGTGTCAAGTCTCCTTAGATTAGCTCTAGCATGAGCGGCAGCAGTGCGGTCTTGACCATCATTTCAATGCATTATCCAGAGCTGTTGAGAAAAGTCAGTGAATCAAGTCACTGTCTAATATTCTGCTGCCGTAGGAGTCCTTGATCTAAGAAATATTACCTGACGGCATTTTGATAAATTAAGTGTTATCCCCCAACAAAAAGCTGTCAGAAACCCCTTTCTTACTGCGAGTGTTCCAGGCATCCTTAAAAGAAAAAACCTTGGATCAAATCCAGAATGTTACTGAAGGTGTTGAACTATTAGAACTTAATGAGGCCATCCATTCTTATATCCGTAGTGCAGTGTTTCTACCTTAGGCTTCAATACTTGTCCTACAAGTAAAAACCTGTTCTTTGCCCCATTCAGTATTGCTGATTTTTCAGCAAGGGCATCATCAGCACTGAGAGGATACCCCAGGGATCCAAAAATCTCGTTTACCCATCCTCGTTCAGATATGGCTTCTATGTCTGCCCAGAACTGTGGGATACCTAATGATTACGATAAAACACCTCCCCCATATACTAAGTAGGCTTATTTATGGGTCAATTTCAAGCTTATTTTTTAATTCCTTGATTTTCCTTTATATTCCTTTTTCTTCTCTGGTGAAGATGAATTTATTTTCAATAAGGAGGGGACCTCCATAGGTCATTTTCTCCCATTCACATATTCCTGCTAATGAGAAATCTGAATAAACAGGACAACAATTAAATTGGCTTTTAAATTATTCTCTTGTTAGTGTTTAGGGCCAGAAAGTATGAGTAGATACATATAATTTTAACAAATAATTGAGACTACAACTGCTATTATTATAGATACTGCATCTTTAACAGAAAAAAAAAAATCTTAATTTGGAAAAATCCTTTCTGACAGTTTTAAGTTCCTCCATGGCACAAATAAGGGAACCTGCAGGCTAGTGGATCAGGAGTCTTTCATTTCAGTACGGTGTTCAGAGGGAACTCTTCTTCCACTCGACTTCCATAGCGCAGTTTCATATCAGGATTCAGCAAGTCCCAGGGTCAACTTGCACTGATAAAGGGGCCCAAATTTCCTTTGTTTGAGCTACAAAGAAACAATGATTGCTGACTTCCAAAAAGAGTGCCAGAGTGGTAAAAGAGGTGTCACATTCTGGAGTGAAATGGTACTATAAGGTTATGATATGACACATATACTCAAAGGAGTTTCATCTGTTAATTAGGCATTGCCTGATGATATTTTTTATCTGCTTTAACTGTGCTCCTTTTAGTTGTAGTGAAAGCTATTTTGGTTTTGGGTTATGAGACAAAAAGAACAGATGCTGTCAGTCTATTTTTGGTGTTGTTTCACATGATTTATTGTGTCCTCTGTCCATAATCATTGTGCATTCTTTCTAATGTTACATTATGATAAGAGAGTTAAAGAGAGTTATTGCATACTCCTAATTTGCATTATTGAATGGTTCTTTGCCTTCTCCACTGAACTGACCCATATATCAAAAAGAGATGCAGAGAGCAAATCAGAAATCATACCTTGCAATAGACATGGAGCAAGAGTAACTGCTTTTCTAATAGCAGCCTTTTGCATATTTGATATGATACAAACTTCAGAACATGGCACTCTGAATGGTACCAATGTTGACATTGGTGCTGTTCTCTCTGCTTCTGAGCCATAGAAAGAGAACAGTGGTGTGGAGTAGATTTTATGTTAGTGGTTTCAAGTCCAGTTTTAAAGTGTTCCCTACATATTTGACTCAGTCTATGTGCTAGATAGTCCATGCTCTTCCCAGCTGAGTATGGAAAAAGCTTTATCAGGCAGTATAGGATTCAGAGTAACAAGACAAAGCTGGCTATGGAAATTGCTAACTGACTCTGGAAACCTCCTATCTCAAAAGCAATCAGAACTGTAGCTGTGAACCTCCATCTAGGCAGAGCAGATAAATGACAATGACACTGGTGTATTGTGGCTCTATAGTTACAGCTGGCTTCACCACATCTCTGAAAGTTCACTTCTCTGAGATGGGAAGTATTGGTGTTACAGTTTTGTATAACTTGAGTGTTTTAGTCTAGAATATTTTTTGTTTGTTTGTTTTAAAGGAAACAACATACATATTTGAGTTATTTCTTAGAAATTAAGCTGAAATTTCATTTTGAAAGCAGAACTGTAGCCATAACTAGTCACAAAGTGCTTTTAGAACTCCAGTATTTCCATAGATATTCAATGTTAAGCTGCCTCACCAGCTTTCTGATACAATACAGCCTTTTAATTTCTATTTTTCTTAATTCTCTAATTCTGAAATCACAGTAAAATCTCATCAGTATTTATCACCACAAAGGATACCAAAATTCAGTCTGAAAAAAGGGCCAAAGTAAACAGTGCAAAGGGAAGGTTTTGTTGCCTTTTTCTGTTTCATTAACCAGACTCTAATTATAGATCTCATCATACCCAGTTTTGATAATGCCCTCAATTATGGCATTGAAGTTCTATCCACAAAAAGAATATATTTCAGCTTATTTGTTAGCAAAGAGCCATCTTGTCATCAAAACCTAAAGATGGTATTTGTCACAGTGTCAACAATATTAACTATTTCATTACTGGTAGTGAATGGAAGTGACCAGGAGAAATCTTAGGCAGAAATCACAGCTGCCTTCAGTACTTGCCTGACTGCTGAAATTTCTTGCTTTCCTCCACAATACTGTAGTCAATAAAAATACTTTCTTTTACTTTTTACATATAAAAACCCCACATTTTTTACATTTCTTTTACATTTTGCCATGACCTCATTTAAATCCCTAATATGCCACATCAGACTGCAGTAGAAACAGGAAGGTCTTGCCTAAATAGTCAGTTCAGTTCAGAGAAACACAAGAGCTTACTTCAGATACTGGGAAATAGGGATTTATCACAATACTCAAGTACTGATCCTTGTCAGTATCAGCCTATGAAGTGTTTGCCTCTTTTGAGCAAATGCACAGGATATATGGTAACTCTTTCTGCAGGCGGAAACACTTCTAAAAGCCTGAGAGCAAGATATCAATACCTACAGACACAGGTCTTGGCTTGCGCACCAACAGCTTTTATAGAATTAAATTGCAATGTTTAATTTTCATAACAGTAAGAATCCTGACCTTTTGCTACTAGAGCACTGCTGGTAGAGGCACAGTGTGCTATTCCTAACTATTGGCTGGTGGTCTGGTATTAGCTGGATCTCTGTTGCTGCATAAAAAGACCACAAATTATGAAAGAAACCTGCAAAACACAGACAAAACCTTCCTCCGTTTTTACCACGGCGTAGACAGGCAGAGATAACTTCAGAACAAGGATATATTAGAAGGTTTTGCCTTTGTCTTATACCTAAGCTGATTGAAAAGCAGTTAATCATCATGTAAATGTATTTCATCACTAACATGCATGTGCTAAAGTACTTATTCCCAGCTGTTGTCAGACTTCGGAGGCTGTGCCCTTTTGAGATTATTTCTTAGAGCATTCTTTGCTGATTTTCATTCAAATCAATGCAAGAGTATCTCTGAAAATAGCTTGCAAATTTCCTCCTTCCAAAACTCATTTATGCCAATCTGCTTTACTCCTTCCTCTCTGGAAAAAATGCGAGATAATCTCATTAGTATTTTGCATGTTTATGGCATTTCTTTTTATACTTTCAAAAGAACATGAAACTCAGTAGTCCACAAATCCTATTGTCATGGTATTTAAGGTAAAATACTATTGCACTTCTGCCTTTCAATTCACAAGTGGGAAAGAAAGAAAAACTAAAGTCCATGTCATTTGAAATAATGATAATATTTATAAGAAAGGAAAATGTGTTCTAGTTTTTCCATTATAAATGCCCCAGCTTTATTTCTGCATGATAAAATATACCGGAAATCAATTTAATGCCAAAATCTGTCCAACTGAAAAGACAGCACTTTCCAAAATGACTATCTATGGAGCCATGGAAAACATAACCATATTATGTGAGAGAATAACAGCCTTGAAGTACAAAACCAAGTATCTATAAGTTAGTATCTGAGCCTTCTCTGTGGATTCATGGAGCAGCTCATGAACTGGTATGTCAATCCTGAGCCAGCCCTTGCTGGCTCACAGTTCAGGGCATCCTTTTCAGAGCATCCTTAGTCTTTCTGTAAATTATGCTGATTGCTCATGGCAACAAGAATGTGAGCAGAAGCATCTTAGCGTTTCAAAGGAAAGCTTTTTAGAGGGATAAAGAAGAGTTTGAATACTGTTTGTGGATGACCACAAAATTGTATTAAAACCTTGTACCTCTTTATCTGGAAACTTGCAAATCACTTCTCATGTCAGGGTTAGAAGTGGGGTCTAAGGACCTGCTCCCAAATACCTAGAAAGTAAACTAAAAACTACTAAGTGCTACTACAGCTACAGGAGAGTTAGTGTGTGATTTGTGTGATGTTTGTAGATCAGGTGCTGGGTGCTGTGGCATCCCCCTTCTATGCTTACTGATTATTTAAAGAGGTGAAAAGAGGAAGGAATATATGGTTTGCAGACAGCTCTTCTTCCTAGCTGCCAGGTATGCAAGTCTATTTTATAACAACAGCTACGGAGACCAAGAACATTACAGCTGAGGGAGCTATTCAATAGATCACGCAGATCTATTTGCATTCATTTCTGGTTGTCTTTTGACCTCATTTGTAAAAAGATAGATCCTGCAGATGCAGAATTACCAGTAGAGTCACTGTCTCTGCACAACTCAACATATGCAAAACGTAATTATTAGCCAAACAAATACATTCTGTGTGGCTGCTTGCATTTCTAATGTAATTTCTCTCATATTTGAATGTCCAAGAGCATTTGTCTCTTCTTCATGGGAATTGATTGAATTGTTTCCCTTTTAAATAATGTTTTAGTCTTCATCCCTTTTTTTTTCACCTTGGGATCATTTGTCTGCAAATAAAAAGAATTGTGAATAAAGCACTTTATTTTCACCTTCTGAGGAATATCTGAAGAAAAGATAACTGGTTTTTGAAATGATAGAGAAACAATTCTACACACTTAACCTTGACTGTTACGTGAAAAGTAGATTATCCAAATGGAGGGAGGGTTTGCCCCTTAGGAGGCATAGGCACTAAAATAACAGGTATAACTAAGGTATTATAGCTATAAAGATCACATTGAGGTTCAGTTACTGCAAGGGAAATGACTGACCTGAACTTTTACATGTAAAAGCAAATTTAGGACTAGATTTTCAGTTATATGTATATATTATAATATATATTACAAAAGTGCATATCTCATTCTCAAGAGGTTTAAGAATTAATTTGAGGAGCTACAAAAATTGTCTCCTACCCCATCATAAACTGATACTCTATAGTTCACAACAGTTTTAATAAGAAAACATTATTCTTATTAAATACATTCAATCACAGGAAGTCTGAACTCAACAGCAAATTAAAGTGGCTCCTAATGAGCTGATTGACTAATGCAGTGAGTCTTTTACCTCAAAAGAGGTATTATTCTGGAAAAGCTCACAGTTCCAAACCATCATTCTCTGCTGCATTTTTGCACTATCCTCTTGTCTTTTCCAAGACAGTACACCATTGTAACATTTCCCGGTGTAGACAAGAGCAGTGCGTATATATATGTGTGCATGTATCTCTCTCTCTCTCTCTCATCTATCTAAATGCCACACAAAATCCCCAACATGATCAAGTCCAGGAAATTGATAACAAAGTGAGAATATAAAATTATATTCAACAGGGAACAGTTCTGTAGAACTACCTTTAACAGGAATTGCACTGAATAGGGATTACTCTTAAATGAGTGCCTTAGACCACAGGCCAGGTCTGAGACAAGAGACACCCTAGGTAGTGCAGTTGTGTACATCTCTCTTCTGTCTGTAATAAAGGATAATTTCTAGAGAAATTACTTCTTCTGTTAGAGTGGACACATTGTAATGATCCTGAAGTGCCAGAATGGGATCAAAGGCAGCTGGGGTTAATATGAATGCAGAAGTGTCCAAGCTGTTTCCTTCTCATGCCAAAGGATTAAAAAAATGCTAAGATGGAATCAAGTTCTGTGTTAAGTTCAGCCCTCAGGTCTTCCAACGCTGATGCAGGAAATAGAACTGCCAAATAAATGACAAAATAAAAATAAAGAGGCATGGTTAAGAAAGTTCAGTGGCTGCTAAGATCACACTTTTTTTCAAACAGAAAAAGCTTACCACTTTTAAGTCTCACATTGAACTTTGTTGTGATAGTTGTAGCACTTATTCAGATGCTACCACAAATCAGTCATACAGAGCTATGAACTGTTATTTTAAAAGAAAGCAAAATCTTTCTTATCTGAGTATTATTAATCTTTTACTGGTGCTGCATGGATTATACAACAAACAAAGTTTTATTTCCTTCTCAAAACAAAACTTTCCACTCTCCAAACATTCAAAGAATTGAAATTTCATCAGACTCTAGCTTGATTCAGCTTTTTAGGTGTGTGTATGGGATCTCCGTGATCCTGAATACTTGTGAGAGTTACATAAAGTTACCAATGGGGGAAAAAAAGGCCATTTCTGCAGTATATAGTGCATCTGTTTAGATTCAATTAGCACATCCCTAAACTTGATTATTAAGCAGGGATATTCTCATAACCTAGTTTAGATTGTATCTTTTTTCTTTCTTGGATTTCACCCTTTGTTTGTATCTTGTTTTTTAGATACTGGCACAATCTGGGTAACAAGTTACGCTTTGTTTCACATGGGAATCTTTAAATAGCAATCACTCAGACGTGTTTGCTTTCAGAAAGCATTCTGTTAGCATGGCACATACTCTAATATATAACATTTTGCCATTCCAGGATAGCAAAGAAGTCCTTTTCTTAGATTGGCCTTTTATTGTCATCATATTTTCATAGAATGAAGAGGAATTTAGGTCAGGAGGAGACTCGGGAGGTTGTCCAGTCCAGCTTCCCACTGAAAGCTAGAGTGGCACAGAATTCTGATTAGATTGCTTAGGACTTGTCCTGCTGCGTGACAGGATGAAGACAACACAGCCTCTTTGAGCAACGTGTTTCACTACCTTCACAGTGAAATAGTTTTTTTCTTTATACCAAGTCAGGATTTCTCCCATTTTAATTTAAAGCATTGTCTGTCATTTTTCTGACATGCATCTCTCTTCTGACATGCATCTTAGGACCTCCCTCCATCTCCTGGTAATTTTCTGTCTACTGAAAGACTGCTACTAAGTCCCTCAAACCTGTCTCTTCTGTAGGCTAACAGCCAAAGCCTCAACCAGTCCTCAAAGGACATGTACTCTTGATATCCTCTGCTGGTCTCGTTCAAGTTTATCAGCTTTTCTCTTGTAATAGGGGTCCAAAGTTGGATGCACTATTCCAGGTGTGATCAAATGAGCACTGAGTAAAGGGGAAATATCACTTTCCTCAATCTACTGGCAAAGCTTCTGATGATACAACCCAGTGTGCTTTATCCTGGACACAGCTGGACTCAAATTTTGCAGGAGATCCTTTTCTCAGTCCTCTTCCACTACTTTGAACTCTGTCTCAAGATTCAAACATCTTCAGACTGAGGCAGTGAATATACTGCAGCTTTCTCTGCATCCACTGTCAGTACATCACTCTCCCCATTCAGCAGCAGGCTTGCATTATTCTTGTTTATTCTTTTATTGTTAACACAGCTAGCAACACAAACTCTTCTTGTTGCCCTTGGTATCATGAGAGTTTCAAATCTAGCTCAGTTTTTCCTTTTCCAAGACTATCTCAGCATGCCTGGGCAGTGTTTTGGTATTCCTTCCTTGTAGCCTGCCCTGCTCCTACCTCCTTTATATATTGTTTTTGAGGCGTTTTGGTTTTTTGTTTTGGTTTTGGTTTATTTCATTTATTTTTCACTGGAGCTTAGTCATGAGTTCCCACTTGAGCTAACTGGTATTCTGGTACATTTACTCATTTTTCTGGATGGACTGCTATGGTGCAAATCATTTTACGTTACACATTAAAGATGGTTGAAATTGCAACCTAGATATTTTTTGATGGAAGATCTTTCCCAAATATTATTACTGATGTGCTACATGGTATAAATTCCATATTTCTACACATTTTATTATGAGGAACTCAGTGTTTTCCTGCAATAGAGGCCAAGTTGCCTGGGCTATTAGGCATCTGCATGGTTTTCTTTGGCACATTTTTTATACAAACATGTTTGAGTTTAGAAGAAAACAAACATTCTAATGCTTATTTTGCCAGGGATTACAGTCATCCAAACAGCTCAATGCTAAAGAAAATTATGATAGAGTTCTAAGTTTTAGAAGCAGCTAATCAATTGTCTTACACGGGGAGATAAATGCAACTGCCACTGGAAGCTAACCAGAGCATCTCTGGTACATATTATTCAGCACTTCATGCCCATCATTAAAGATGTGCAGAAAACAGATCTTCTAAGAGAGAAGTATTTTAGCATTTTGTGGAATTCTTTCAGTGACTTTCAGTAGTAAGGCAACATTATTGAAACACTGTCTCAGCAGAAAAAGTTTGTTGCTAACATTTCCTTATATAGGTCATGCAAAGCATTTTCTTCTGTTTCTCATCTGCCACTTTTTAATTTCATATTTTCTTTTAAAAAATTATAGATTTGTCCTATGCTCTTTCCTCAAGGTTACTGACTAGGGGAGATGGAAATCTGCTGTTTTCTTCAAGGGTTAATGCCAGCCTTTTCCTTTAGGACAATGCCAACTACCCTTCCCCTCCCCTGTGAAGCACCACAATCGATCTGGAAGTGTGCTAACTTCCTCCTAGCAGGGGCTCAGCACATCTGGCTGCCGGCACTGAGGGCACTCAGCATCCTGCCGGAGCCGCCCCTGACAGAGCATCAGGAATCGGCACCTTGTGTGGTACTGCAGCGCTGTCAGAAGCTGGTTTTAAGCAGTGCCCCTTCAAATACCCATCATTTAGGGATGTGATTCCATCGGAGGGTATTAGAAAAGATATCTGAATCATAATCGTACTGGTTTAAGTCTCCCCAGCTGGGTGGCCTAACAGCCTATTCAAGTCTGTAACCCATTCAATATTTTCTTTCAGTTCTTTATCTATAGACAAGGACTATTAAACAAGCACAATCTGACAAATAATATTTAATTAATATTATTAACAATTAGTTCAACTGCTGTTTCAAGGTGTTGATAGACTTCATCAAATATAATTCCACTGACTAAACCAACACTGACAAAATTTTTAATTTTTATTATTAAAATAATTTTTCTCCATACTGTGTGCGTATTTAACACTTACAAATCTGCTTTTTTTCATGCTAAATTTTATTTTAAATTATTCTAATATGATGTTTAAAAGTTTCTTGATAAAACTGGCTATACTGACAGCCTAAAAGGAGCTGTCTTTTCCCCTCTTCCTACGTGACAGATAAAAGCATCTTGATGTTGTACAGCAGCAGTCCCTGGCATTACATTAGCAATGCTGCTTGCCCCTACATCAATTAACTTGATGATGCAGAAGAGAACACATCTAGCATATGCATTGCAATATAGTATTATATAAGGATTTCTTGTGTTGTAATTTTTAAGTGTGTTTTTTATTTCAGCTCAGATGCAAAGTCATTCCTCCTTCTAAGGTAATCAATGAGAGATTCACACAGGGACAGTTTAATGGCAATAATTTCTCCTTGTAACAGGTACAGTGTGGTGTTCAGGGTAGCTACTTGTATGTGCTTTATTTCTGCATGGGGTTAATTTAGTGTGCATGACACTGGGACATATAACTTATTTTTAATTTAAAGGAATGAGAATATACAAATCATTTCTCATTCTTGGACTGGATCAAATAGTCCTTGTCAGATTGCCCATGACTAGACAATTGGAAGTGTTGACTTGTTTTTGTCAAGAACAGTTAAAGATACTTGGCCCTACAAGGCTTAAGTAAAGTCAGAGTGTGGGCAAAAGCCAAAAGGATGCTTTTCTCGCCTTGTTTCTAATACTGTGCTTTGCAGAGAAATACAGTTATCTTTGCACACAGGTATTACAAAAAAACTTTCCCTTATGGCTAACATAACTTCCAAAATAGTGTTTACATCACAGTTATTTGTGGCCTTTATCTAAAACAAAAGAAATGTAAACCAAATCTTCCAAAAAAATTGTTTAATTTCTAAGGTTTTTGAATATATGAAGAGCTTTTATGTCTTTATTTGGATTTGAAATTATTGAAAATATTTAATAGTTACATATTTGATAAAGGTTTTACAAATATGTGCTTTTTTGAGACTTTCTTGAACAGATCACCCTTTTAATGGTCAGCAATAGTGTGTTTAGATACACAATATATTATAATGTACATTTTGCAAGCATTTATGACAGCAAAATAGCATACAATAATTTTAAAACTGAAGTATTTTCATAGTAACTTCAGCCTTAATCTGTAGAGTTATGGCACATTTATTCTTTTTGTTTGTTTGTTTTTTTCCCCTGGAACCCAAGATAATAATAGGAAATTTTAGAGATCGGGGCCGTAAGTTCAGCCATGGAACTGCCCAAGGTCTCTTGGCTGAGAAAAAGGTCTTATTTTAAAGTGTGAAAGCTAAATATAAACCCTTTTTGAGTACAGGATTGACGATTCCATTAAGCCTACCTAATCAGCCTTTCTGAAGTGCAGCAAAAAGGGTAAGCAGAACCTCTGACTAAAGGGTACTGTGCATCACCTCAAATTGCTTTTTCTGAAGTCTGCAATAGTAAATTCAGCTTTCCTTTCAACATTCCAGGCAATACAGAGGCCTTCATGCATACCTGTGTTGGAGTTTGATAGTGGTTTACGTTTTATGGGAATAAAATACCAGAACTGTGATGCTGAACCCCGATCAAGGATCAAAGTTACCAGGTATCTCTGAGATATTATCTGCAAAGGAAACTTTCTAAGAGGGATTAAAGAATTATAAAGAAAGTTCGTGGACATATCCTCTATATATATTGCAGAAGACAAAAAATTACTAATGAAAAAACAAACCAAACAAAAAACCTAAACCAAAAGGTTTTTGAGTCTGTGCCCTTCTCCTGTGCTAGCAGTACTTGGAGCAAACTGGTAATGTTCTTATGCAGCAGCAGTGTGCAAAGGTGAAGTTTACTAGGATTGAATCAAGTTAAAATGTGTTTTAGTTGTGCCTAGTGTATCAGCGTTCAATCAGTGGTGGTCAAATCAAACCTATTTTGAGAAATTTTAGGATCCCAGTGTTACAGTCTTAGAGTCGTTGAGAAGTTTGTGTTTGAGCAAGTGAAGGAAAAGCAAACAAAACCTGCCAGAGAAGTTTCTAGTTAGCTCCATGCATAAAGCTCATTTCACCTTTAATATTACTACAGCTTTCAGTGGGGAGAGGAAGGGAAATGTGGATTCTTAAGAATACACAAATTATATATTTTTTTCTGTTAAAATCATCTTTCAGCTCAAGTAAAGCATCTGGTATGGTCACGTGCTGAACATGAATCAGATGAGCACACCTGGCAAGTAGCTCTTTACTCAGTTCTGTGGTTTGGTAGGTATCAGGAATCATACTGCCTATCTTTATGAAAGGTGCCCACAATTTTAAGCCTGCAATTGTTGTGATGGGTTTAAAACTAGCTAAGGTGTCTTAAAAACTGAAGCTTTTACTGTGTTGTAAGATGGTTTCTTTGTCTTTTTTACTTAGTTATTCTTCTTCCCAAGGCCCCTCAGAACCCCCTTTTTCTATGTAGCTAAGCACCAAGGAATTCGTCCTTGAAGGTGTCTGTTTTAGTTTCTCTATTGGCCCATAGTTAACCCTTTCCCATTGGTCATTTATCCCTTGATTTCTATTGGTAGTATTTTGGATTCCCCTAAAACCTATATATACACCCCAGCTATGTTAATAAACTCTCTCTCTGCTTCCCCTCCTGTAGTATCCGTGTGTCTCTCTGGGGCATCTCGGGGGCTGAAAGTGGGGGGGCAAAAGGGGGGAGTATCACCCCTCAGCTGTCGTTTGCAATTTTATTTTTTTTTTTCAAATTAAGAGATATTTTCACCTTTCCTTCAGGGCAGACATTACAATGCATTGCTAGATTTTCAAGAAAAGTTCACCAAATTAGCTCTTTGTGAGGATTTTGAATATGGTTGTTTATTGGGCATGCAAATAATGGCCTGCATTCTGTGCCTAAATAAGAACTGATCTTCCCTGAGAATCTAGCCTGAGCTACAGTTTTAGGAAAGTCATTTGCTGAATCGTTCAGTGACTTTTTTTTTATTATATCATAGAGCATCTCTCTTCTGCAATTATAAAACTCAGCAATAATATAATGCATCCAGTCATATCTTCAAACAATAGTATAGAAATAAGTGTATTATACATGTCTTTTTCATTGCTGATACTTATGCTTATTTTCTTTTAAATAAGTGTCATAGCTGTGGTAAAACACAGAAGGGAAAAATTACAAATTCACTACTATTCCACAATTTTTACTTCAGAGGAACTAGCTAAGTCCAGCAGTGAGTATTCATTGGATTTGGTACCGATGTTGATTTTTGGCTTTAGCATAGTTTATAGGAAATATAGTAAATAACTTCATTTACTATGGTGGTTGTAATCACTCATAATTATTTAATTGGATGCCTAACACTGTTTATCAAAGATTACATATGAAATTGACTTGGCTCTGCATTAAAATGAAAAAGTCAAACAAAAAGCTTGATTTACTACTTGAACTGGAACCTCATTCAGATTTCAAGAGCGAGGATCCTCTGGAAAAGCTCTATATTACAGGCCACTCCAAAAGGAAAGAAAGCAAATCTAAGTGCTGTAGGAAATACATAAGCGCATAAAGAAAGCATGTGCATAAATGACTCTACAAGACTGCATGAAATATTTTGGTCCTGGGCTGAACTGTGGGATAACAACAGAATCAATATTTTTCAAGTTCCACCCTTTTCATGTCATGTTTCAACTGAATCATTTTTGCAAATGCTGGATTTCCCTGTACCCAGATTGAAAATAGCTGAATTCAAAAGAAGACTGGCTTGGACATTTTTACTCTACCTTAAGAAATTTAGAACTGAAGGCTGTTGGAACTTCAAATAACTAACATCCTCAAACTTAAACCTTGAGGGTTGATGTTGCCAATCAACAACTTCATTACAGTGATACTCCAAAGACAGAGGGCATATAACCTGCTTAAAAATAGCACAAAGCAAGCAGAAAACATGTGAAAGAGCCACACAAACATATCTTAAAAGGCATGTACCCACTGGATGGGAAGAGAGCAGGGAACACAGACCATACAGCAAAATTAACACAGTGACTACATGGGAATTGTTGCAAATCTCATAACTGAGGATGAAGCTGTTTTTGTCTTTTATCTAAGCTTACAAGAGTAGGAAGGTGAGCCAACATCCTTTTCCCTCACCTACCTTCACTGAAACAAGCACACAATAGGCAGAGCAAAGGAATGAAAATTAGGACTGTCCTGGAAGTGGTTTAAACTGTCTTGAACCTTGATAAAAGCATGGCTATTTATAGAACAGAAAAATATCTGATTTTTTTTTTTTTTTTTGTAGCAGAGTAAAGATATATAATACTGTATGTAGATCATTTCTTGGTGTGCTTTTGCTTCACTGTATTTAATCTATTTTCTAAAGTAATTAATTGGGGGGGGGGGGGGAATGATAACTGGAGAGAAATTATCTAGGACGTCTTGGTGCTGCCTAAGTGCATACTTCTGAAGGTCTGATTTTTGACATGTACAGTGTAGAAATACTGTAATTTGAGCCACAGCTCTTATTTACTTAGTTTTTAACTACACTGTGCTGGGTTGCCAGGTCTGTACAGTTTTTTTTGAATGCTCAGGCATCTCTTTCTGCATGAAAGTATCACATAACAATAACAAATGCTTCTACAAGAAGCCAGGGAGCTGTGCAAAAGGGTTTCTGTGCACAAACATCTTCTTCTAGTCATAAGAAGTAATCACTAAACAAGGTCTGAGGATTTCTAGGGCCAAGAGTGAAAGGCAGGGTAGTGAGCAATGACTAAAAATTCAGTTCAATTCAGAAGACAGTTCTTGATTTTCTCTTTCCTGCTTCATCTTTTTAGTCACAAGCAGGCACCATTCATCACCTTTGGTTCAGGAACAGGGATTCCAGGAGAGGCTAAAGCAAGGTGTGTTGGAGCGCATGCTGACAGCTGGTTTGGGAATCAGCTGTGAATTTCACAGCTGGTTTTTGTGAATCAGCTTGAACTACTCTGAGTGGTGCCCCTGGCTATGCAGCTGTGGGCACAGCACACAGGTGCTAGTATGACTCAGATTCCCAGCACAGATTCATACATGTATATGTGAACGTGAAGTTTTGAAGGCAGCTGTCTGGAAACTTAATTCCTAAGCACTCACTGTTTAGAGTTCCAGTGTGTGGCAGTGCACAGAGAAACTTGCAGAAGCATGGGCCTAAGAAAACTCAGAGATTTCAGGAGTCTAAAACCCAGTGTTAAGTCTTGGGTCCTCTGAAACTAGAAGGTGGTCAGAGCCTCACTCTGCTCCTAAAAGCAGAAGCAGTCTTGCTTCACTACTCCTGTCAGCATAATCTGAGAATAAATCCATGGAAAAGCTCCAAAAGACCTTCCAGCCCTTCTCACCATACTCATTTTAGAGGCATTCTGTTCAGAAAGGTCTTTTACTGAAAGAGCGTTTTGTTTCTTTAGCTGTATTTTCTTATCATCCCTTTAATTCATCAAAGTAATAAGGATGTCCATTTGATGTAAACTGAAGAGCGTCTCTTCAGTTTGGATTGCTCCCAAGTGCAAAATCACCATCATAAACAAATTATTTCCAGATACTTGTTAAAAGAAGTTTTGACTGTTGCCAGTTAGAGGTCTCATCTCTGCCTGTTTGTTATAGTGATATGATTTAATTTGCCATATATTGTTTACAAATTTCATTCAAATACAGGTATTACCTCATTGAGGTATGTAATTCCATAGGGTGACTAAGGGATGTTCTGCAAAGAGAGCTGTGGGGAGGCACATGCCCTGCAATAGAATTGCAGTAAAATCCACAGGAATTCAACTGTCTGCATATAAAGCAAAGACCTCGCTCCCCCTGAACTGCCACAAAAACATGGAGAACAAACTATGTCCCTCTGTGGAAACATCCCTAATGACAGCCAAAAAGCCAAAGGAAAACACAGGAGGCAAAACGTAAGGTCAGGAAAAGGGAAGCATTTTATCAGCATGCAGAGAGGCTGTGGTATCTATCAAGCCAAAAAGTTTGGCTTCAGGCTGCCAAAGCAAGAATGGAATATGACTAAAATTTTAGAAACTTTGGGCGGAAGTGACCTAAGATCGTTTTTATTTAAAAATGCTTGATCTTCTGGGCAGGATAAAACAATCAAGCAAACAATGGAGAAAGGCAGACAAATGTATTACTAAAATATTACTTTAATTTTGTTAATTTTTAATGAAAAATTGTGACTAATTCCATTGCATAAGTCTCATTAGTATCAACAATTAATAAGGCTTTATGAAATGTGCAAAGAGGAGAATAAATAATAACTCAAACACTGATCCCAAACATCCTGTAATCAAAAAAATATGGGCAGAGAGTTTCTTTAACAAAATATTCTTTAAAAGTCTCAAGTTTCAGACTTACAACAGTTTTGAAATCTGAAATGTTGTTGAAAATGAGTTCTCTCTTAGATCTATATTATATTCTGAAAATGTTCCATGTAAAGCAATTGAATCATTTTTGTGGCTAGCAGAGGAAAACAGGTAAAAAAAGCTTTTGAACTTCTAAAATGTTTAACTCCAGATTCTCTGCAACTCAGTAATTATAACAGCTGATGTAGAATTAAAGGAGAGATAGAATCTGTATATTTTTGCCTCTGTTTTTTTATCAATAATGTAATATCTTTATATGATTTTAAATATATTTTATAGGGAAAATTAAAAATACTTATAAAATGATGCACTTAACTGTAAGATCCTGTATTATCCTTCGTATTACATAGAAAACAAGAAAAATAATCTATGGTGTTTTCATTTAATACACACATTTATAAAGTGGGCTGACAAATAAAAAAACTACAATTTACCTCCCTGTCATTATTTTGTGGTTTAATTCTAAAAAATTATTAACCTCTGTTGGATAATTTTAGAAAACTTACATGTCTGTGTTGCTTCACCAGAGACATCATTCTGGTTTTGTAATTACTTAGCGTCTAGGACATATTTTTAAACATCTGTTTATTTAAGTGAAGGCACCTTAATATTTCTAAAGGTATTGTTAGTGCTGCGAACAGGAGACCAATTTCCAACTACATTTTCTAGTTTCCTCTCTCTGTTTAATGTTCTCTTCATGTCATATATTTAGTTGCCTTTCATTTTAATCCCAGCCAGAAAGACCAAGATTTTCCTAATTGTAGTCATACAGGCTAACACAGGACAAATGTTAAATACTTGATAGTTTTGTGGAAAACTGAATTACAATTCCCATTGTAAAATTAGTTTTTATTACTTAAGGCAGTATTTCTGCCACTGCCCCTTAACTCTATGCTCTCAAGCACAGTATAAATTAGTTTATCAGGGAAGAAGCATCTTGGGAAAAATCTCTGACTTTTTAATACATACTGAAGGCATCAATTGGTCCTTTTACCAATGAGCAGCAGAAACGGAACATGTCAAGACCAACAGTTAAGTCATGATAAGCTGTGGTACTTGTTTCAAAGTTTTATACAGAAAGCAAAGGCTGAGCACATACTCCTGTAGAGAAGCTTTGCATCAGAACTTACAAGAACAGTCATTTTTTTTGAAAATATCAAATAACCAGTGTTTGTATATATCCTTCTTACTACAAAATTTCAGACAAAATTTTTTGCTAACTGCTGAAACAAAACAAATTGTAGTTCCAAACATGAATTTCCTTAGGATGACTTATCCATTATGCCTTAAATTATTTCATTGAATAAAAATATTTTGTGTCATACTTAGGCAAACAAGCAGGTGGTGGAAGTTGAGCAGACAGCAGATTAAGAACAAGGTCTGTATGAAGGATTCAGATACTTTAGTGATAAGGGCGAAATCTAACTAGTTACCTATATACATGTTAATTGCTTTTCCAGCCTTCCACTCATGTAAAATGAGTAGATGGAAAATTCAAGAATCTCTATCCTTTGTATCCTTACGCAAAGAGTTGGTGGATGGTAATACAAGCTTACCTATTTATCACCCCAGTGTTAACATGTTGTACCAATTTCAAAGATGGCAGGACTTCTACTGCAGTGCCCCAGATCATCAAAATTCTTGTAACAGCCACTTCAGTGCACATTTTTTCTTAAAAACTCTACAACCCAGAGAGAGTCCTAGAAGTGCAAAACCAGAATGTGACCTGATACATTTATTCTCATCTCTGAGTACTTCCCAAAATAGGGACATACCTATCGGATGTGTAAAAGAACAACTACTTTGTGCTCACTAACAGCTTGTAAGAGAATTTTTAAATATTGAGTAGGAGGAGAAATGACAGCTGACCAGGAAATAGGGTTATTATATGTTCTTTTTTAAAAGCATCATTTCGAACCACTTCCACAAAACCACTACTCAAGGTTAATGAAGCAAACACAAGCTTAACGTTTTTATCCTAAAGAATGAACATCAAATGCAGTATTATCTCTAATGCTGCATTGCGGTATCACTTCTGGGTTTCTGTCCAAGTCTTGGTGTGGGACTTGAACTCGTGGATTCCCAGCCAGCTTAGAAACCCACTGTGAGCTCAGCCATAAAGGTTCTCTACTTTGAATTATGCAGCAAAATACATACTGTTGTAGCACAAATAGTAGGAATGTGATACCAATAACTGGAATTTTATAGAAATGATCATACAATATAAAAGTAATCAAGGGCCTAAATAGCACATAAAGACAATTTAAAGACTAAGATATACTGCATTAAGTATTTTTATTTCTCTTAAAAATAGTTCTTGTATTGCGGCAGCAAGATAAATAGAGACTAAATTACAATGCACCAGATTCTCATTTATGCTGTTTTTACATCACTTGCAGAAATAGGACTAGACCCATTAAGCTTAAGAGATGCTAATCATTTTATTGAAATTGCATTACTAATATTTAATCTAATGCTCCTTTTAAAATGTAGCAGCCCTCCTTCAAGAGCTAAATATTCATGTGGATGGCCTAACTATTGTAGCATGTGGCTAATAACACTTCATTTGTAGTAAAGGTGACTGGTTTGAATTCTGTGTAGACATTTATGACTGCTAACAGCTACTTAAGTCTAGAGGTATAATTTGGCTCTACATCCCAGCATCCAAATGAAAGTAAGAGAGACAACTGCAGAATGCAAAGTTGACTAAGGCTACAGATAGCATCGTGGATTATTTCAGCGTGGTGTTAGAACATAAAGGTCCCAGAATACCTGTTGAAGGAGAAACACAAACTAGTGCTGTTTCTCACAAAAGCCAGCATTGGCAACTCTCATCATCATTCCTTTTTGAAAGCTGCCACAGAAGGAGAAGCCACAGACAAAAGCTCCCTGATACGCACAGCTTTAGTAAGAAACACCCAGTACCTCTGGATACCAGTGAAGTGTTATCCACTCAGGTGGTTATATGATAACATGAAACTGCACACCATGGATCTGTCTTAAGAAAATGGACTAACGTTTTAAAATTCACATCCACTCTCTTTGACTGAAAATTTGCCCAAATCAATCCAAAGTCAAAAATGGTTTCTAGTTTTGCTTCACTTATTATTTATTTCTGTTTAAAATAATAAATTTCACATATTTAATTTAAAAGCTCCTTGTCGTGATCCTTAGAAACATTTATGGCATAAGTGATATATATATATAATCACTGTTTGCAATTATACATATATATATATATATATATATTATAATACCAAAACCAACAGCCCAATAGTATTTCTGCTTTTGAAGGTCTGCATGCAACAAACATGAATGCAGTAGGCCTTTCCTCCAGTGTATTTGGCAAAAAAATAAAATTACAAAGCCATTTTTAATTCTGTCATAATGGACAGGAACCCTTAGGACAACACAGCTGGCCTGATTCTGTATAAGCATCTTGTATTATGCATGTAGAAAGTGTTGGCCAAAAAGGGGAGGTGGAAGGAGTTTGTACAGCTGGATACCAGGTTTCTGGCAGCTCTGGGAGTCAAAGCAGTCTCTGATACAGCCCTGATAGAACAGAAAGCAGTGCATGAAAAGTCTGTAGATATAACACATTTATACACATGCACAAAAACACGTAGTTCAACTCGTGAGTTAACTGTCTTTGTTTTCTTTCTAATCCTTACAAATACTTTTGAACTGGGTCTTTAGATACGAGGATTGTAAATGTAAAATGTTCAGGATGTTGTGCCAGCAAGCAGCCAGGAAGATCAGAGGAGTAGCAAACAGCAAATCTATATCCATGGAGAAGTTTGGTTCCTTACTCATCCTTACTTAACCACAACTGTGATTAAAATTACTTGTCTTGAACAAATCTATTCACAGTTCTTTTACATTTCCTGGAAAAACTGTTTCATAACAGGCCTTGTTAGGTGAGTAAACACACAACTGAGGGCTAATTAAAGGATTAGTCTCATACAACACAGATTCAAGTCACTTAGGCCTTTTACTGTGACAGGATAAACTGAGAATAAAACTTTTAATGCATTTCAAGCTGTTAGACAGGAGTTCAAAAGCAGTTTCCAGCAGTTCCAGTCAAAGCCTGCAAAGTTCTGATTATTGCAAATGATTGTATTTTAAAATATTCTTCTGCAATCTAACCCCAAATTTTTCAGTGAGCATTTCTCTGATTTTAATGTACCTTTGCAGCACCTCCATTAAAATTATTCCAGATGTGTGCACCAGTTTAGCTGGAATAGAACTTGGGCTAAAACCTGCATACAAGTACATATTAAATTAACTTGGATTAGTATTTAAAAGTCAGAAAGACAGGCCAGGAGAGGGATTTCCACAACTGGGACTGGCACATTTCTTCTTTACTTTTAACTTTGTGATTAGAAAAATACAGGAAATGCTTAGCTTCAGAAGTGCCCTATTTGCTTTTTCGTATTAGAGAAGTGAAGATCAAAATGTAACTGACCCTCTCACAGTATCCAAGCTGCTTTACTTTGTTGATGTTGCTAGTTAATTTTGAACGAGATTAGTTATTACTTGTATCTTTGTGTAAGTTGCAGCATAGTGCACTGCTGAAATACTTTTCCCATATTCTGATTTTTAAAAGAATTTGGTTTACTTTGCAGTGAAGGATTTGTTGGGCAATGAAAATAAATTGCTATAGTAATCTTTTAGCATCTAAAAACATGACAGAAAAGAAACACGTTGATGGAGCTATTCCAGTATTAAAGACAGCCTCAATTCAAAGAAATCGTGGCCAAAAAAAAGCCTTAATACACCTTCCCTTTTAGTGATATAGGTTCCGAGTTATATCATCTGTAATAATTTCTTGTGCTGTTGTAAAAAACATTGGTGTACTCTTTCCCTTATGTTGCTCAGTTGCAGAAAAAAATTTTTTTTTTCTTCTAACTGCAGCATAATTGTGTTGCCTAATGAATAAATTATATAACACATTTAATCCTGATTGATATTGCAGTAAAGCTCAAATTATTCTTGCTACTAATTAATGAGCACTTCTGTATCTGCAAAAGATGATTTAACTAATCCAATGTATAGATTTTCTTGAGGCTAATTGTTAAGTTTAATGAACCAGATATCTCCCACTGAAGCAAGTGTCATGTGCCCTTACACCAAGCAGCTACAAGGATTGTAAATCCCCTTGCACAATAGCAGTAGTTATGGATCAAAGCCTCTTCTGAGCTGTCTTCTGCTTGTGCAGTGTCCTTGGCTTTAATGGGAACGTGCAAGCAGAGCACAGTTTTCCACTATGTTTTGACTTCAGATTTCTTTTTTTTTTCCTTAATTTGTTTTCTATTCAACTTTAAATCACTTTAAATACCAAAACTTAAATAAATACAATGAGGAACTAAGATATGAAAGAGAGCCTTTCTGAAAAATTCCCAGATAGGAAGGCCATGGTGAGGAATGTTCCCGTGTTACAGGGAATGCATGGATTACTGGCGAGCAAGAAAAATCACGATAAAAGCCTTTTGGATGCACCGTGTCTGTGGTACTTTCACATTTAAAGCCATTGACAAATTTAGCAGGAAAGAGATCCATTAGTAAAACAAATTTCAGCAAAACAATTGAGCACAACTGAAGTCCCAGACAGGCCTGCTATAAGTCGCTGTTACTGATGCGTAGAATGGACTAAGTTAAAGACAACAGATAGTGAATTACAGTGACATGGTGAAGTGGGGTAGAGGAACTCAGCCATGAACAGCAGGGGAAACAGAAGATAAAAGAGCAGTTATTTGCTTAGTCACTTTTTGCCACCCCTTGTTTACTGTACTGCCAGATCATCCCCATCCAGAAGTTAGTTATGACATTGAAATTTTTTTTCTGGAACTTAGTCAAAATGTCAGACAGCTGGAAAGGAAAAAAAAAAGAAAACACCACCCCCCTCTCCCCTCCCCCCCCCCCACAAACAACCCAACAACGCAACAACACCCAGCAATACCAAAACAAAAACAAAATAAATAACCAGAATTAATATCGAATAAAGCATCAGGTCTGGAAAAGTGGTAAGTTAGAAATTTGATGTTACCAAGTTAGTGATTTATCATGATAGTTATGTTTGGAGGGTTCCCTGTCCTCTCATAAGGATATTGCCACATAACTTCTCATATATGTCACCATCATTAGTAACAGCATCAATAGGAAGAGAATATAATGATTTTTTTTTCTTAAGTCTTTGGCTAAAATCTGTGTTGACATATATGGATTTTTCCTCTTGGCATCAACAGATTCATGATTTAGAGCATTTATACTTTTTAAACTATAATTTGTTGTTGCTGGTTTTGTTTGTTTGTTTCAGTGTACCTAATTTTTTTAAAAAGCATTTCCAAGTACATTTAAAAGACATTTCTGTAACTGTAAAATGTACCATTGCCTCAAATCTTGCCATTCATTGTAGTATGAAACTTTCTATCAAAATCTGTCCCTCTAGAATTTTTTAAAAAATTATTTTTATTAGTTACCATGAACCCACTTGAAGTGGACTGAATAAAGCAGGTGAACCTTCCCTGTTAGACTTGATTGGAAAGTTTCTTCCTGGCAGTCTTCACTAATCCATTTGGAAGAGACTGAAAATATTTGAGTTGAGTAATAAGGAGAATATTCTTAAAAAAAAAAAAAATTAAAAAAATTATTCATCTAATTCTCAAGTAGTATTTACTGAGTTAAGCCAGAAAATTTATTTATTCAGCCAATTTAAACATGAGAAGTAGCTTTAACTGTTTTCCTCATTTGCACACTTAGATATATCAGCTCATTTTCATTCTCTTTTTGAGGTCTAGACTCTGAAACATGATTCTCACATACCTTAACCTTGGCCATATCTCTGATCTTTCATATTTTCTGTTCCACATTATGCAACATCAAGCACAACAGACACCAAATACTCTCTCACAGCCAGAGGATTACTGCTTCCGTGCCATATAAAAATTATATAAAAAGAAAGCAGATTACTACCTAATAGTGTGTTTCATAATATGGCAACGTTACCAGTATTTTTGTGCCTGTGTATTTAAGAGGTAGCTGAATGATGCTTATAAGCCATTTCTTTCTATGCGAAGGAACACGATTTCTGCACTGCAGGAATGCTTTGCTCAAGTTTTGCTAAAGTGTATGGTTGGGCATAGCCAAGCACAAGGATCAGCTGAGAAGAAATTAGAAATAAAGCACGTTTGTATTTTCATGACATTTAGGAGATTGGCTCATAAAAGCAAAGAATGAAGCAAGAATTGTAGGACTGTGGCACAGTAGTGTGTTATTCCACTAATCAGCCCTTTATGCTGTGGTGAAGTTACATACACAGAACTGGAAGGAAAAGTCTGACAGCTTTTAGCACATTTGAACTAATGTGGAAAGGGCCTCAGGACAAACTCTTTGTAAAACCATCCAGAAGCATAATGAGTAGTAACTGCAGCGCATCAGCTAAACTGATCGATACCCGCCCTTCAAGAATCTCTCAGTTTTTGTATATTACCTTGGCTTACCTCTTACCTAAATGGGAAAATACAGCCAAAGTATTCTTACTCTCCAAAAGTCTCCTCCTTTGCCCAAGTGTTAATGATAATCCCTGATTATCCAGCAGTAGCTTTGCATACATAAAACTTGTTTTTCTAGTAATGTGAAGTCAAGAACTTTTCTTAAATTTATCTGCTTTCAAAAATTTATTATCTCTTTTTTCCCCTATCTTCTCTTGATTGTAGACCTTTAATAAATGACTGAAAAATGGGTATAGAATTTTACATTAGACAACAGGCATAATAACCTGTGGTCTCTGCTAGAGTCACTGAGAATATTTGTAACAAACAGGCATGACAATTTTCTTTTCCAACACCCACATCAATAATAATAAGCTCAAGACAGAGACCTTGGGAGGTAAGCCAGAAATTTGTAGCAGTCTAAACACAATGAAACTCAAAAATTCAAAATCTAACTTTATTTCCCAGGCTTTTATTTAGTATACAGTAGGTTAACCAAATGCATTTTCTTGCTAACAGCTGATGAATTTTGATAATCACATACTTCATCTGCAGAGTTTTCCCTCTCATCTCTGTATTCTTCCATGAGATAGTTTGCCCTTCCCCTAATACATAGTTTAACACTGGTTAATTCAGCCCCTGTACCACCTTCATCCTGAGTAACAGCAGCCTTGCATCAGTCCAACTTCCAAAAAACTTGGCATATTATATAGTAAACTGAGATACCGCACTGTTAGTGAGAGATCTGAGCACTGCCAGCAACAATGGTTACTAGGACTTATTAGAACCCTGTAGGGCCAGCAGGCTGGATCCTTCAGAGAGTTTAGACTATTTCCATTCAATTCAGAGGGCTGTTCTGACCTGCTTTCTGTACTATTAACAGATTTTTAATGCAACCTGGCAATGTCACTTTTCTCTAGCAAAATACACATTTCCCATGTCCTCTGTTACATTCAAATAACCATATTGCAGTGGGTGAATTGCTTGTAAATAGCAACTTGAGGGTGGGTGTGAGAAGATTGGTCCCAGGCTGTTGTGCCATACTGTTTCCTTGCAAACAGCTTTTCAGTATCTATGTGTAGCGAACTTCACCTTTCACATCCCAGCTACTTCACAGCAAGTCGTTTTCCATAAATGAAGGGGCAGAAGAGTTAGTCCTATGGCACACTGCTTGTCATGGCTCTCCTGTCAAAAGTACAGACATTGTACTTTGAAACTGTGTTGCTCTTCCTACAGCTACTCCTGTATGTTTGCTGCTCTCAACGTGACTTTTCCTTTTTGTCTATCACCCATTTCCTTTTAGCAGGATCATAGGTATTCCCCCCATGGCCTCAATATTATGTTGCCGCAATTGCTAAACTAAAATTCTTGACTGATCATATGAATGTTAAACTACCTAGCAAGGGTCATTTGAGAGACATTTGGAAAAGGTTTTATACCTAGCCCCAACTTCAGCATTAGTCAATGTTATTTTTAGTCACAGAGGTTGTTTTTTCTTTCCCCCACCCATCTCTTCTTTCCTGAACCTGCAGTAACAGTGCCAGCCATTTCACTGTTTTAGCTCAGTTTTCAGTACATTTGTTTTGAGCCAAGTGGAAATCAGGAGAGTAGGAGGAATATTGTTTAGAATATGTAAGATATGATCTCTTCAATGAGCCACTAGTTTATTTTACAAATACTGCAGTGAAATATACTTCCATGCATAAAAATAAATTTAATTCAGAGTATTGCTGCAGCACTTATAAATGTTTACTGAAACTCTAGAAAGCTCTTCCTTTTATTTATTTCAGTTTTTGCATGATAAAGTACAAAACAAGAAAGTTCTTTCAGTGATTTTGTCACACTGTGCAACTACAATCAGTTAGAAAACCCAGCAAATTTTCAAGTAAAAAACCCAAACACATCTGTTTCTGGTATATGTCGGGGGAGAAAAAGAATGTTACAATATTGTTTTGAAGTATTCTCTTCTCTGCAACTTCAGTGCCTTAAAACATAGTGACACAAAAGATAAGATCAGACTTGGTAACTCCCCCAGATTTTTTTCATGCATTTCCTTATTTACCCTGGGAACAGCTTTTCAGACAGAGGTTGCTCTGCAGGCAGGATCAGAAAAAAAGAAAAAAGAAAAGTGTTTTGACAAATTATCAAAGGGTGATATATTTGGGCATTCTTATCTGCAGTCTTCACTTTGGAGAAAGGCAGTATGAACAGGTGGTTTTCCCACATTGCTTCAAACACAGGCAATGCAAATTAAAATAGGTCAAAATACGTACACTACCCACATCTACATACACTAGAACTTCGTTTTTCAAGCAAACATCTCCATTTCCTACTGTCCTTTTTGAAGGATTGCTAGGACCACCAACTGAGTTACAGCCAGCTGAGTAAAACAAACTGTTCTGTCTATGCTAAGTGTTATTTAAGATATTGTCCATTGTGGGTGGAGACAACACCTGAATCTTCTGGGAATTTTACAGCAAATTATGTACACATGAAATTGATTGGGTCCCCAGTTCACTGTATCAAGTCCCAAAACAATTCGTGATTGTGGCATCCATACACTTAGCATCAAATTTGGGCAGAAATTTGAGAAATTGCCAGGGCAAGTTTTCTTTGCTATCTATGGTAATACACCCACTGATTTTTCCATCCAGGCATTAATTAGCATTACCTTAGCACATAAAGTAAGGAGATAAAGGCAAGAGAAATAACAAAGTCCTGATGTTCCTTCAGGATAAGAAATTCAACCTTTTAACCAATAAAATATGTATAAAACAGTCTTTGAACATTGCAACCTTTCCCTTGTGATATAATCACAGTGGCGTCTCATCTGTTGCCACTTTTTCCAGTCATCAAACCATTCAGAAAATTAGTCAGAACTACCCTTACTTAACAGTGGGGATGCCAAGGGGATTTCTAGTAGGTCACAGAACCTAACACTGTCCCCTCCTCATCCTACACTAGAACTGCAAAGCTCAAAACATCTTTACAACAAAGGCAAAACCCAACACACTATTTGAAGCATGTGCGCATGGGCTGCAGCATGCCAGAGAAATAGTATGCTTTATATGTCCTCATTATCTATTTTTGGGTATTTGTATGATTACTGCAAAGACCTCACTGTTTTTCCTTGTTTAAATAGTTGTTTATGCAACCTTCCCCCTGCAGGCAACTGTGTTCATGGGATCCTTACTTTATAAGGAATTTCAGTCCCATATGTTGCTCCTGGCGCTTTTTGCTGCTCTACTGGCACCTCTGCTGCTTGCCCTTTCACTGAAGTGACAATTAAATCATAGAAAAACAAATCTTAAGCTCTAAAAGAAATCTCTCCAGGCCTGCAGCTAAAGCAACCCAGACTCCTTGTTGATTGTATTTAAAAGTTACAGACTGCATCTGGCCGCATGATGGTAATGATATAAATCCATACATTCCATAAGAATTTAAAGACTGACTGCTGCTCAAGGAAAGCAAGTTTTGCCCGATATACAGAATTGCTTTGATGTTAACAGAAGTGCAAAACATTCAAGATTAATTAGAGCTCAAAATATAAATGCAACAAAGGGAATTCCCTTCCCTTCTGTTCTTTCCCAATGGAGAGAGGGAATTCCCTTCCCCTTCTGTCTTCTCTCTGAGCAGGGAGGGAATCCCTTTGCTATGCTTACTCATTATGACGCTTCTTTTCTCTTCCTTAGAGCAATGGGAAGTTTGATTTTTTTAATGTTCTTTCTCCTTTTCCTGTAAGAGGGTTGAGGACTCCCTATGACTCCCCATTCTTCCCATCATTTGTCTCCCAGAAGTGAAGAGCTTTGGCTGCTATTTTCTGCAGACACTCACTGTACCACTTTTCTGCTTTAATATTTCAATATCGGAAATACTTTTATGTGGGTTTGGGGTTTTTTTTCCTTTTTTTTTTTAACCTCTCTGAGTGCAACATTTTATACTTACAAAAATATGAAACCAGACAACCACTTGAAATTTGGTTACTGGCAGCTGTGATCTAAATATAACTCTATCCACTTTAGTGCAGCTAATTAATAATTAGCACAGGGAATGGGGTCTAAAAACAAAGCGAACACCAGAATCCATATTTCATTAAAGGGGCTTCTCTCCACACACCAACTACAGCTTTTAGTGAAAGAATTTAGCTTTTTGCACTAGAACTGACTCAGATGATCTGTACCTCCCGCTCCCCACCCCCTGCGGAAATTACAAAATACCATAAACTAACAAATTATTTCAAGTGCACTTTGATGTAGAGGTTGATGGCCCAAAGAAACCACCACCAATGCACAGATTAAATGCCATTTCAGCTGTACACCACTGATGCAAGCTTTGTCTTTCCCTTCACAGGGTAATAAGTTTCATCTCTGTGATTAAAACTAAAGAATAATGGATGATGATGTGAACTTAGTTAATTTACTACAGTACTCGTTGTTGGGTTTTAATAATTTAGAATATTGCAGATCATAGAAGTAGCTGTTCTGTGATACCTTTGCTAAAAAGTAATGAAGTAATATTAATGTGAAACCTAATTGTAATCTGTGTCCTGGCTGATGTCTCATTGTTAGGATAGGGCAGTAGATTCTCCCTGAGAATTCTCTGCACTTCCTGCTGAAAAATGATGTGAGCTGCTAAAGAATTGGTGAACTTCTAATGCAGAATGATTTTTTTTCATTTTAAATGAAATGCTCTTTTTTTGTTGTTGTTTTTGGTTTTGTTTTCCTAACTGGCTTTCAACATCAAGGACAGAGTCAACAGATTTTAAAGGCGACTTTCTAAAAAATGAAGCCAAGTATAGTAATAATAAAAATAAAAGGAGTAATAAAGGAAAATAATGTAAATCCCATAGAATATCAATTAAGGAAATAGACTTTTCTCTTCAAACCTCTCTTCTTCTGATTGGCCATTCACTGTTTTTTTCTTTAGCCATGACTGTGATATTAATAAAAAAAATATTAAAATTTCACTCTAAATGTTTATAGGAAAAGATTTTCTCTTAGGATCAAATTCTTATTTAAATAAAATTACAAGCCTTTTGATTCCATCCACTTTCTTCCTGAATGAGTAGATTAGGTTTTCCACTCTCAAAAATGAAGCACCACTAGTGTCACAAAACCGCAGCTATATAGTCCTTATACTTTAGGCATTTTTAACAATCAGAAATTTGTGACAATGTCATCCTCAATTACATTGACATCAGCTACTCATTTATCATGTATCTTTAGAAAATCACTGTGGGAGGTATATCAGAGATATGGTAAGAGAATGTTGATAAACCAAGTAGAGTGAGCACAATCAGACTATTGTGAACAATTTTATTTTAAAAATGTATCATATTTTACTTTCATTTTGTGAAGGTAAATAGATATGTCTTGCACTATTGAAACCCAACATGCTCTATTGCATACAAAAGATTGGTCACTCAGCCAGGTTCGGGGAAAGAAGTAATCTCAAAGTGACAGGAATCACCATCAAAGAAGGGAGGGCAAGACAGAAGCCAGATACATCCAAGTGGTAACTTTTCCTCTGGCAGCTTCCTAGTTTTGACTTTCACAGTCTCAATTCTGACTCTTGAGACAGAGTTCAGTGTGAGATCCTCAATACATTTTAAGCATGTACCTCAGCCAGTCTCAGCTGGCTAAAATTTAAGGCTCAAATCATCTCGTTTGTGAGTAGACTCTCTGAGTCAATGTGTTACTCATAAAAGTTAGGATTTTCAAGTGAAACCTTGGCTAAATTATCATCTTTCACTGTGCTATTGCCTTCACATTTGTGAGATGTCAAGCATTTTTATTGCTGGAACAGTATCACTTCAGTAGAGTGGTACACTATCCTCCTCTACTATAAATAATTGTAATGAAATTATAATAGAGAACATTTAATGTCATTTTATCTTGGCTCAGTACTTTTGTTGTTGAAAATTATAAGAATCACAGAAGTTATTAGCTGGGCTTTTCATTTACTGTTAAGTTACCATGGCTTTGAAAGGCTTTTATTTAAAGAATCTTTCATAATCTGTATTTCTTTTGGTGTCACGTCCTCAGAGTTTTCCACTGCTGTCTCCAGCTCTTAAAACTGGGCAAAATCAACAAGCATTCTTTTTTTTTTTTTTTTTTTTTGGTGCTTCATACCATGAAGAAAAGGTGAAAATATGTGAAGGTCACATGGATGTTATGCCTCTAGGGAAACTCTGGTTAAGTTGTGCAAATATTGTACATGCAAATATGGTGCATGCAAATAGTCCACGAATTTTCAGGCTGGTTATTCAGCAAAATGAGTATGATTGTCAGTCCTCTAGGGGCTGCTGCACTAACCCTAATGCTTTGATTTATTTATAACAACTGCTACATGAAAAAGACAGTGTTGGCTGAGAACTAGTTTGCTATGATTTTTTTTGCTCCTCCTAATCTGTGTTTATCCGCATTTTCTTAAAAACATGTTCTGGCAACTGATGCAGGTTCACATGTTATGAAAGAACACTCAATTCTGTGATGACCATCCTCAGCTCTGTCGTGGGTAACAGCTCTCCGACGCCTATACCAATGTAAATTAGATGAATATTCATCTCTTATGAACAAATATTAGTGGTTCTTTTTTCTTATTATTTATCTGTTCTTAAATGATGCGAATGGTATGGTAAAAAGGCCTGAATTAAAGACACAGTATCTTCAAAGACGTTTACAGACTGACAAAATTTCATTTTATATTCTGCTATTAACCTGCAATACTGCCCGAGAAGTGAACGGTCCTCGAGGATAAGTACTAGTTACATTCTTCTGCCTTGAAAATCAGATGAGCCACTAACCCAAACCTGCTGGAACACAAATAGACGATCCCAGAGAGGGAGACTGCAGTCTGTAACTTCCCGCAGGACGTGTCTCCCCGGGTATCAGGCGCACCGCTGCGGACCGACCTGCCGCTCCCGCCGCGCAGGAGGCAGCTGCTCTGCTCTCTGTATGTACAAACACAAGCCCCGGTTGCCGTGACAACCCGGCAGCCCCGAGCGAGGCGAGGCGAGGCTCGGCTCGGCACGGCACGGCTCGGCACGGCATCCTCCCCCGTCCCCCGTGGACAGCACGCCCGGAGGGCTCTGCTGGCACAGCCGGCCGAGGGGAGCGGCGGGGAACGCGCTGCGGGTCTGTCAGGTGATGGATGTGAGCAGCTCTGCAAGGACCGTCCTCAAATACCTGGCGATAGGACTTGCTTAACTGTGTATATTGCACGTGTACATAGTAGGGTAAATAATAATTTATCTGGAGAAACAGAATTAAAAAAATTTACATAGCGTTTGAAAAGGAAGATGGACTGTAGACAACAGCATGTTGTGAATTTTAATGCCTTCTTTTTAAAATTCAGCATCTGCAAATTAGGTTCTGTCCCCAAGCTTGTTTCTTTCCTCAGTGAATGGAGACACATTACCAAGACAGCATTCCTGGATCCACAATAGCTACTATTTGTGTCAGCTTTTTCTGGTAAGAAGCCAGAAAAAAACTAACATTTAACTTTATTGTGTTGTTATTTGCTTGTTTGTTTTTTGTTGTTGTTTTTTTTGGGTTTTTTTTTAAATCCTTTATAAATATACAGGACCTAAAACCAGACCCAATTTAAAAAAAAATAATCATTAAAGTTATTATAGTCACATTATTCAGATTGTTATTATTGTTAGATATTTCATACATAAACTGTATCTTTGCATGAAACATGCTAAAAACCAAAACAATATGCCACATTTTGATGAACTTGGAAAATAATGCTTTAAGCAAGATGATCAAGAGACATTTCATACGCTGAGTTGGATTCTCACAGCTAAGTGGAAATCCCACATTATACTTTTAATTCATTGTGAACAGATAATCTTTTCATGTCCCTGACAAGGAGTATTTTAATTCATTGTCTCCTTCCAATTGATGGCTCCTATCAGTGACAAACTCATGTAAAAATATTAAGAATCTGAGTTCACCGTATGTTGCTTCATTGTAGTAGTGTTAGCACATGGGAGTAATTGTACCTTTTACTGAGCCATTTTTTTTCACAACATAAAGACAGAAACACTGCACTGGCTAAAAAAAAAAAAAAAGAGTAACAATTTCACTGATACTTTATCCAGCCCATCATGAGAGACCCAGCGGTAGGAAGAGTGCTAATACCATGTCAAAACTTGGTATATAGGAAAAATGATACTCTGGGCAATGTACATATTTTCATTATGCTTCTTTGGACTGACTTTTGATAGGTGGCTCTGCTTATCGGAAAGCACCAAACCAAAAATGGGTATCATCAACTGACTATTGGTGAGACCTTCTCTGTACTAACATTGTTCAAAAAGTTCTCACGTATTCAGTCATGATTTTTTTAGACATTCATTGTGCCTGATATCTTGAGCTAGAAATTAGATGCCTGATCTCTAATGAAAGGCAACAGTAGATGGATGTCTTACTTTTAAGTACCAGCCTTTGCTGGTACTTATAAAATACATCCTCAAATGTAATTAGTTCCAATTTATTTAAACAGTACTAAGTTCAACAAGAAATCCTTCCACAGTCAGATTTTTAACATGAATTGCTTAACAACATTTCCTTCAACCCTTTGACATTTCTTCTCAGCAAACAGTAAGATAAAATTTAGCTAATCGAGTATCCTTACCATCAGGATCAGTTTCAGCAATTTGAGCTGCTGTAACCAAAATGTTCTCAATTGTGTAACAAACAATATCCTAGCCTGTCTCCCTGCATAACTAGAAAGCATTCAGCTCTACTAATGCCTTACACTGAAGAGAAGAGTTTGTTCTTAAAATCAAGATATATAACATGTGGCCTGGTTTCCCAAACAAAATATGGGATCTTCACCATGAAATCTTCATTGTTATTATGTATCAGTACATTTAATCTAAGGGGTCATTGGCCTAGTTCCTTTAAAAACAAATTACAGTGCTTATGGAAAATGACACTGAGTTCAAATCCTTTCAGTGCATTTGAAGACCTGAATGAAACGGATCTGCAGGAACAGAGAAATCTAACTTATTTCACATAGACTATCAAGTAATCACCAAATTGTAATGAAAATGTGATATTACCATCCTGACCAGATGTAAACCAATGAACTGGAAGTTAACGCACCAATTTTCCATTACTACTCTCCTGAGCTAAGTGACTGTATTGATAGTGTATAATATTACTAGGGATCTGATGAAATTAATTTCATGCTCGGGCTTTCCAGTAGTCCCTTTCCTGAGAAATCTTTGTAGTCTGAAAAACTCTTCTAAAATTTCTCTTAGAGTAGTATTCAATGGCAAAGTGGAATCAGAGCTAGTGTTTGCATTCAGGTTTCTGCTGCCATTCTTAAAATTTTTAGTTTTGTCATCTCTGTAATACAGCCAAATACTATCAGAGAGTAGCTTCACCTTGAAATAAAGTGATAAAGACTGACTTTGTACTTAACTATGACACATATGCAGATAATATACCTATATAGAAAAAAAATAAAATAGAGAGACCATGATTTTAATGACCCTATTAGTTAGAGAGTATTACCTTCTCTGTCACCATCTTGAATTTAGAACAGATCTGGGTCTGTTCTAAATTATGAAAGTGTTACTTTAGAGAACACTAAGTGTGTGGAGAACATTGAGGTTACGAAGCCTCCTGAGCCCCACACCTCAGAAACAGTTAAGAGATTCCTATGTGTGGCTTCAGCTTTGTGATCTGTGAACACACAACCACCAGTCACCCCTTCCGAGCATGACATCAGCGATGGCATCTCTAGCTAGGTATCAAAGCTTGCTTTTCAGCTAACTTTAGACTCTATATCAGCAAGTTCTCTAAAAATATGACATATTTCACATTCACACAGAATGACTACAGAAATGTAGAGTGTATATAGAGAAGTATAATCATAAAGGAAAAACCTTAAACTTTGCATCATTGCTTTTGGTGCTGTGAATTGTACCTAATTTAGGGGACTTGTGGCCCCAAAACTGCACTTCCTCCCAAACAGACTATTATGTCCTTTACTCTTATTCATTCTTTTAATATCTTCTTGTCCACACTTACAAAAAACACAACAGTTTCTTACAGTGACACTTAGAGTTCATAGGTGACCAGTCTCCCTCCCGTTCATGCTCTGTAACTGGCCAACCAAACAGGCCACAGAGGCTTTGATGATGCTTTGGCTCAATCAGGAACTTTGTGGCCAAGGATTCACTTAAAGTCGGGTAGTACTTTTTCACCCAAACCACTAAGACATTAATATTATTCCAAACAAGAAGGCAGTAAGGAGTCTTATATAGGTTAACTGAAATTCTCAAGAGTTTCCTAGCATTTGTCCTATCATGCTATAGCAGACTGTACTATCAAGGAAACATTTATTTTTAAAAATCAAAAGACCTAGTACTTTTTACAGTTTACTTTCACATATTTTGCTTCCATGATAAGTATCGTAAAGGATCACCTCAGCTGAAAAGACAGGATGTCCCCTTGATATACCGACAGACAGAGCGGCTTGTGTGTGCACCCACTTCCCTGGGCTTGTGGGAACATTGCTCACAACTGTGCCTCATTATATTAAGGAAAATCTCAGGCATTTCTAGTTTTAAGGTATTATTACTATAAAAAGCCAGGTTTGTATCAAAGTCATGATGAGCTCCATCTCTCATCCTGAGGTAAATCAAGCATTTTTAGTGAGTCTGGTAATGCCGCATCCTAATCTCTCTATGGAAGCTTCTTTCTCTGGAGACATTTGAAATGTGTTTATTAGGAAGACCATATTTATATCTTCAGGGAAGTCTGTATATAAAAGGGAAAAACCTTGCAGGGCAGATGTTGCAATTGGCTAAAAGATTGAAACTGAGCTTTGTTTTATGCAAACTAGAGCGTGAACATTTATCATGAACTAGGACTTAAAGGAGCAGGATGAAAGCATAAAAGGATAAAATTTGAATGCCTCTTTGTGCTCCAGTGTTACATTATGAAAGGGTTAATAATGTCACAACCGACATTTGATTCTTGCTGGTCAATGTCAGGTTTTAAAAGCTGCTCCAAAAGCTGGTTCAGCAAACTATATTTAAACTTATTATTCAATGGCACACACCATCATTTCACCTACGTTAAATGTCATGAAACTGTACTTTGTCCAATATAACTAGAACAATCAATCACATTCATTCAGCTGACATGGCCTGCAGGACAGTGGGGACTCTGCTGGTGGAACTTAAGGTACACATGAATAAAATGCAAAATGCTGGCATGTCACTAATGTATTCAGATAACCTAATGTTGTAGCCTATGTTGTATGAAAGACTTTTGGAACCTTCAGTCTTGGAAATAGCAATGGCCCATTCAACTCCAAAACCTGGAAAAGAAATTTAATTCCTTGTTACAGTTTAACATAACAGGATAACTTTCTGAATATAATCAATCATTTTCCAGATATGTTGGACACACCTGCTAATAATGGAGGAAAACTGTTAAACATTAACACCAATCAACATAATAAATTGATTACTGTAAACTATATAGAGCCACGTAGCTTCATATTTAGGTCAGAAATACACCTACTCTTAACTTCCTATCCCTGTTCCTGGCTTTTGAAAGGACCTTTTCTTCATCAGTGAGACAGAAGGAAAGGAGATTGTTTTTATTATTCTGTCATCATTTGTCACATCCTAGCTGCATAGGCAGTTGATGCTTTATTTCTTTAGTATTGTAAGCAAAGAGAAAAATCTGGTGTTTCTGCTTTTGATTTGCCCACAGGTGAAGTATGAAGGGCCAAACTGACACTCAACATTTAAGTCATAGTTACGTTGCAAGAGTGTTTACAGGAGCAAGGACAGCAGGGACTGCCAGTCCTCAAAATCACAGAACTGATGATATCTGAGAAAACAGTTTTGGGAACACTGGGTCATCTAAATGTCATTATTTGGTATATCAATATGTCTCATTATCTTTCATCTACTACTTCAACTAGACATGAAGACCACTGTAGAATAAATAGTTCTAATACACAAAAATTGCAAACAGGTCAGATCATGGGCCCACTATTCATTATTTAAGAAAGCCTAAATTCCTCTATCAAAATGTCTTATGGGCTTTCCTAAATGTAAGTCATTTGTGATATTGCTATGGAACAGTATACCACACAAGAATTTTTTTTTTCCCTCTAATTATCACTACTGTGTAAGAAAATTAAGTTTGCAATTGGTTTGCGTTAGCAAGATGATAACTGATAGTTTGGTTTTGTTGAGTGTCATAGAGTTAGATTTTGTCACAGAACTATATTTCAGAGCAGCATTGATAAAAGCTGAAATGATAGTTCTAAGTTTGACAGTCAGGAAGATCTCAGTGAAAGAAAAGAACATTTATAATATATTCACCACTATTCTGGATTTTACAATGTACTAAATATAAAGATTAATGGCTAGAGATAGACATTCCCAGTATTTATATTCCAATAAAAGGGTTGTAATAAAGTAATTTTGTCTTCTAATAAAAAATTATAGAGTAGTAACATAGATGACAGCAAAATGACTTTTGGTGGCCCATGAGATTGTTTTGGCGGTGTGCATTCAAGTCAAAAAAACACACAGCAGAACATCTTCACAGTAGGCACCCTTTAGCACAATTGTTGACTCTTTTCATTACATACCAAACAATTCAATTGGTATTTTGGGTGAATATTGGGGAACAAGGACTAAGCTTGTATGACACTGACAGATAGGTCTGTACTGCAGCTATTCATGTTGAAACTCCTCTACAGAGTCAAGGCTGCCAAGCTCCACCAATTCACCAGATAGCACTCAGAAAGCAAATGAAAAAATAAAGCAAATGTAATCAGAGGAAATATATGAAACAGGGCAAGTAAAACACTATGTTTTCCAAGTTTCTTGTTTTTTAAAGCTATGAAACACATGAAAAAAACTTTCACTTCAGTCTGATTTCTGTGATGATTGCAGTGTGCATTAGAAATCCATCTTCAAGCTGGCAAAACCTTAGGGGGAAAAAAAAGGAAGATACAGTACTGAGCATAAATTTATTTGGCTTTTGACATATTTTAATGCACTCAGTTGAACAGATGAGGGAGCTATATTCCATAACTTAAAGCTGGACAGTGCTTTTAACATATGGTTTATATATAGAAGAAGTGTGAAGGACCATGGGAAAAATATTTGGCTGTATTAAAGAGAAATAAATTGTTCCTTCCAGTTTCATCAAGATACATTTCTCACATGACTCTTCAGTTCTGCAAGCCTGCACAGGAACATGGAAAGGTAGACTTTAGCCAACTGGCCACTATTGGTTGACTTGTTCCTGAAAGAACATGATGACGGGACAGTCTTGGAACAAAATGCACACAAAAGCAGGGAGAAAACATACTACAGGACACTAATTTAGATCTTAAAGCCAAACTGTAGTTAACTATGGAATGACCCCTTTAAAGAATGTTATAAGCTCACCTTTGCTTGATGTAGTGGATGTCCCCTTCTTATAGGTATATATATTTGCATTTTTATTGTTCTTGAAACATCTGTATCTACCATCACCTCAAACTATTAATCTGTAGGGTCTGTCATAAAAAATAAATAAAGTTACCTCTCCATTAAACAGAATATTTCTCTGCAGTTCAAATACTAATTTATCTTTGCAAACAAAAAAATGAAGGCATTTTCTAGATTGGCAGTGAAAGTTCCTTAAAAACTTATTTAATACTACCTCCATGGAAAGTGGTTTGTGGTTCATTATGGGTTCACACCACACATAATTTTGAACAGATAACTATATGCTATAAGGTTCATATCAGATACTGATATGAAGGGTCTGCTCTGACCCTTCTTTTTTTCCCAAGGGAGCAGCAGAGAAGCTATTCTGGCTAAAAAGCTTCAGCTGAAGCTTTTTTTTTTTTTTTTCAGCTGAAGCTAAAAGCTTCAGCTTCTTACTGAAATATTCTATAGAGGTCTTGTGCTACACCTAGCAGAAATATCAGTCCATATTGCACAGACTGACTTTATTCTTTTCTCTGAGACTGCTCCTCTGCAATTGTGCTCTAAGACCCATGATCTTACGCAGCTAAGGAGTTAGTCCCTCTTTTCCTTATACTCGGTGGACTCATCCATTTCGGATTTTTATTTTCTTTTAAGACATCTGAAGAGAAAGAGGACCTATTCTCTTGTTAAATTGGTACTAGTTTAGCTGGGTGACAAATGCACTTTTTTATTGTGTCTTTTCTACCTTTCTTTTTATTTGTGTTTATTATCTGAGTACTCAGGTCATACTGCAGTTACCATTACTTTGGGAAGAACATCAACCTAAAAGGAAAATCAGGTGCTTGTCTCATTATGAGTTGTGATCCACACAATTTTTTCATCTCAAACATTTTCTTTTACAGAATTGATTTTTTTCTCATTGTATTGAAAAAGAATATCATCTTTTTAAATGCTGTGTCAAGGGAACCTTAACCCTTGAATGTATTGTGTCTCTGCCTAGTGAGAGACGTTTACATTTACTCAACTCAAACTCTCAGTGTACATGGGGGAAATTAAATAACTAATACAGAATATTTTATATAATGCAAAAATTCTCATAGTATAGAATTCAAGTAGCACCTGACTGTCAGAAAATAGAACCTTCTCTTTATGCTGACACTCAAACGTGTAGAAATTATATTCTGTCTGTAATTACCTGGACTAAACTGCAGTCAAAGTGTCCAAAGGATTTCCTTCAAAGGTTACGGTCCTGGGTCCTTGACAGATTTCTGTTTCTTCTGTTTCTCAACCCACAAGTGTCTTTGAGTTCAGCTAAAATCTTACTGATTACAGCAGATGCTATCTGAAACAACTTCCAGTCAAGAGCCTTCATTCTAGGATTCAGTTTTCTATCTGCAGAGCAAAGACAATCCTGAGAAGTTAAAGCAGCCTCAGGCTGCATTTCCAAGGACATGACTAGCTGACTTTTCTCTGAATCATCTTATTTACCTTTCTTTGAATAATTTCAATAGTCCAATATTTTGATTACAAATAAATGTTAATTTTCTGCATTTGTGCTTTATTTTCATTATCATCTCCACCTGCCTTTTAAAAGTGAATAAATGCAACAAAATGTGATTCAAAAGAAAAATAGTGATTACGTGAGTTTGCTGTGCGGTCTTTTCCCCACATATAATTATCCTCATCTTTAAAAGCTTTTCCCAACAGAGCTAAGCTAAATCTTTCAAGCTACAGATCTTGTCTTTTTGGACATACCGACTGGTTTCCTTTCCTTTGTTCCATCATATTTCACGTATGTAAACAATTGGGTTTCCCTTCAGTGCTCTAGATTAACAAACTCAGTTTGCTACATCTTCAGAAGTCATGCTTCTCTACCCCTAATTATCTTTAAACTGTCTCATCTCAGCTATCTTCAGCTGATCCACATCTGATGTTCTGCAGCCCTTACCAGCCTGCATCTGAAAATTGAAGTGGACTTTTCAAACCAGTAATGAACAAAGTTGGATAGATTATTCATATATAATTATTAATAAGGCACATTAACTTCTGGTCTGACTAGATAAGAGATCATTATGCATATAACCAAACTTTTCCACTGTAATTAATTTGAAAATTAGTGTCATTTTCAAGGACCTTGAGGTTGTACAAATTCAAATGTTCTATTGCAGTTTAAAAAGCTTCATGTGAACAGTATTTGTCATAATGAGATCTTTTTTCCCCTTCTTTAGTCCTTGAATGTCAATATAAGTTTAGGATCAAAGTATAGCTTAGAAGAGTTTCAAAGTTTGGTAGTTTTCCTCTATACTTATACACTTACATATGCACTTCTGAATATCCTATTGATATACATACCTAGTTCCCTCTCTGAGGCAATAATGTGTTAATAATCAAACTCTCAATGATAGCTAAAGAATAAAGAATTTCAACTATTTTCCTATGTGCATTCTATTTTCTGTAAATGTGTCTTGGCTTCTTAGGCATTTTCATTCATTTTCATTGTTTGTTTTTTACTTAGTCTTGAAGTAAGTCATTGGTGTCCTCAGTCATGTGGCATAGCTCTTAGCTGCAACTTTGAAAACAGGCAAGTAATGAATAATTAGTAGTGAATGCTGATGAATGGCCAGCTGAATTATTGCATAAATATGCTGCATTTGGGACAAATATGGGAATTCCTAAGGGCTAGCTATTTTTGAAGTACTGCTACAAATGTCTTTTGGTGAATAATTGAAACTATTCAAACCCAGAGGTACAATATTATGAGCACTCCAGCTATTTGGATTTTGAATTCATACTTACAAACAGTAATTTTCAATCAGCTTCCCATAGCTCTAACACCTGTATTATTAATATTTAAAAACTTACAATTCTAGAAGGTGTTGTAGCTGCTTTGATCAAGCAGTTAATTAAAAAATAGCAATTTAGAAAGTTTCATCAACAAAAGTATCATTAATCTGAAAGATACTACTTCCAGCCTAGAGTTTCTGATGGAAGTTTGAAGACCACTCTAGCTATCCAAATCAAAATTTAGTTCTTTAAGATCAAACAATTCAAAGATTAACATAGACATTTATTACTTAGCTATCTAAATCATACCTTATTAGGAACAAGGGGCCAGTATGAAAAAAAAGGATAAAGGTAAAGTGTCCCAGTAAGAAGGCCTAAATTCTAAGTATACTTTTCCCATTACTCATAGGAGTGAAGGTTGAAATGAGTATTCTAGTGCTACAGGCAAGTATAATAAAGGATTTCACTTTTTTTTTTCTCCTACACCTTAGCTTGCCTCTACTCACTTTTGTGAGAGTGACAAAACTCTTGTTAACTTTTACAGGTACAGGAACAGCCCCACGTTTTTGCACATGTCACTTAGACCAAATAGAGGAAAGAAAAGAAAAAACACACAAAAAAACCCAAAACCAAAACACACTGAAAACCAAACAAAAAACCCCCACAAAACCGCAAACAAACAAACAAAAACCAAACCACAAAACCAAAAACAAAACAAAAAACCCCCAAAAAAATAAAAACAGAAAACCCACCGACCTCAAAGTACTCTCAGGCGTGAACTAGATAAGTATCAGAACAAGTGATTGTTGGCTGGGGATTAAGTTGTAATTTTTTTTCTCATGATAAGCTTCTTTATTTTATGCCCTGTAAAATACAGGTGAGCTAAACATTTTGTATTTTAATCTTTGCTGGCAGACAGACAATAAGTCACATCTAAGGACAGAGGTGTACTGAGCAAAACCCCAAAGCTATTTTGAAAAATAGCTGGGTTTGTATCCCAGAAGAAAGCAAACAAAACAAAACAGGGAGATAAAAAAAGTGAGATCTTCGTCTTTTTGCGGTAATCTCTCTCCAGGGGCTAAGTCAGTCATTCAAAATTTAGTCAAATGAGTCTGAGTTCAAAAGGATTTCAAAAGTCCTTCTCTCCAGACCTTGGCGATACAGGTGTTGCTCCACACCTGCTGGTTGTTGGCTTCGGGTTGTTTCAGATTTTTAAGTAATGGGAATTTCAGTTTGCCTGGTATTCTGTGGTCTAGCAGATGTCAAAGAATACTTCTAGCTATGGCCACTGTTGGAATAAAGTACTGGGAAAAGAACATCCCAGAGCCTGAGAGTTGAGAAAAGATTTGAGTAAAGAAGAAAAGTGACTAAATATACTGGATATTAGAAATAGAAACAGATATCAGGAAGAATGAAACTTAATGAAATATTCCCACAAACAATCTGCATAAACCATAAAATCCTATGAGGGAAAACCTACATGTGGGAAACAAGAAAACTGTTCTTATCTTATGAAATCTTTGCTAAAGATGAAATTCAATTGAGAGTTCCAGGCATTCATGAATACCAAAGCATACAATTTTTTGCAACATTGCCTGTCTATTTAGACAGATAATTTATAGTGAGCTCCAGGCTAACCACGGTTGCTCTGATTCCTCTTTGCTTCAGGTATGAACCATTATCATTGTCCTTTCTCTTATACATTTTCAGTCCTTTACTAATTAAGAAGAGATGACCCAATCCAAAGCAGAAATCAATTGTTCTTTCCCAGCAAATAATACTTAGGTTTTCCTTATCATGATTATCTGAGAAGTGGAATCTTTCAAATTTTTGCTAGACAGAAAAAGCTGGCTCCACAGTTGGGTACTTCTTGATATTCAGTGCAAACTGGTACATTTTTCTTAAGTTTTAAGTTTTAGTAATGTGTGAACTCATGTTTTAAATACAAAACAGACTTCATGAGTACATTTTCTCATCAAAAATAGCAAGAATGCAACTTTATGCCTGCATGTTATTTTTATGGTATGTATGTTTGCTTCATTGAAAACAGATCTAAAAATACAGTGTCTGTAAATGGCAACAGAAAGAGATGTAACTATTTTAATGGAAATGCAAAGAGAATGAATGTATTTGGTGTAAGTAATACACTTTCGTGGATAACATATTTCCCAACTTAAGTAATACATTTTCATGGATAACATATTTAATTTTGTAGTAATATATGCCTAAATACTGCTCCCAATGCATAGTGTTTAGTTATTACAGAGCTATGGAAGCACCTTAATCCATTTTAACAGGGCTCTCTGAAAAAACTAGGTTTGTAAAAAGGAAGTCAAGGTATTAGATCGAGGTACATGACATTCTGAATGGAATAATAATAAAAAAACCCAACCAACAAAAAAAATCCCAAACCTTTAAAAAGCAGCTGTGGCAATGTAATTTTAGCTGCTTTTGGGAATGGACCAGAAATGAGTTTCAAGTGGGATTATGAGAGTGTCGTGGGGCAAAGGCTCAAAGATTAGTCATTAGTTCAAATGGCTTTCAGTAGCTGGTGATAAAAAAACTGCTTGTCTAACAGTCTGGATCATTCAGCTTGTTAATGTGACATAATTATTATATGGACTGCAATCTCCAAGAAAAAAAATAAACTATATTGTTTTTTGTATTAAGAATTTGTGGCTTGTCTCAGAACAAGGAGAGAAGATCAGTGGAGGTTATGAACCTTCCCATGCCCTTAAAATTACATGAAAAAATTAAAGAGCGGTGCTCTGATACTCTTGGGTAGATAACACTCATGCATCACTTAATCTTTTTAACATAAAATGGCTGTGTCCCTGAACAGATCCAATTCCAAATCTCTATCAGCCCCTGGATGGAGGATCATTAGTTTTGTCTTAGTTCGAGGGGAGAACTAAGATATTTATGTTGGCCAATAAACAATTCCTCTCCTTTAAATTTAGAAACAAA
>JAWWEE010000162.1:17069269-17169966 GCA_035221455.1 Xenops minutus | reverse complement strand
TTAAAACCTTTTATCGGTTCTAAGGCGTTGCCTCCAAGCTTTGGAAGGAATTCCAACTGAATTTTGAAACTATAACAAGTTTCCTCAGAGAAAGAAAAATAAAAAATCTAAAATAACTCTGGCCTTTTTTCAAACTAAGAGATACTTTTCTTCTTTTGTTTATGTTCCCTTCCCGTTTCTCTAGCTATCAACACAAACTTATTTTTTTAAAAAAAATTCTATCCATATATTGAAATAGAGAGAATATTTTCACATCCACATTTTCACAGAATGAACTACTATAATTAATTATATCCCTAGCACAGTTCTGACTGATCTTGGAAGGAGAAAAATATGTTAGTGACATGCAGAAGACCCTGGAAACTCCTGCTAGCTATATAATGTACTGCAATTGCACATGGAAGTTTACAGCACATGTTCAAACTCTTACTTAACTCACTTCAACACTGAAAAGACCTACATGAACATTTTCATTCAACAAAATAGAGTATTTTGTAGTTGAAATCCATGATACTATTTATCTGCTTGAAGCATTTTTTTTTTTAATAAAACTGAAAAGGAACATGAATGTGTTGCCTAGGTAGAAAAATAACCATCTGTAAGACAGTTTAAAACAATTAAATGCTGTTCAGATGCTCACATAAATGAGTACACAGCCAGCCTAGGAAAGGTCAAGTGTAGTTAGAGTACAATCTACAAAGCATAGTTTGTTTCAGCAAGGTTTGATGTGTTTGACTCAAATATTTGACTAGCTTGTTAGCATTACTGCAAATGCAAGGACAAGCCTTTGTGTTTAAATAACTGAAGAAGATGCACAGCTTAGTTTCTCACATATTTTCCTGGCTTATATAAATACCCTAGCCTTTCTGGTGCATTTTCTTAGCTAATAGGGTATCTTGCACAGATCTCAAATCTAAGCATATACTCTAAGCACTTGAGCACACAATACCTTTCCTTACATGATAAGGCAACAGTATTGTTCTGGTGAAAGCAGATGTTCTTGTGTCCTTGTATGCTTAAAGAATGGAGTGGTTTTCCAGCCTATTCAACATACAATTTTTACCCTACAGCCCATACAGAAATATGAAATGACAAAATCTTTACAACAAACAGAAAATATCAACAAAAAGTAGAAAAGAAATGTGAAAGACAAATGTATTGACAGCTATATTATAGAAAGCTGATGTCTTCCATTGAGGGCTTCAAGTACAAATACTAGTGACATAAATGCAGTTTCTTAGTCTAATTTTGATAACATCTTTTCCATCATAAAATGAAACATTTTGATCATTCTTACAGGATCTGTAACGTATAGTGTCATTTGCTGTTGCTGTCTGATACAGCGTACATCCCTCATGAGAGAATTCCCATCATGCTGCGCAACTTTGTTAAGCAATAATCCATGGTCCAGTTTGAAAAACGTAGCTCTTAAGAGTGATCCTTCCAAAGTACAGAATGGAGTTCACTTTGTAACTCCTCTAAAGATCAGGAAATATGTGGCTTTGTTTAACAAAACAGGAAGTTGTTTGTGGTGAACTTTGAAACACAAACGGAAGAGTTTAAATTTAGTTAATGTATATTAAATTTAAAATCACAAAGAGTTTTATATGGAAATTTTATCACATCTTCTGCTTATACTGAAACAAATTCAGGAACCATTTATAGCATCTAACTTCTTGCTCTACAATCTCCACAAAACCATAAAAAAAGTAATTTGAAGCTCTTTTTCTCCTTGATTTGCATAATCCCACCAATTCCTCCAGAATGAGTTCCTGGTTTACATGAGTAAAAAACAACAAAAAAAATCATGTGTATCAATATGTTCACTGAAGCCTTTGAGAATCATCTGACTGGACCACTTTTGATCAGTAGATCCTTTTAGGGATCTAACAGGAGTTATTTGTAAGTTTCTCACCTGCCCAGTTTCCCAATTAGCAAAAATGCTCACCTTATAGATAGGAAAGCGAGAGTCCTAATTTCTGCCACACCTAGATTAGAAGAAAATCATGAATATGGTATTCTATGGTAGTGAATGTCTTAACTACTGTTATTAGTTGTTCTGCAATGGGTTTCCCATTCTTGAATCTTTCCCCCACACTTTCTTTCACAAGCATCAACAGCTTCGCTGTTCCTACTCTATAGAAAAGCTTCTCCTCAGGGAGCTTTTGGAAATAAGAACATTGCAGGACAAATACATTGTTTCCTTAGCTAAAGAACTATGTTTTCTTTAAGAATACTCTCATTGGATTTTTACTTTCCTCTGGATAGTGCCTTCTTACATTGCAGCAGCATCTCAGAGGATAGAATTTTGTCATCTTGACCTTTCCAGCTTACTGGGCCCAGTAGTTTTTGTAATAAATCACTTGGCTTTTCAACAGCTTCCTTCTTCCATTGCTTTTCACCGGTTTTGTTAAAAGTTGCATAAGGTGAATCGGAGCCATTGGTTCTCAAAACTAAATCACATAATGTAAAAAAGACAAGTTATACAATCATCATTTGTAAGAAGAGAAAGCTTACTAAGAAGTTTGTTTTCAAATTTCCATGTAACTCCATAAGGTTGATCAAAAAAGGGAAAACAAAATTTGACATTATAACAGTTAGTAGTAGCGTAGGTAGAAATCAAGTTTTGCCCACCTGAATGAGATAGTTTAAAAGTCCTTTGAGTCCTTATCACCATATATGTGCTAACCTATCACCAACAGACCTAGTGATAAGTGAATTATCTCAGTCTGCAGCACTTAATCAGTCTGTGAGTCACCGTGGATTTACTCAAGGGAACTCATCTGTGATGTACTCACACTACTTACAGCAATATTCCAGCTTTTGATACACCTACATATGTAGCATGGCTTCTCCACTCCACGTACCATACTAGTCAATTCAGCTTCACAGAAGATACCTACATGTATGGCTTTAGATCCTGATCTGGATTCTCCTGTCAAAGACTACTTTCCCTCAAAGTAGTTTTAACCAGTACCAGACGGAAACAAATTTAACACAGCAAAATTTTCAGTTCTTGGAGGTGCAGCTATAGAAGGCCTTCTGCCAGTACACAGTTATGTAATCAAAAGCCTAACCTAAAATTCTCTTGACAAAAAAATTTAACACAGGTTTGACCCAAGAAAAGCATCAAGTTCCTGTTCTCAAGAACAGAAGGTACAATGTTTAAAGTTTCTAAAAAAGAAAGATAATATTCCAATAAAGGAAGTCCCAGTATCCCACTCAGGCCAGTTAGGGAAAAAATATTCTTCCTCCAACTCTGCTATACATGTATCACACAATCAGTAGAAGGGTACGTATTCCCCAAACATGCGTGATGTGAACAGACTGCTCAGCACTGCTTGGACCACTTCGCTGTGGTCTGAAAGGGGAAAGCATGCAGGGGACCTCAGCTGTCATTCACTGCCTCCACCACCAGTTTTGCCAGTCCTTGGCAAAGAGAGGAGAAATGGGCAGATGACACTTATTTCTAGCTGAGTCTTTAGGTATTCAGTTAGTAAGGATATTGTACAACAATCTAGACAGTACAGGTTTAGCCCTTAATCCTCCCATGTAGGCTCAGAAACACTAGACTGAAAATTTTCACTTAGTCAGTTTTCACTTAGCTGGGGACTTGACTTTGCTGCTGGATTAGCTAAGGCTGCTTTATCAGATTATCTCTGCTAGTTTATGAATGACAGTTTGAAAAGTCTATCTTGCCAACATAAGATTAGCATCCACAAGCTTCAGATTTATTTCAAGTTATTTAGATTAACATCCACATGTCTTAGATGTAGGATTTCAGAATGGTAAATTGATCTAAACCATTTTTCTCCCTGCCTGCAGATATAACAGGTAGATCTGTCACAAAATGAAGAAAAAAATGCAGGTCAGTGATGAATGTTGGTATATTAAGAAACTTGAAAAAATGTGAAATGCATACATATCCCTATGGGAACTACAAAATTCGGAAATGCAGAAAAATGTATGCAAAGAGCCAACAAAATTTATTGAGACTAAGAATAAATCTTAGATGCTCTGAAGTTTTATTGGATGCATCTAAAAATAAATCAGAGTTGATTCAAAAAAAAGTCTGAAGACTTATGTTCACAGTGCTTACAACAGTGTGTAAATATTAAAATCACAGTGGGGGTTGAAAAAGAGTGAAAACTCTTAAAACCCAAATGCTTGCTAGATTTAGAAGAAAGAGTCTCCAAAAGAGGCAAGATAATTAACATGTAAAATTCAGAATAAGTGACTCACAAGTGAACATTGCTGACCTAGGAAGAACTTAATTACAAAATATGAGAAAATTGAAACAAGAAACTTTCCCCCATGAAAATATTAGAGAAAGTAGTGTTTTTTTCCTGTAACTGTAATTCTACCACTGTTCTCTTTTGGAACTTTCTTTTAACCTGTTTTAAAGGTACACTGATAAGGGCAGCAGAAATCCCAGTTACTGTTTTGGGATGATACTTGAGATGACTAGAATGGAACCAAACTGTAAAATGAATGTCAATGTTAACTCTCAGTTCATAGGTGTTGAAATTGATTTTGATGACTTGCAGAGCTATTCGGGGATCCTGTCCAATTTGATTGCATTGCATTGCTAGTGATGCGGGCTACAAGTATTTAAAATGGTTGTTCATCTCTTTTCAAGAACTGAAAGCATCGCAACATGATCTACAATATTCTGTAACTGTCAAAAACTTGGTAGGATATGAAGAAATTAGATATATACACAAAGAATAACAAGTGTAATGTTTCAGATAATTGCCATATACCAGAGTCCAAATATTCAGTGGTATTTCATTAACTTTCCAACTAGAAGCCTGTCTATAAATCCGGTTGTAATACTTGCACAAAACATAAGCTGCATGTAGTATCTCCGAATCACACAATCCACCTTGAAGATATGGCTCCAAGTTCATCATTGTCCCCATCTTCATTTCAAGGTTTCAGTTATAGAATCATATAGTTGTCCAGATTGGAAGAGACCTTTGAGATCATCAAGTCCAACCATCAACCCAGCACTGCCACTTTGATAGAAAGCTCGTGTCATGACCAAAACAAATTAAACAGAGCATGCACTAAGAGGTAGGCATACAAAAACCATCACAAATATTGCAGTCTAAGAGAAGCAAATAGTAACTGAACAGGCAGACAGTTCCATGAGGACAACCACTCTGCAGATGGCTGGCCAGCTGCAGGTCTTCTTAGTTCAGGGCATACAGATGCTTGATTATGTTTGTTGTGTAGGAAACAATAGGTCTTCCCAGAGACAGGTAATGAAGCATTGTTTATGAAGAATTCATAAAGTGTTACGATCACAGTGCTAATGTGAGTACCATTATTCTTTATTTCTACTCTAATTTGAGCTCATTTTCCTTGAATTGCCACCATCACAATAATCAAAATTTTCTTGGAACATTGTAACATAGACACATTTCACACATTGACCCTACTATACATTCTTATTACGTAGTGCTGTAATCACTGTGGAAAAGACAGGAAGAATGAGAGTTTAGTGACATTAAGCAAGAGCCTTTGGTTCTCTTCAGCTCAGAATGGGAGGTCACCTTGGTGAAGATTTTTCTGTAAGCTGCTTAATTCTTCAGGGACAAATATGTAATAGCATTGCACTTCACATCTCAGACTTTCCATGTGAAAATCAATTGATGAGTCAGGGAACAAGCTAAGGCCCTCACAGTATTTATGGTTTGAGCTTTCCTTCCTTTTTCAACATTTAATCTTCCATTCTTGATTGAAAGAGACAAATACGAGCCAAGAGCACTAAGAAAGACATTTCCTGGAGATTTACAAAACCGTGTAAAAAACTGCCACTCTAAGATTTCATTAGCACGCTATAGACACAACACAGAAATCAAATTCACATTTCACTTGATTTCTAGACAATAAAATAACCTACTGCAGTAAAGTACATTTAGCAATAAATTACTTTAGAAATTTAACACAACAGACACAATGCTGCCTAGAAAGTAGGCATTGTGCCATGATAACGCTGGTCCAAAGATTTCTCAGCTTTTCAATTGACCTGCCTTTTCTTAGGATTCATCCTTCTCTAACAGCTGCATGGATGCTATCTCAAGCAGCAGCATTCAGGATTTTCTTCACAGCAAAACTGAAAAAAAATATTCTAAACATTTTTGAGCTCTAACATTAAATACAGACTTTTTCCCTATTCTAGGTTAATTTTCCCCTTGAAATGTCCCATCATCTGCTGGAGCCTCTCCCTGAAAGCCCTTGCCAATGGATCTTCCAATGCTACAAATCCAAAGAAATTGCTATTTACTCACAGAATTTCCATGTCCTGCATATTGAACATTCATCTTCATTCTGAATATTTTCCAAACTTGCTGACATTCCACAAGAGCACCAAAGCTCATTCCCTTACATGCTGTCCTTTCCTGGAAGGTCCCCCTAGCCATGCCTGCCTGATAACCACGTTTACTGACACAGATCCAGGTGCACTTGTCAAGACTTACTAAGCCTTTTGGTTCCTGCACTCTCTATTTTTAAATGGAGATTCATTCATCTTACTACTGAAGATACTGTTTAGAAACACTATTGCATCCCTAAGAATGAGAGACTGAAAAGAATTAGAAAAGGAATCGAGTAGCAAATAGTTAAAATTAGCGACTTCCTATATTATCACAACTTGTCAGTTTACACACAGTGCATTGTGTTTTTCGTGTTAAGCCATTATATCAGGATGATTATTTTATTTTCATGAAACATCAATATGTATCTTATGTATCAATGTGTACCTGACAGGTGGAGTAAAGGTGATTAAACACAGCAACAGGTCATCCAGAAAGGCTGTGGAATTTCCTTCACCTTTGAAGACACTCAAAGCCCACCTGGGCAGTGTCCTGAACAACCTGCTCTTACTGACCCTGCTCGAGCAGGAGGGTTGGACTAGATGATTTTGTGTGCCCCCTTCCAAATTTTACCATCCTGTAATTCTGTGGTTCTGTCATTCTCTGATCATGTACTACCAAACACTTGAGAGGCTGTAAAGGGTTTTCCCCAGAATCAGCACCTGTTTAAGTACATCCAGTCCTCCCCAGCCTTTCCTATAAATATACACACTTTTCACACAGTGACTATACACGTACACATTATCTAGTTCTTCACAGTGACTATTTCTGCTGGCATTTTGAGTCATGCTGCAGATCCACTGGAGCACCAGAGGCTCTTGTGTGTAAGATCAGCTTGTGGGCTGCTGTGCTTATAACAATGAGTGAGCTACTGGAAATTCATGGTAATACACTTATTCCATTTTCTTCTCTTTTCTTGTCATACTGTGCACATATGTGAAATCTAAGTTAAAGCACTGCATTCAACAAAACCAATAACATTCATATCTACAGAATATTATGTAATAAATATAAACATATCACATGCAACTCACATATAGCTTCATGAGGAAAACCACCTAAGGATTTTGTCTTAAGGACTCACAGGCATCTTGGCAATCCAGCTGGGACCAAATTTTTTATTTCCATATTCTTACTGAGAAAAAAATCACCCATCCAAAGTTCACTGAAATCACCGTCTTTTGATTTGACTCCAGCAAGTCTGTTTCAGAAATGAGAAAGATCCTCTAAAACAACTAGCATACAAATGACTACCAGAGGTGGTCAGAGAAAATGCTACGTATGTATTTAAAAGAGGAAGAGAAATGAGAAATTTTGCAAACTCTCTATAAAGCAGCCTTTGTAATTGCACTGCTTCTATTTCAAGGGTCACTCAGTGACATATATGAGGCATAATCATGAAAGTAATAAAAATGCTCTCAAGTAAGTACATTGGTAGAGTTAAGCACATGAAATAGGAAAAAAAATTAGAACCATTAAAAAGATCAGTGTCATATCTTTCATTGACCTATAACTCTCATTTCTTATAACACCCAAATACTTTAACCATGCATTAACATGCTGATCTCATAGCCTGCTGTGTTAAGGGCTAAAAAGAAGTTTCCTAAGAGGAAGACACAAACCTATAAATGGAGTGCATATTACTAGTTCTCTAATGTAAGAATGCTTGGTTTAGATCCTAAATTTACTACGTAACCCAGCTAACTTAGTAACTAAAACTGACTGCAACTGTCAAAGCCTATTAAGTATTCAAGGTTGGATTAAGGATCTCATGAGATATTGTGAGAAAATCAGGATAATTTTTATTTCAATAAGAAAATTAACTATAAAGACCTTTTTTATTCCTTGATAGAACTGCTTTGCATTTTCCTGTCAGTATACAGACCAAAATTAGAAGCGAAAATTAATTTACAGATGCACAGATCTTTGAAGGGTTTGATGTTCAGATGTTTTAAGAAATTAAAAAAAAAAAAAAAAAGAAGGTGATTCTTGGGACTCTGAAAGGGCAGTGCTTTATAGTATTCTGTTTTCCAATGTCTTGAGTTCTATTTTGGTATTACAATGCACTTTTTGCTAGTAAGATCAGAAGGCATTTGCTTTCAGATATTGTTAACTTTGCAGAATCTTGCTTAGCTAATAAGGATTAACTAGCTAACTGATTTAAAGTCAACTAGTTGCAGCCATTTTATGCATCTAGAATGATCTGGAAACAACTGCTTTCACGTGGTTTACATAAATTCTCAATGTGGAATAAAGGCTTGTCAGAACATATCTTCTTCAAGGTACTCATAAGGAAAGCTTTTATCGGCATGTCAAGATTAGTGAAATGCTAGTATGATGTAAATGATGCAAGTTTGTGATTAAATTGCTTTGTCGTTTCTATCTAAGTTTTATCTTAGGTCTATTGGTCTATCAAAGTGAAATTGACACAACTTTGCTGAGTTTTGATTCATTCACCGTTCATCATTCCAATATAGCAATTCCATACATTACAGAGCATTACCAGTTTACAGCTCACCTTTTCAATCACATCTTATGAACTAGAACAAGAAACAATTCTTAAGAGTTTCCTTCCAATCTATGAGCTTGAAATTTAAGCTCTGGATCCATTTCCTTATGTTCTATTTGCTGGTATACAATCTGCCTCCTGTTACAATAAACTGTATTAACAGCCTCCATATCAGTGGAATATCATGTGCACACCACTCCTTTTAGATTATATTCTTCCATGGAGTCCAGGGAAACTTTCTTCTTTTGCAAAAACTCTGTTAGACAGAACTGGGCTCCGTGGGGAATCGCTGGAAACACTATGGGATACGCTGTTCTATCACTCCAAAAATGAGCAGAGCATGCCTCTGGCAAGCTTGTGATGCCAGTTGTGGGAGTGGAGAGATCTTATGGCCAAGAAAGCTGCTGAGTGTTAGATTTTATTTTTGGACACTGAAGAGTGTCTCCCCTACAAGACAAAGGGACATATTTTATCCAGCCATAACTCTTGAGTAAGCAATAGCTTCAATTGCTCTAGGCTAGATATAATTTTAAGTTAGAAGTTGGGATAAGCACAAAATTGGGCAGGATAGTATTTTCTATATTTTGGACCAGTGGCTAAAATCATGTTCTTATTACTACCATTTTTTATCCTCTTTTCTAAAATCAGTAGTATTGTTTTTAGAGTAGATATCTATTCACTACCCTGCAGTTTGCTATGCTTTGGCTATACATTTATATAAGCACAGGAAAGATTTCATTGCTTACATATGAGTTTTTCTGAAAAGCCTAAGGGTTATGATTAGTGCAAAAGTGCTGTGAATAATGAATTTCCTTTCTTTTCTTGCATTTTTATGCAGGTAATTTAAACTACATGGCAACCCTCCTGACAGTTGTCAAGAGCAGCAGTGAGGCCTTGTCAATCAGTGCATGACTTGTGTCTGTTTCCTAAGCAGCAACAGACAAAGCAAACCCTACAGTGACAGTATTCTCTGCTTACTTATCTTGGCAGTAGCCAAGAGCTCTTAGTATTTTAAACATGACTAAAAATATCCACCAATTCAGAGAATGATATAAATGGCTTGCAATAGACCACATAAGCAACATTATTTATCACCAGCAGGTATAGAGAAGGGAAGCACTGAAAGCAGATTCAGGAAGAATGTATCTGGAAGCTCAGTTATCAATGAGAAAATAATTAAAAAGAGTAGACTGCTTTTTTATTTTTTATTAAAAGAAAAACCATACAGTTTCCTATTTAAAAATAAACCCTGCAAACATTTGGTTAATGGCTGTTCTCTAGACAATTCTGCCTGTCTTTTTAAGGGGTATGCTTAGCTATAATTGTCAGGAAAGATTTATTCTAAAAGCCTTCATTGCATTTCTGCATTCTCTAAATTAGGGAGAGTTTATTCTTTTGTATAAATCAGAAAGAAAGGATACTCATATTCACCTCATTTGAGGATTTTACAGGGAAGCAGGAAAAGATTCCAGAGTATCCACAATTAGTTTCTTACCTTGGTAAACATTTTACTTTCTGAAACCAGTCTTAGATTACAATATCTCATACACAAATTGATCCCAGGAGCTTGCAATTAGGGCAAGAAAGGTAGATGTCTAATTTGTATTCCTGAAAATGTGCTGCTTGAGAAGACTAAAACAGTGATATTGCAGTATGTAATGCAATCGAGAATAACCTGTGTCAGATTCATCCCTGGTATTGTACAAAAATGTGAGAATATGGAGGCAACACTCAGTAAAAACCTCTTTTTGCTGCAGTCTCCCAGAAAAGACAAATGGTAAAGGCAGTTCTCACTGAAAATTTCCTGTAAAAAGACCTCATCACAGTCTACAACTTCCTCATGAGGGGCAGAGGAGGGGCAGGCACTGATCTCCTCTCTGTGGTGATCAGTGACAGGACCTGAGGGAATGGCCTGAAGTTGTGTCAGGGGAGGTTTAGGCTGGATATTAGAAAAAGGTTCTTTACCCAGAGGGGGCTGTAACAGGCTTTCCAGGGAACTGGTAACAGGACCAAGCCTGACAGAGTTCAAGAAGCGTTTGGATGATGCTCTCAGGCACAGGGTGTGACTCTTGGGGGTGCTCCTGTGCAGAGCTAAGAGTTGGACTTGATAATCCTTATAGGTCTCTTACAACTCAGCATATCCTGTGAGGTGAGAAATATGGATGTTTGAAAAAAAAACAGACAAATAAACAAAAAAGTTATATTTTCTTTGTTTTTTTTTTTATTTATTTATTCTCCACTTGGATTTTTAATAGTTTTTTACCAGCAGAACACTTAAGACTTAGATAAATCACTTCATCTTCACACCTTTCATACTCTCTGCAGATACATTCAATATTGTCGCTATTTTAGAGGTGGAGAAATGAGACTGAAGGATGGATATGTACATAGTTATTTTAAAGACCTGATATGACTAGCACTGCATTTCACCTCCAGCATTTTTTATGTTCCTTCATAAAAATCTGCCTCTCTGGCTTTGGAACTGCTCTAAACATCCAGCTCTTGTCGGGTGATAAAGTGAGATGAGAGCTTTACAAGAAGCCTGCCTTTACTCTGGACACTCTTCAGAGGCTTGATTTCAAGCAATGAGGCTTGCTGCAGGAGGCTTGATTTCAAGCAATTGAACCAATCTCATACAAGAAACCTACTGCAGTGACAGGAAGCTCCCATCACTGATTGAAGAATTGTAACCACAAGATCATCTGCCTAATTTTCTGTAATAACTTACCAGGGAGAGACCAAATTACTTTCCTGCTGTCAGTATGGATTACACAATAAAATACTGACTATTCTTAGCATCACCTAAAGAACTTGCCAGGAGGAAAACAGAGCAATAACCCACATAGATTTGTAATGCTATAAAATATTACTTTTGAAAAATGAGGTGCAGTAGAAAACTTCAATTTATTGATCATCATGCACAGTCTTAATATTATTGTTAGCATGGCTAGTGTACACTGTTAAGGCTAAGAGAGCACTCTATTCTACGGAATTTTGAAATAAGATTTTCAATTTTCAAGCTACTGTTTCAATTCATAGATTTTTCTTCCACCTAAGCTATTACATGACCAGTTATTGATGAAATGATGTATCTTATATCAAGAAAGATTAAAATTACAAGAGGAGTATGACAGAAATATTTTAATTATACTGTGCCTTAATACAGATTTAAGTCCACACCGTAACCTGTCTTTAAAGGCCATTTTGTAGCTTTGGGTGTTTTTAAGGTAATATTGCTGTAAAGTTTGAGAGCTGAAGGCTGGAAACTTGCCCTGTTTGTTGCTTCGAAAATAGAAGTTGTAAGAGGAACACAGCATTCTTTTTATACTGGCAACATTACTGCTTTGTGAAGTCAAAGCACAATCAAAATGTTTGCTTTGCTTGCTGAATAAATTGTGCTTCTGTCAGTAGTAATGCTTTTAGAATAGACTATAAGGGAAAGGGCAATATTTCAAATATGCACTACCCTTTAGGCTTCAAAACTTGTGTTTTGAAACAGCAGAAAATAGTATGTTTTTGTAACATACTTATTCAATTTTTTTGCAAAATACCTGAAAATTCTGTCATCTTTTTCTCCAGTAAGCATCTTTCTTATTCCTCTGTTCACTCAAGTCTTTCAGTATGATGCTTGTTATTGATGCACACACAACCACTGAATGAGGCATTTCTGTAATTAGGAGCAGATCACTGTTCTGTTAGGGTTCTCTGCCACACTTATTTTACTTGCTGAATGACTAAATGGGTGCATGCTTCTGATAAGGTCACAGTTGGATATATGTTTATCCTAATTACTAATTAAGTCCTCTTCCATGATCTTACTGCATTTTTTTTTTTTACTATTTACTACCTTTGATTGTTTCCTATTTATGCATAACTCTACTCTGACGATGTCTTTCAGATTCCAAAGATATCAATTGATAACACTACCATTAGTAATTTTTTTCATACTGATAACATTGACACTGTCTTATTTCAAACTGAAAATTCAAAACTGCTGTTTTATTATAAAGATTCAAGTCTGAATCTTCCAGTGATCCACCAGTTTCTTGCTCTAGTCCCAGCCTCAGACCAAAATCTTAACAGAGACTTTCTTGGATTTTTCCTTAAATTGTACAAACTCATTTTCACTTTGTATACTTAGGAAATTAGGATAATGAGTTATGTGTCTCTTGTGTATTATCATTTTATGCAGACTATGTTTTTATAACAATATAAGATCACGGTCATCTTCCCTGCCAAGGCTAACTGAAAAACATGAAACTCATTAAAGTCTATTACAAACTAAAACTACCATCAGTTTTACTGGTACACTCTGCAAATAGAGAATGACAGTGCTGTCTGAATCACTTTCCATTGATCTCTGATATCTAGAGTTCAAATTTTATCTTCTATATTTAGAGTTTCTTGGAGTTTTTATCTCTTCCATTCTTTCTCTCAGGTTATTTTATTCAACCTGGATTTATTCTTGGTGCTATGTCCTGTTCCGTTATCAGGTTGCACCAAGGAGAATGAAAGATTGAAGCAGCTCTAATTGCTTCCCCTTTCTGTGTTCTGTGCGATGTTCTTCCTGAGCCTGCCTGGATGTTAAACCACCTGTAGGTTCAGATCCAGTACCCTCCGTGTGGAATCATTCCCATCATGACATGTGTGGAAGCCGGACTGCATTCCTATTCTACCTACTTTAGTGTTACTAAGATCACTAGAAAGATTTAACTCGTGGAGCTGCACTCCGTGATTTGAAGGAGACTCAGTCACACTGGGTCTGGGTTCATGAGACCTGTTGTCTGTGCCTCCTTTGTCAGTGTACTTGTAAAAAAAAATGGAGGTTCTTATCTGCAGGACAAAGTAAAGCTGCTGACAAAGTCAGCAAAAAAGGACTTGGGCAACTGCTACTTTTAAATAATATGTGTTCTCAAAAGCATTGTATAAAGTTTTCCCCAGAGAATCATATCCTAAAGAGTCAGTGTGCTATTAGACACATTGTGGATTTGCGATGTTAATTAGAAAAATAGAATTAATAAGCAAAACTAAAACTTAATATCTGAGAAACTGAGCCAAGCACATTTCTTCTTGTTAGGATACAGGCCCTGCCTCTGACCCTTCCCTCTTTTTTCTGATGTACTCATTTGGCATCTGTGAAGTCCTCAGCACTCCCAGCCAAGAAAAGCTGGATTGGTGCATTTCAAGATACTCATGGTATCCCTAAGGAATATTTTGCGGAGTAACAAATAGGATTTGATTTTTTTTTCCAGCCAGGACCATCTCACAACTGGTAGATAGCACTGGCATTTCAAAAACTCTTGTTCTCCATTTTTAAAGGCATCTGTGTGGTACATCAGCACTGGTTTTCATTTAGCATGAACCTGGACTCAGGTTGTGAGAGACACAAGGAAATTTGCAAAGGGAGAACAGTGTGGCAAGAGAACAATCCTGCTTCCCTTTTATCTAGTCTTGCAAAGGTTTGAACATGTGCCAAAGTCAGCAAAAAAGCCATGGTGCTTGAAGAATGTTTCATTTGATCTGTAGGAAGGTTGTAGTGAAAGACATTTTTTCTTTATCAATATTCTGTAAATGTTAGAAACGTTTTGGTCAAAAGCTCTGTTCTATTCTATCAGGAATATATGATCTGCTCCTGCCCTTGTACTCACAACAGTAGGTGTGCCAAGAAACACCTGGGGAGGAATAAGCCCAGGACCCAGTACACGCTGGGGACTGGCCAGCTTTAAAGTGGCTCTGCAGAGAAGGACCTTTGGGTCTTGCTGAAGCTGAATGTGAGTCAGCAGTGCATGCTTGCAGCAAAAAAGTCTGACTGCATTCAGAAGAGCGTTCCTAACTGGTCAAGGCAGATAATCCTTCCCCTCCACTCAGCATTGGTGAGACACATGTGGAGTGCTGTCTGCAGTTCTGGGCTTCCCAATAGCAGGAAGATAGAGGCTTACCGGAGTGAGAACAGCAAAGGGTCAAAAAACTAATTAAGGGACTATAGTATCTAACATACAAGGAGAAGCTGAGAAAGTTGTTCAGCCTCCAAGAGAGGCTTGGGTGTGTCTTACAGAGGTGATAAAAAATAGTTACCCAAGGCACTCAGATTCTCCAAGAAGTTCCTACCCATGGAGATATTAAAAAAGTACCTGAACAAAGTTCTTGGCAACCTGCTGTAGCTGACCCAGCTTGAGCAGAGAACTTGGGCTAAATGAGCTCATGAGGTCGCTTCCAACCTCAGCAGTTCTGTGACTCTGTAAATCACATGAGGGCCTATTCCAAGGCAGCTGTCACTGGATACTCACACCAGCATTCAGAAGGCAGCAGGACCTTTAGGGAGCGCTTCTGAGACAGCTTTGTTTCTGTATCGTTCTGCTTAACTCCAGCCACAAGACCTAATAAGAAGGCTAAACATCATCTATAGGTGAAGACCTCTTGAGAAACATTATTCCAATTTGCTGCTATAGCAAGTGTTCCACTTGTCAGCCAAGTCTTATCCTACAGTAGTCTTACCCAACTTATGTGTCCTTTGTCAAACTAGAAATATCTGCTTTACTAGATGTCACTGAAAGCACAATTTTATTCACTTCTTATTTTAAATTTTATGAATTATACAAATGCTGTGCTAGAGATGATGAAAATAATTACTTTTTTCAAAAACTGAAAGGTGAACTTTACTAGAACATGGAAATTGTTTCCTTTTCCTCCCTATAGCACTAAAGCTTTTTCCAATAGTCATGCCACTTTCTCATAGAGATTTAAAGAAACAATACTTATATCCGAGCCTATAATATGCATTCTGAAGTAGATAATGATGCAATTAAAAGGAGTCTTGGAAACATAGAAATCTATAGAATAGAGACTAAATTAAGAGGACAGACAAGAAGAGTGCTAAACAAATCAATTTCAGAATAGAAATTAAAGCCTTTAAATTTGTTTTCTTTTAGGTGTTTTTCAACCTCAACCTTTTTTTAAAACCTCAGGATTGTTGCATAAGGAACAGACCTTCCTTGACAGATTATTTCACTCTGATTGTTCTACATGTTTTTCTCATATCTTGGCATTATGTGTGTAACTGTTCTTAATTTGATGATCTTTATTCATGTGGAATAATTCATCTCTCAACTCTGTTATCACCTTTGAGTGTTTAATTTATGGCCTATCTTTAATATCTATGAGTATCAAGATCATAGTTTTCTAACCTAAGTCCCTTACCACGTTATTTGTCTATTTTTTAAGGAAATTGTTTTCATTTAGCTACAGCAGCAAATCCTTACAGATTCAGAGATTCATTTAGGTTCCATGAGAAATAACCTGAATCTTCATTCAAAAATTGCTAAAGAGGATGTTTAAATTTGTGCCCAGTTTCCATTTGTCTTATAATTTGGCCCCAAATCCATCTTTGGTACTTCAGAATGTGAATCTCTTCCTTCTGTGGAAGGAATGGCCTCTCCCTCTGTTACTTTTGCCTGGCATTGGATAACACAACTCTTGTTAGAGGTGTGTAGATGAGATATTTCAAGAATTTTAAATGAGAACTTGGAGGCATTCTAGATGTCATAGTGTAAGAAATCTCCATCCATAGTGACCATTCCTTGGCATGTACTTAGAGATTGCAAATATGAAGAAACCCCAAGTCTTTTCTATGCCCCTTAATGACACAACTGCAAGAGAAAGGCAGTGGCAGTACAGGTCCCGTAAAACTAGCAGAAAATGCGACTAGCAGAGCACAAAGCCTAGAGCAGGGTTCTGTGTCTATATGGAAGGAGCTTGCCTACTGATAGTTTTGCTACAAAAAGTAGAGTTTTCAGCTGTGTTTGATTCAGATCTTCAGAAATTGCAGTGTTTCTCTAAGTAAAAGATGTTTTTCCTAACTGGCTATAAAGTTAGATTAAATGACTACACGCTGAAATAGAAAACTCTTGGTAGCTTTTAACAGATTTTTCATGTGATAGCTGCAAAGGGAATGGTGCTGATCTTTGTGAAGCTTTCAAGACAGGCCAGAGGTGAAACTGCTTGCAATTAAAATGCTCTGTATAGCACCTTCTGTCTTCAGTTCTCCCTCACTAACCCATAAATAAGACTTCTTCAGTATTATGAAAGTTTAACTATATGGAATAAGGAGACAGTAAAAGTATTAAAGTTTGATTTTATTTTATTGTTCATGTTATGTCATATTTTTTGTAAAAATGAAAGACTCTGATACTATGCTGGAACAGCACAAAATACTTTCTTAAACTACTTTATTTTCTTACAGTTCATATCACAATGAACAGTTTGTTTCCGCCTAGCTCTGTGATCTTAAAGATTTTAAAGATATCCTTTAGTCTAGTCCCTCCACAGATGTGCTCCCACTTGTTTAAAGAACCAAAACCATGTTTCATGAAAGCCTAAGTGGAAAGATAAAATGAATCAGAGTCTTCTAGATGGAATCATATTTTTTTCTTTCAGATGTGGCAGAGGTTATAGGCAAGGCTTTGGTATAATAACAGGATAGTGTAAACTTTCCTGCAAAGATCATAGAGGTGGAAGTGAAAAAACAAAATACAAACTAGAATGTTCCCGATCTCAGAAACCATCCCAGATTTATGGTGCACAAATTCTAGTTGTTACAAGAAAATACCAAACCAGAACTGATTCTCCATTCATTTTCAGTGTTTCCATCAGTGTAATTTAACTACAACAGTGCTATTTTTTTATTTTCACCCTTACAAGTCAAGAATATGGCCAGAAGAAGGAGATACCATAGATGAAAATATCTTTTCTTGATAAGCCACAATGAATGGAAACACACTGAGCAGATCTGTCTCTCAAATAGCTGAGAAATCCATAAAAAAAGTAGATCATTTGTTGAGTTTAAAGAGATTTGGGAAGTGGCCCAGGGACTTCCATTTGAGATTAACTTCAAAAGATGGGATGGCTTTAAAGTAGAAAAGTAGAAACAGTAGTTCATTGCAGTCTAATTCCTCCGTATACACTGACCCAGTCAAGCATGCCACATGAATTGTTTTGTGTCAAATTATTCTGGAAGTGTAAGCCCTGTGGTTTCATTCTCTGTGCTGCTGAGTGACCCAGTGTGTCCATTGTTTCAGATCATATCATTGCATTGTGCTAGTGCTCTATTTTGCATATCCCTCAAAGATTATGATTAATTGTTAAGTCCACCACAGACCCACACAAAAATGTATCAGAGTCTGTCTTTCTACAGCTGGACATTTGCATGACTGCTGTGGGGGTGTGGGGGGGGGGGGCGGGAGGGGGGGGGGAGGAGAAAATTTTCATAATTTGAAAGCATTTAAATACAACTTGTTTGTTTATTTTAAAATTGCAGGGTAAATTGTGCTACATAGGTACCACTGCAGCAAATGTTTGTAACAGCCATAGGAAACATAGCATTCCTAGGGCACAACACAGTACAGTGTTGAAATTCAGAACTATTTAAGCCTTAACACCTTCCATACACGTTATCCTTAACATTTTTATAAGAACCTTGGCTGAGCAGGACTACGAGTATTCTGTTCTGAGTTTAAAAATGCCATAAAATTTCCTGAAATCAACTGTCAGACATTGCTTCCAGCTGGAGCATTCATGATGTGGTAAAATTAGAATGCTAAGAACACACTCAACACAAATAGGATTGATTTAAAAGTCAGACTACACGTTTCAGCATCTCTGATGATATTATATGAGCTGTGCCTCTGCTGTGTGATGTGTGTGTGGCAAAGCATGTGTGTCATAGCGGAACTATGCACCAAACAGAAAACCCTTGTGTGCAGCAGGACAGGCCCAAGGCATATGCCTGGAGGTGGGTAAGCCTGGTGTTTTCTTAAGCTCTTTCCACATTCCCAAGGTTCACACTAGGCTACAGAACCTTGGGCAAATGTCAGCAGTGAAGCTTCAATGAATGGTAAAGTTAAATTAGCAAGAAAAACAAACAGTGAAATTAAACCATTAAATTATAACAAATTGATGCCCTCCATGAGAAAGAGGAGCGCAGATTCTTCTTCCTGACTCAAGATCAATTATCTCAGTCTTCAAATATGTAAATGGTTGTTACAAAAAAAAAAAACAAAAACAAAAACAAAAAACTATTCTCTAATAGTATAATATGAAATAGTTGAAGCTACAATAGACTTCAAAAGTAGTAAGGAAGAATTAGGTTAGACATCAAAAAATAATCAAAACATAAAATAACACCCCAAACCTCTGACAACCCAGGTAGGCATAGATTACCCTGGGAAAGGAAGTCCTTGGAAGGCTGTAAGTCCCTCAGCACTGGTGCTTCTCACAAACAGGTTATTCAAACAATTGTCAAGAATTATTTGATACATCTGATTCTGCCCTCAGCGGGGAGCTTAACTAGTTGAGCTCTTAAATACCCTCAGACTGTACTTTTATGAATAACCCATGAAAAAAAAGGAAAAACAAAAATATTTACAAAACATCCACTGGTTTAGTATATAGGTCCACATATGAATAGGGGTGAATAGGTCTACATATGAATAGTTTTTTAAAATGTTTTTTTCTCCTAGTAGAAACATATGACAAGCTGGAAGTTGGTAGAACATGACACAATGAGCAAGGAAATTTCTGCAAGTCCAAAGCTAATTTATTGGACATGAGACCTTGAAAAATATGATTACTAGAGACTAACTCCCTTTCAGTGGAGGGAGATCAATTCAATTTCCAGCATTAATCCTGCCCAAAATGAAGCTTAAGCCTAACAGGATCTTAAGATCTTACAGCTTATAAGGGTAACATAATTTTAATTTCATAGGGTATGATTCTCAGCAATGCATCTTAACTAACTACAGGGGAAATCACTGGGATTTCATGGTTTGCAGTAAGTCACTGTTATGTCAGTGGAGGAACAAATAAGAAGTTGTCACCTTCCACAAAGAAACAAGTTGAATTCATAAAAAAATTACAGTGAACCCCAAAATAAGCTAAATTCTTACTCAATAACTGACAAATGGGGGGACAGCTAGACAAAAAAAAAAATAATAATACCACACACAAACAAAAAGTTTGAAAGTTCACTTTAGCTTTTTAAAAGAATAAGGTGTACTTCTGTAGGCCAGTAATGTAGGGTACTGGAGATTTATTATCACTGGGCAGCCTTAAAAACTGAGTCCACATATAATTGAAATTCCTCTATCCTGGGCTTTTGCCATAATGACTTACTCAATAACAAATAAAATTTCTAAAAAAAAATCTAAAGGAATAATCTAACCCATTTATTAGAGTGTTTATAAAACTTTTTGACAACCAGCTAGTGCAATACTAAGAATAAAATCCAGTCTTGAAGAGTCATGCAGGGCAATGAGGCCCTTGTTCATGGCTAGATCTCCTGTTACACACCTCTGTATACTTTTAGAGTATAGCACTGTCAGAACTCTCACAGACTTCAGCATGACTGACATCGAAATTTTGCTTCTTAAATCCTTCTTCTTGAGTCCACTTTTTATTTGATATCAGTGTTTCTCATAACAAGAATACTCTTCCAGTTAACAGCCGTGGCAGGCAGTGAGAAGGACCTAGTGGGTGCACCATGGTCTCCCCCCATCCTGGAGCCCATCTTTGGGAGAGAAGCTCATCCAGTTTCCTGCCTGGAAGACAAAGATTCTTGTATAATAACTTATTCTAAGCCCTAAAATGCCAATGATCAACACTAGCTAGGTGAGACAATCCTGAGCAAGCATATTCTGAAAGAAGAGTTTTTAGTCATCCAGTCTAGGTTTTCCTAATGCATCACAAATACACAGAAGAAAGTCAGCATATTTTTAAATAGAAATTAGAAACAAAAATAGGAATAAAAAGCTGTCTCATGAAGTGTATGTGTTTGGTAATCGGCCTTTTACATAGGTTTCATATGAATGTATATTATTTCGTTTTATTTCCCAATTATCTTCAAGATTTTTCTTCCAGTACCAAATCTTCCAGATAAATTCAACTAGTAACTTTACACACTTTATTCTTTACTTAGAGAGGAATTTTGAGCCTCAAAAAAATATGTGTGCTAGGTAGTAAAGCAAATATTTTTATAGATGCATAAATGCATTTATGAAATTTATGTCTATTTGACTAAACAGAAACACAAAATCCTGTAAAAAAATCACTTCATGGCACTTAAAAGCAAATTCTGTATTAAAGCTACTGCACTGGATTATTATCACAGAACTGCACTGAGTGATTTGTGCTTAAAAAATTAATTTCATTCAAACTCTGAATGTACATGTGTGGTGATCACAGATACATATATTTTGATGAGATTTTCCTATGAATTTTCTTTCAGTGATTTTTGTCTTATGAAGAAATTTGTGATGCCTCAGAACCCAAATTATAAGATTCATATATCTTACCAAAAAAATTTGTACTAATAGATGATCACACAAAGTTTGAAGTATCTTAATCAATTTTCTCAGTGTGCTTAAAGAGAGCTACATTTTGATTTGACATTTTGACAAGGAAATCCACTGTCCTGAAAGAGAGGAACAGATTTGTTTGAATTTATTAATTCCATAAAAAAATGAAACCTGCTTAGATGAAAAAGTGTTTAATTTTTTTCTCTCAGTCTTTGACAGAGTTGAAAAAGAAATAGACTTTCAAATATTATGAAAAAAAATGAAAACAAGAGTTCTGCTTTTGAGTATTTCAGATACAGCCAGGAAACAGATTTTGCTAGCTTAGAAAGAGGAGCTGGAATGGTTAACATTCTCTGTTAAGATACACAAATAGACACCAACGGTCAAAAGAGACAGAGTTTGTGTTTAATATTTCACATTCCCTAACCAGTTTCTTTTATTTCTTAATTCTGCCACAAGTAAATTCTCCCTGACCTTCTAAAGCAGAAAGTGACACTGAATCTGACTTGATTGATGGAGATATAATTTCATCTTCTTTTTAACCAATCAGTACCCACAATTACAGCACAAATCCCAGAATAGGTACTGTAATGTAAGAGTCCCATTGTGTCTCAACCCTACAACCTTGACTGAAGAGGCTCAGCAACCTTTTCAATTTGGCAGTGAAGTTACTCTGTATCTGTCTTTTCCCACTGTGTGCAGGCAATTCCAAATGTTTCACAGAGGGGCTGGGCCACGGGCCTACTTTCTTTAATAATTATTTTTGAAAAGTCAATGCAAGGGACAAAGTAAACTCCACTCTGGCCAGTGGTGTACAATTCACTGGCTGTGAGTTTATTCTTATTTGTATGGTTTTCTGGTGCACTTATACAAGTGCCAGGCATTTTAAGAACTTAAGGTAGGTTACCCTGATTTAACTGTTGGCAAAGTGCTCAGACACAGTAGGTTTGACAACACAGCCCACTCAAACATGCTATTATTAGAACCAGGTGGGAAATAATTTTCCCAATCTGGGAACACTTTTGAAATTAAGAAAAGAAAAACTCTTTTCACTGTAAATTGGGACTAAAAGTCAGAGTCTCCACAAAAGCTGCAAATCGGAAATCAATGGAAATTAGTAGAAACATTTTAGTTGTTTGATCTGCTTTGGTTTAGCCTCAAGTTTTTGACTTACATATTCTTTACTATAAATCATTAAAAGTTTGGGATGAAGAGCGATCAAATTTGGAAACAGGATTCTGAAGGTGCAGATGTGGTAGAAAGCACACTGTGATAGAAAGGAATTGGCAAGACCATTATCCTCCTAGTGATACACATTAATAATAATTATTCCTAAGGATAGATTTATTGGTGAAGATCTTCTACATGTCTTGAAAAAGTCAAACTCATAGACTTCCCATTTCCTTTTGCCTTTAATGTTCATATGCTTGTTAACAACAATCAGTCACAAAATTATATGCTCCCAATATGGTGTAGATTTGGTTTAGAAATAGCAACAGCAGAATCTTCAGTGTTTCAAACTCAAATTCTTTCACAAGTCCCTGAATGAAAAGGTTGAATCTGTACAGGTTCATAAGCCCACTTTTCAGTTTCAAAGCACAATATATCACAAAGCCTATGAGAGATCAGGGTTTGAACCTCTGCAGTTTTTATGTTGTTCTTCCAATACTCCCCAGATATTTATGAGGTGTATGTTTAACAATAGAATATTTAACTAGGCAACGATGTTCCATATGCAGCAACCCTAACATGATTCTTTACAGTTATTCTGCTAACATACTGAATTTTATATGCTGTAATAATCAATCATTCCCTGCTAGATAGAAACGTGTTATTTCTAACATTTTATTTTTAACAGCGTGTTTCATAATAGATTGCATTTGATTCCATTTGTGAGAACAACCCAGAGCCCAAAATAGCTACAAAAGATGGACAGTTTCTGGGTAAGAAAAATACTTTGGCTCAGGATATTTACAACTTGGAAATATTTAGTCCTTAATAAAATAAAGGCTAGCTGCTCTGCAATTGATAATTAGAGCTCAGAAACAATGAGGCTGCCTAACAAGTACTGGAATATAGGTGCAGATGTTCCATCTGTTTTTTGATGCATCTTATTCTTTTCTCCACATGTTGACTTGAACCAGAAAGTTAGGGCTGAAAGCACGAAAAGCTATTTTTAGCTCTCATTCCCTGTGTGAGGATCAAAATGGGTGCATAGACCTCAGTGAATGGGGCTTATAAAACATTAGGATGGGGATAGTCATGAGAGCCAGAAGTACACGGGAAAGTAGCACGGAAACCCCTGCTCAGTAGACATATGGTTCTTAAATTTTCCTAAGTAGCTTAGATGGTCACTGCAATAATCCTAAATTACACTAAATGTATTGTGAGACTAAGCAAAGAGGATATAATACTATTTGAGATCACAGAAAGTTCAGCAACAGGACAGGCCATATTCATATTTTCTATATGTTTAATAATACTGCAGGAATGATTCAATATACCTTGATTTCCTAGGATTCAATGACCCCTTAATATGTGTGGTAATCTTGTATTTCAGTGTATTTCACAATAAAGAGGCAAATGAACAATTAAGTGCTTGAACTTTAGAGTCAGTTTCAAGTCTTCATACTTGGGCACTTAAATCAGATTCAGGTTTTCAAAAAGGCTCACTCTGTCTGGGAGCTGAATACTGTTGAATTCTGATCACTTAATCTGGCACTAAAAGTGAGTTAAGATGAGTTTTATTGATAAATTAAGGCATACTTATTAGGGATTGAATCTGAAAAAGAAAAATGAGAACATATGTGGAAAATTATACCTAAAGTACTGGTAGTCTAGAGGTCTGTAGTGTTCAAAGTAACATGTCCTTCCTCTAGAACACATTGCAACCAAAGAAAAGGTGTTTAATTACATAGAAATGCTGAAATTAATCTATTGATCCAGAATAGTAGTCATTTGGAATAATAAAAAAGAAGATCACAGCTCTAATCCTCTCTTAGAATTACAGAACGCCCTGTACAAACTTTTTAAAAACTAAAATAAGCATGTGTTTTCTAGAAGCAGGTAGACTTTTGAGAATCTGTACTGCAGCCCCGCCAGATAACAAAAGCAATTTGCACTGTGTCCAGGATTAAAGAGAACAAACTGTCATTTTAAATATACTAATAATGCATAATTAGATACGTATTTTTTTTACTTTCTACAATGCTATCTTAAGGCTGCGTGGTAGAGTTTGACTCTATTTTCTTTGGCTAGTCCATTGGGATCCTTTTGGAACTTGTGTAACAGGGTCTGTGAAGTGCATTTGAAAATCCCATCTCCCAGATTTATAGTCAAGGATGTGAATTTTCTATTACTGTTATTTTCAGCTGTTTAAAATGTGTATTTGGGCATATATTTTCTTACCACTTAACACCTCTGCAATGTTTTGTTTACTTGGTAGAATGATCAGATATTTTATAAAAGTACTTTAGCAGAGTAAAGCAAAATATTTTCCCCAGAGCTGTCTGCTGGCTCTGCCAATGGCAAAGTGTCATGTCATTAGCAATTATTTACATATGATCATAACAGCTCTAAAGCATTTAGCAAGCCACCGTCTTCATTTGCTTTTTAAAATGAAACATTTAACTGAATGTTTTAGATGCATGAGTGTGTTTGATACAGGTTTTGGACATTTACTGCGGTCATAAAAGTTAAAAGTGTTTATGTGTTTTTTATGAAACTTTACAGGTGTAGAAAAACCTCTTGAGAAAGTCAGATTTGAGCATTTTAATGAAACAGAGAAATTAAACTTTGTATTTTCCTCTGATAAAGAAAACAAAAAAGGATGTCCATGCCTCCCTGTTTTACACATGTGAGATAACAAATTGCATGTATCAAACCAGGAGAGGCTGTCAGAGCACAGAGCGGGTTTATGTATGCTGTATGTGGTATATAACGATCAGTTCAAAGCTCAATGGATTCTGAAAATGGTTATTTAAATGAGTCTGAGTGCAGACTGCTTTCTCCTCCTTTCTGCTATGATAACAAGGGATTTTAAGGCTTTTCTAGGAAGGATCTGGGACATATCTGCTCGTTTTTACCGCTCTGACCACGATGGCAAACAGGTGAGAAAGGAACTTGCATTGTTTTCCCAGTGATGCAAGTGAAATTACACAGTCAATGTGTGATCTGTTTGGAAGCCTCTCTATTGTATTTGAAATACATTGCACCACTGCAGAAACACACAACATATCCATTTGCAGGTCAAGTTGATATACATTTGATTGAGTATGGACATGTGTTTATGGCACGTTTTCCTTGCAGAAAAACATATTGGCCTCATCTGTCTCACAGTTCCTCATTCCAATATTTTGACAGCACTGACCATACAGAACACATGACCTCTTCATACCGATTATATAAATTTTTCTTATATTTCCATGAATCTATGTCTGTTTCAGGATTTCTCTCAGGCTTGCTTAAGACAATGTAATGAACTTCATTTGATTTTTTTCGGAAATTTTCTTTCCAGTGAATATTGTTAAATGCCTTCTAATTTCACAAAGTGATATAAAACACAAGGAAACTTCTCTGTCATCTAAAAAAACCCCTTTCTCTGTACATGGACATATTATAAATTTTATGTATAAATAGTATGCATATAATATACATTTAGCACATGGCATTTCACAGGTTACATAAACACTGTTTATATGACAGCATTCCCTGAGGGAAGACAACAAATATTGACATTTGATCTGTTTTACTTTTAAATTGATAACCTTGGCCATGGGGAATCAATTTAATGGAGTTACTTCTGCAGGAAATCCAGGACTCCACATAACTCCAGGGTTGCAGACCTCTATTCCAGTGAGTTCTCTCTAGCTTCCTGGTGTTATCCTGTGTGGTATGTGTTAACATATCAATAGTTTTAAGATCTAAAAAAATCTTTGTACTGACTTCCCCATTCAGGACCATCTGTTGTCCTCAAATCACATATGCAGTTTACTTTTCCCTCCAGCTCTACATTTGTTTCCGCAGTGGGCTTGAGCACAAAATTCAGAAGCAAGTGATAGGATACAGGTACTTCAGTATGTGATTTCTGTTGAATTAATTTTATGATTGCATTTTTCCAAGGATGCAAACAGAATTCTCATTCAGAATGAAAATCATATTTTAATCCCTTTGGCCAGTGCATCAATTCAGTAATTCAGTTTCAAATAGAGCACATTGTTACAATATAACTCTTTTTTTTCTATTATTTTTTTTAATGCTGTATGATGCTATTAGCACATACCTAAGGAAAATATTTTTAAGCTTTTTAAAGATTAATTATGAATTCATGTATCAGAATTGTGCTTATACTCCCACAACACTGCAATATACACAACGGCAATGCGTAGGTAAAAGCATAGTCATTATACGCTTTGCAACCTTTTCTCAGTTTAGAAAATATGCATTAGCAAGTAAGGAAAAGAGCAGGCACAGCAGTTTCCTCTTTCATTGATTCCTTGTCATTACTGTGTCAGGTTCTTTGTTGTTCAAGACTGCCTTTTTCCAGCAAAGTGAAATGCTAAATTGCTCAAACCATGAGAAGTAATCAGAGTGATCTACATTGATTTTAGAGAACTGTAGTGGGATTGTAGTGGAAAGTGAAAAAAAAAAAAAAAGGGGCGACTTGTTCTCTCTCCAATGTAAATAAAATGACTGATTTTTTCTCAATTATATTTCTAAGAGAAAGGGTAAATTCTGCTGAAAACTTCCATGCCATCAGCTATGTGTCACTTTCTTGGGACTGAGAAGATAAAATGCAAGCGTATTTTGTTTTTCTATTATTCGAAAAATAAAGTTGTCTTTATGATTTGATATGTAGCAATAATCCAAAACTAAAGCATACTTCATTACTACCAAAGCTTCTATAAGAGAAATTTATAAATTTTCTTTTATATAGCAAGCAGTTATGTACCCGTAGTGGTACAATGTTACTAATAAAAAGTTTGATTATCAGAAACTATTTCTAAGGCTTCACTTTGAAAATTACAAAATACAAGTTCAACTTGACACTCAACTAATAATTTTTTTCCAGGTTAGTTCACCCATATTGTTAAAATAAACTTGCTAGAAAAAAGGGGTTGTAGGGGCAACTGTACGAGGTTATCTTTCTGTGCAAAGTGAAAGGAAAAAATATTTGCATAAATTTCAGGAGAAATTCTTCTTCATAATGTAATAAACAATAGTATCCATATAGATACCATGTCCCTCCTAAAGCATGTGAAACTAGTTCTAGCCAAGATTGTCTGATAAAAGTTTTCTTCTATTAGTTGAAAAAAAAAAAAATATAAAAAATCACCCAACCTTAAAAGCCCAGATCCCTCATTTTTTACTTAAGACTACTGGAGGAGGAAAACACACTGGTTTAAAAGGAGGACAGCAGAATTCTCTTTCTGATAAAACCGTACCAAAGCAGTAAACTACAAAGCACTTCTCAAATTTCACAACAACCTTACTTTTTTTGCTGGTAGGATGCCTTTGAAGGCAAGCAATATTTTTCCTAATGATGGATTTGCCTGTTTCTGAAAGTCTGCTCTTCCTGTATCTCACAACTCAAGACTTTCCGGCAGGGAAACAGCTTCTCCAAAGCAGAAATTGAACATAAATCTATAAAGTGGCAGAGAAGAATGCTCAAAATTAAAGCCTTTTTTTTTTTTTCCACTCCAGCAAATTTGCATTTGTTTACAACCTAGTTTAAATCAATCTGATTAAATAAGAACATAGAGATGACTCAGATGAGCATAACCTACATAACCTTGTCTGGAACACTTACATTGTTATTTTTGCTACTGAAATATCAGCGGCAAAAATTTGACAAATTAAAACCTTAGCTAAATCTATGTGGCTTTTAATGTTAATGAAGACTGTACCTTTCTTATTTCTTCAGACTAAAGTGCCTCTATTATCTCATGAGTATGAATAAATTAACCATAAGCATGTAATTCAGACTAAAATCTTATTGCAAGTGAGTGTAATTCTGCCTAATATCAATTCTCCTCTTGGTTTAAAATGTTACCTGTCCTGGACTCACCAGTGTGCAAACAGTCTTAATCAATACCACAAGAAATTTTAGCCAGAGAGTTCAACCTGCCACAGAAAAAAACCATAGCACTAATTAGTGCTGAGAATGGCTTTCTTTTAAATGTTTTATTTCCATTCAACCTTGAAAAGAACCTGATCCAAAGTTAATTTAGAAAAACAGCTGCTTACATCATGAAAGCATTATTATTTATCTGAAAATTATATCTGCAGAAAGAAATTCTGAGCTAAAAATCTTTTAATGTTGGTGGAAATGAGATTTCCCCCACTTTAGATCAAAATGAATTTCCAGAAGAGCTATAAGTGAAATGCCATGTCAGTGCTCTGTGGTTTCCCTTGACTCCCAATATTCAAGCTGCTGATTTCACCATACATCATAAAACACATATCCTTTAAATGCCAATTCTTAAACTAGAATCTAAAATTTCAAAGCATTATAGATAGTAGTCATGGCCTAATATTTGTACTCCACAGTGCTGATGGAATCTCAGACTAATATTAATCCTGAAGGTTTAAAAAATAGACTTCTTAGCTTCACTGTTCACAGTTTGAAGGTAAAGCCTGAATGCTGAACAGAGCTAATCTTTTAGTATATCCAAAATACAGATTAATTGTATGGCTTCAACTAATGTGTCTGCAGTGAAAGAATGGTAAATGAATGAGAAGTGTTTGTTCCAACCTGCCTAACAGGAAGAATCATCCCCATATAGTGGCACTATCTATCTTGATTGCATTTATTCAGGTGAAATTTATATGCAGAGTGAGAGCTCTTGTTCACCTACTTAGTTGCAATGTCCACAATTTTTATTTGAAGAATTTTTTGCTCAGACTCTGGAAGTCATGCTGTGTCATGACATGTAACAGCTGGGTACATCTGCCTTATTTCTCACAGTGGATTATGTTGATGCTGCTCTTTTCCAAGCAGCTCCATCCACTGGTCTTCCTCAGGCAGACCTTTTTCTCTTTAGTAGTAAAGGGACAGGAGAACATCATTCTCAAGATGTTGCAGATCACCTGTTTAATGTTTTCCACATGTATAGTATAGTTGGTGGAAACAGGGATCAAGTAGAGACTTTTCTGAGTAAAAAGTTCAGTAATGGTGCCCCGTTCAGTATTAGATGCAAAGAAAGACTGAGTCAAACCAGCAAAGGAACATTATTTTTGTTTTGTTTAGGTTTTGTTTTGGTTTTGGTTTTTTTGGGTGGGGCAGGTGTGTTGGGGTTTTTTTTGGTTGATTGGTTGGTTGGTTTTTTAATCTAATAATATAACCATTACTTTCACTAAGGGACAGTCAATTCTTGAATTGCCCATAAATCTCCAGAGAATAAATATGCAAGTTTTTCAGTATTTCACAGCTGTATTCTGCCCTCAGAGTATGTGGACAGCTCTATTCAATTACAAAGGATGCAGATGAAGGGTATGATGTGTCCTGAAGTGATGACAATTTGATGATTATTGTGTTTGATTTGTAACTCTACCCCTAACATTGAAGTTTTTATAAGGCCTATTTTAATGTGGTTATAGAAACCTTTGTCTCATTTCACCCATGGCAAAAAACAGCATGTAAGCCTAAAAGCAGTATTTTTCTTATTTTTTACCAAAATTAGACACAGAACATAAAAAGACCCAGGCATGTCTACTGTGTCCTCCATTTCCTAATAAGGCCCTGTTTTCTGATATATTGAAACTTCAGTTTAATGGATCAGGAAATATATATCCTGATGTGATCCTTTTCAGCCTGAAAGGATGCTTCATGCAGATAGATTATTTTTCACAAAAATATATTTTCAGCAAAGTATTTTAAAATCAGCTATGAAGGACTGACATATCAATTTGCAGAAAATAGGTTCATTTGAGGAAGGAGATAAACATCCTTCCCTTTTCCTCAAGTCTGAAAGTTTTATTTTCATCTTTGAAACCAAATACTTGGTTTCTCCAGTTCAAAAGAGCACTTTATTTCAAATTTCTCAATGTTTTAACTTTAACACCTGAAATAACCCTAAAATACATTCTTAGATTCAATTTAAAAAATATTTCAATATTAAGGTACAATTTTTCTTTCTCTTTCTGACTTAAATTGGTAGAGATTGGATGCCCCTTTTTCCCAAGATTGCTACAAAAGACTCAGAATTTAGCCAGGTGTTGTCCTAATTTCCAGCTGCAACATTCTCTTAACTTGAAACCAACCTGATGGGGTTCCTGGGAAATTTTCTATCTGTATTTCCTGCTTCACAATAGCCCAATTAAATAGAAATGTTCTATTCTGAACTTTAAGTGTCTCTGGAGAGCAGAAAGGTGGAACCAAACTTCTTTGCAAATAGCTTTTCCCTCCTGAACTTTCTTAAAAACTCAAAGGATATCTCAAAAAATTTCAGATGATCTTGGTTGTCCATCTTTGCTGAGAGAACTCCTTAACTGAAATGGAAGAATTAGATGAAAGCTCACAGATCATAGGTGAAGTGGCCAAAAAAAGAGCACTTAATATAAATACATGGCAAAAACTCTGTGAAATCTTATCTACCACCTATTTCTTTCATGAAAAGCATGACATTTGGGGCTCACAGAAGCCTGTCTATGAATCTGAAGTCCACTCAAAGAAAACAAGACCCTATAAAATCTTTAAAAGGATGTTCTAAATGTTGCAAACACCTACATTTTAATTTTGAAAACATACCTGTAGCTAACCATTTTAAATATTTCCAAAACCAAAATATTTTGTTCAGTGTTGAAAAGTAATTTTCATTTGCCCAAGATGTTTATTGCTTTTATTATTTCTCTGAAAGTCTTAGGTTGGCATAACATGACTCATTATCACCCTTCATTCAGTCAGAGAATCCCACGTCAAATGAAAACCAAGATATGCCTTGTCAGTGAAATGTGACTCCCTCTGATCAGTGCTGTTGGCTTTCAATTTAATACATACTTTCTAGCCATAGTGAGAAGACTTTCATTGTTCTCATTATACATGGGAAACATTGACTGAGTACTACACGGAATCAGTGTTTTCACTGAAGTACATACACATAAAGCAGTTGTCTCATATGAGACAATGATTCCTATCTGAATAATTTATGGAATATAGCAAAATTTCGACACAACACCAAACAATAAATTGGCAATTCCTATAAAAATAAAATGTTATTTAAACTAAATCAGATGCTGTGGCTGATTTCCTGGCATGAACATTCTACTTTAAAAATAAAACACAACACAAACCCAGAAAACAAAGTAGCTGTAATGTTCAACCTTCTCATCACAGACTTATCAAATTTATTTCTTTCTTTAAATTATGAGGCAAAATTTGTATAACTGAACTTTGGTAGAAAAGCTAGCTATTAAAGAGGAAACTGTTGAGATATTGCATTTCACTGGGCAACTTCAATGAGACGTACATGACTGAGAAGAAAGTACTGTTAGGCTGTGTACAAAAAAAGTTCTGGACCTGCTGTTAATGTCTTTCTAGAACCCTTATATGTACTTTTTAGTTTTACAGCAACATTCTGATTTAATTATCAAGTCTGAGTTTTTTTGGTGTTGTTTTTTTTTTTGGTGGATGTTTTGTTGGGGTTTTTGGTATTATGCTTAGTCGTATATAATATATATTATATATACCAATATAAATAAACTGGTTTTATTTACCTCAGAAAAATTTGACATAGACTTCAAGTCTAAAAAATTCCACCTTTCCTTTGGTAAGAAGTAGTTTTCATGGGTAATTAGTGCTTTTTAATAATATTTACCACTCAAACATGGGTTTATCAGGAAAATTATATAAAACAGTGAACCTCCATGGGCCTATGTAGAAAGTGTTGAAGGGAGAACCCTCTTCTTCAAGTAGTTAGAAACTCAAGGCCAAAAACTTTCCAATTAGGAATGTTTTCTAAAGGAACTAACAGTTTTGGATCTCCCATTTTTTTCCATGTTCAATTTTAGAAACTTATACGCTCATTAAATCCCACAGTGGTAAGTGCTTATCTCCTGAAAATCCTTCATGGAGATACTCATAATTCCATGTGCTTATAAAAATTATTATCTCTATAAATGTTAAGTGATAAATTATAGAACATGCCCTGGTAAAGATCATATGTTTGGATATGAATGCTCATTTTTGTCTTCTCAAATCATAGTTCTTGTTATGTAGGCATACACAAATCACTAGCTAGTGATTATTAAAACACATTAAGAATGTAGAGACTCAGGAATCTAAATCTCAAATAAGATAGGAAAGTACTGGGGATGACCGGGCATTTTTTTTCATCCACTTGACTTTAGCAGTTGGAGAACTTTTAGAGAATTTTTCAGGCCTTTCAGTTTCTCTAGTCTTTTCTTCCCATATATTTTTGCATAATTAGGGAGAAATTGTCAGTTGTTTCATAGGTTTATCTGCAGAACAGAAAATTGCTTGAATTTTGGTTTGCTTTTTAATTTGCTTGAGCATCCATTTGACATTATTTTTTTTTTTTGTCCCTATAATCTATTTTGATTTTCTTTAACACAGAAAACATTTATGTTGTTAGATGACTTCTTCTGCTCAGTGGGTTCTCTGACAGATATGTATCATAATCCTCTTTTCATTTTCTTCAAATTTGTATTCTGGCAAGTGATCTTTTAATAGCCTTCAAGATTTTTCTGAGCTGTGTGAATAATTTGTCATTTATCAGTGGAAGTGCAGCAACTGATCTTTCATTGTTCTCCTGTAGAGCAAAGGAATCACTTTTGCGAGTCAAAACTGCCTCTCAGTTATTAGAAACTGAAGTTGTGATATGCACTCAGAGAGATGAGGATAAAGAATTGCAGGATAAAATGAGGGTTAAATTCAAGATTAATGAATAATTTAGAAACAATGCATCTTTCACAAATAATCAGCAATCCTCACTGTCAAAACATAACTTTGCCAGACTTTTCATCTGACATGCTATTTAAAAGAAGACAAAAATCTTTTAGTCTAATTCATTTGAAAACTTCTTATTTTAAGAAAAGAAAATAAGTTGTTCAAAATTTTCTAACCCTTAAGTGCTTGGAGAAGTAAAAATAAAAGTAGAAACTGAATATATTACTTGGTTATAACAAATACCAAGCTTTGCTCAGTGGCTAAGCGGCCACTCTCCTGGTTTCACTTGGTATATGTAGAATTTGACATAACAGAACAGACCTCTTCCTGTCATCACCTTTACAAACTGAAGCCAGTTGTATTAAAAACATAATTAACATTATTTTGGCCTGTATCACCTTATTTTCTTGAATGGGTAACATACCCTGTTAAGACAAGCTCAGAATTCAGCTTTTTCACAAGCACTTAAGCTTAACCAGGGAGCTGCAAATAGCAAAGTTTATTTTTCAATGAAAATACTAAGTTCCATAAAGAGTGTTAAAACAGTGCAGATTAGCTCAAGTATAAACAATTTTCCTTGAGCAGTTACTCTGTTTTCCTTCATGTGAGTGCTCTGTTTATGTGGCAGTGCTAGTGTCTTTCTTCTATAGTGGCTTGAGAACACTGTTTTCCTCACTTTCCTTCAGTAACACCACAGAAAAGAACCAATGCATGTTACTTCCAAAACAGACTTTTCACTCAGAGAAGCCTGGATGGAGGATAAATCCAGAACAGGAGAACAGATTTGACAGATGACAATTTTGCTCTGCTAAGTTGCATTAACATAGGAACAGTGTGTAACATACAATGATGAAATGGGAGAAGCAACCAGCCAAATCAACTGAAAAGCTCCCATTGACTTCAGATGTGACAATGGTCATGAAATATCTGATGCTTGTCATTTCCCACCCAGTAGAAGACATGTGAGATAAAGACAAACTTCTAGTATCCCAAAATAATGTTACAATGAGTAGTGTTACTGAGGAAATTGAACAGTGGATGTATAATGAGACTGTAAATTGATGAATGGTAGGAGGCGTTTTATTACTAAATATAACAGCTTTACCCACTTGAAAAACAGGGATTTGATTTTCGTGGTTAAAGTTATAAAACCAGAATTCTCTGTGAGATCAATTATTCACAACTTAAAGATCAGCTCAGCAATTCATTATAGTATGCATTCATCAGAAAACTGCAATGTACTCCCAGTTCATTTCATGTTAAAATGGAAAACCATCTAAAGATTACACTGGAATTCTTCAAAAAGACAAAGTGTCATGAGTTAAGCCCAGCTGGTAACTATGCACCATACAGCTGCTTGCTCTCTCTCCCTGGCAGCAAGATAAGGGGGAGAGAATTGGAAGGGTAAAAAGGAGAGAACTACTGCGTTGAGATAAGAACAGTTTTATAACTGAAATAAAATTAAATAATTAATAGCATCAATAATAATAAATTGCAATGAAATTAAAACTGACAAAGAGAGAGATATAAAACCCAAGAAAGACAAGTCATGCAAATAAAAACTATTGCTTACCACCCAACCAGCTGATGCCCAGACAATCCCTGAGCAGTGGTCCCTGGCCAAACTTCTCCCTAGTTTTATTACTGAGCCTGTCACCATATGGTCTGGAATATACCTGTGGTCATTTAGGATCAGCTGTCCTGGATGTGTCCCCTCCCAACTCCTTGTGCGCCCCCAGCCTCCTCACTGGTGGGGAAGAAGAGAAAAGGCCTTGACTCAGTGAGCCCTGCTCAGCAATAAGGAAAATATCCCTGCATTATCAACACTATTTCCAGCACAAATCCAAAACATAGCCCTGCACTAGCTGCTATGGAGAAAATTAACTGCTCCAGCCCAAACATGCACACATAGGCACTACAGGTACACATAGGTATGTGTGCCAACCTGTCAGTTGAGATAGTTCAGGCTGAAATATTTGATTGACCTTATAGTAGAGAGCAATCCTAAAATGGAAGTCTCATCCCTCGTGCTTCCAGCTGAAAAGATCCCCAATGTGGCTGGTGAACTTTTTTAAATGTAACTCTCCATTTACCAGCACACAGTTTTGTGCAACTGCACAAATAGCTCTAAAGCTTCTACAGTGACAGGATTTACTAATATTTGTTATACAAACTTTTAACCATTTAGTCCAGAAATTCAGAGCAAAGTGGAGTTCTGTAGGACCAGAATGAATGCATGAGTAGAACTGTATTCAGTTCCTCATCCCAAATCAATTTATGCCTAGCTGTAGTTGATGCAGTCAGTGCACTGGTTTCTACTAGTTTCAGTCAATTGCTGTTTTGTTGTATGTACTAACATAAACATATGTTCAGTATGTCAGAGAAGGAACAGCAAACTAGACATTTCTTTTCCCATCTATGGCTTTTTTTCTAGATTGTCTCTTGAAACTCCATTCCCAAATAGCAACAGTCTCAGTAGTACTAGTGACCTTTGGCAACAGCCTTTCTATCTTTTGGGACTACATCGATTTTTTTTTAGCTCCCTAGCTTCTGTGTAGCAATTTGGCATCTTATTGACCTAGATCCACAAAGTGGGCAGTATCATTAGCAGAAAGGGAGTTTGAGATATTTTTTTTTTTTTAGGGCAGCAAATTAGAACATGAGCTGGCAAAGGCTGCAGTGAAAAAAGTATCCATAGCACTCTAGATTCAGGCAGTTCTAGTTATAGTGTTTGGTGGATGGTAGCACTGGTTGATTTGTCTCAAGATTAGTTTGTAGTCATACACAGTACTTTGCTTGCTGGTCTTATGGTGTGTGTCCATGTTCCAAAGGCTTTAGTTTCAGTTTGTGAAACTCCAAATGAGTAAGTGCTTCTGTGTTTGTAGAGTGTGTTAATGTATTAACACATAAGAGCACAGGAATTGTGGGGACCCTTTCAACCTCTTTTATTTTCTTGTAGCTATACTAAAACATTTCAGGGAATTCCTAGAGATCTTTTTTATACATGAACCATGTATATTCTATATTTTTCAGGATTTTGGGTTTTTTAGTAAAGATTAATGTATATTTCATTTGTCTGTGGAATACAATAGCTTTGATAGCAGTAAGCATTTGGAATCCTTACACTGATTTAGTCACATAGTGAAATTATCCCATATTCCTATTTAGAACTCTGTGCAATGTAGCAGCTTGATAAAGGTTTGAAATGGATTGCTTTGAATTACATCCTGTGGAGGATAGTCTGCAGCTATCCAGCCTGGTGCCTCAGCCTGGATGATTTTAATCCTGCTGAACACTATTACTCAGTAATTACAAATTAAGCTGGTCTAAACCCGAATAGTTCTATAGCCTTTCAAAGACCTACATTTATACTTCACAAGAGAATACTGCTCCCTAAGTACTATTTGAAAATGCTCTTATTTGTTAAAGGAAACCAAAGATGTTTTGTAAACGATGAGAAAACTTTCTAACTGTTTATTTTGTGGCATTGTAAAGAACAGCGTGGGTCATGAGCAAGTCATAGCTTTGAGATTAGATTCTTACCGTTACAGCAAGCAATGGGTTCAATCCTAGAGCAACCTTTCTTTAATAGCTGTTTTTCTTTACAGTTGTATGAGCTATGCAGCTATATTAACTGACTATACAGCTGCATTAAGGTTTATACAGATATATTAAGGGTTACATCTCAGCTGAATATTTAAACTACTGTCCTGCAACAAAAGCTCATGAGAAAACAAAAGCAGAAAATTAAGAAACAGAATCACTAACCTCAATGAGAAAATAACATGGAATAATGTGAGCTCTTTTTGAAAAGAATTACTTATTCTAGCTAACAATTTCTAGGTTTTTATATTTCAGTTGAGGATAAATTTTTGTCCAGAACAAAACTCAATTCTGAAGTCTTTGTGTATGGACCCACCTAAAGGAAGACCAAAAGAAAAGGATATAGGTCCTGAGGATCACACAAAAAGTATATAAGCGTTTCATGTTTGGGTTAATATTCTCCTTTCAGTTAGGCAGTAAGATTGCTGGAACATCCAATATCAAAGACATATATCTTTAAAATCCCAAATTTCACACTCTTTTTACTCAGTTGCAATTTTCCAAGATGTCTTCCTGAGAGTTTAAGATTCTGCTACTCTTTGCTATCCATTTTGCAACTCTTCTTCATGTGTTTAGTACAGTTTTGTACTCCTTTGACATCAGTTAATTCCTGAAAAGCATAAACATCTGATATAAAACTTTAGTGAGGCATTCCAGGAAATCCCCTGTGCACAAAAGGGATATAATATCTTTTATTTCTAGATCTGCTCATGCATAACAAGGGTTAGTACACGCTTCCTCAGAGTATATTTGCCTTCAGTAAAGCAAGAAAGGAAAAGACTCCAGTGAATTTATTTAATAATTGATAGTGGAAATAGACTCTAATGAAATTTCCATCATCCAGAAACATGAACTCCACTTCATATATATTGTCATTCACTTGTCTGCTAAGAGCTGACTTGGCAGCTTCCTTGAATTCCCTACTTGGATACAAACAGCCAACCCACTCCTCCTGTGAGGAGCCAATCCACCTTTTCAAATCTCAAGGGAATCAGAGAACTGCTAGGGTTGTATGCATAGAGGCTGTGCACCTCCACAGCAGCACAAAGAAGCTGCTAGGGTAGCCCCATTATAGAGAAAAACACTGCTGTGAAAGTAAAATCCAAATGTGTCACAGTGTATTTATCTTTTTCTTTGTAAATCCTTTATGGGTTGGAGATAACAGGGGACTGAAAAAGTCCACCACACGCTGAATCTAGGTCTTACTTGTGTCCAAGATTCCCACAGCCCTTTTAGACCCTATCACTTACACATTGAAGATTTGTGGGCTGGAAAGTGTTTATATTGAGATAGAAACTCCCAAATTATGATGTCAAGCTAATTTCTCAGTAGCACCAGTTCTTTTCTTTCTGTATCATGTAGCTGTTGTGACTTCTTAAGGCACTGTGTAGTTACTAAGCAGAATATTTTCATAAAGCTTGTATGTTTATATAACTTACCATGAATAAAAGTGCATGCATTGTGTATATGACTGTAAAGAACGAAATGTTTGGAGACAATGATAATACCTGATACCAGGCTGCTTAATTAAATACATTTTACAGGAATCTCTGGTCTTCAATTTCCTATTTGATTATGTATAAAATCATAAGACTTCCACTGTTTCAGTGGTAGAAAGAGAGGAAAACTACACAAAGGAAAATATTTTGCTAAAATAAAATAATATTTTTATTACTGCTGTAATATTTTTTTCCCTCTGAATCAAGTATTTCCTATCTCAATATACCATTAGTACCCCATCGTACTGGAAATAATTAAACTAAAAAGCAAAAAGTAGAAAAGGAAATCTGTTGTTTCCTAATCATGTATTTGTCATCTAATTTCAGACCTCAAACATGTCATCTTCTTACTAGATACAAAGATTTTTTTTCTTTGATTTCTGTAGGATTAATATTATGCAGGTGTCTCCAGAACCAGGATCTTTCAAAGCAGCCACATCAAATACTTTCAGAAGACAGTCTAACGATCACTGTTGTAACAGTTTTGTCATAGAAAAAGTAATTTCATGAGGTTTACCACAGTGCAGCTGTGACTACAGATCCCAATTTATGGTGAATATTTTATTCTGCCAGCAGGTGTTCAATCCAAGCTTTATACACCTCCTTAGTCAGAGAGATTTCAGGGCTTGGTTTAATTTTCCATGACAGCTAAGCTCTTCCATGGCTGACTACACAAGGTTGCTATTGAAAGACTTCTTCACCTGTTAGCCTCAGTAATCAATATTCTATTCTAATATTTATACTGTCAAATACCTCAGACTATTATTGTAGGTTTTATATTACCTCTATGTTAACAACATGTACACTTGCATGTACAAGCTAATAAAATAATACTTTTTGTAATCTCTGATCATTCAATTTAAATAATGCTTTTGAAGCACTTGTAAAAGCTCCTAAGATCAGAAGGCCTTGGGAAATATACACATTTCTTAAAGTATAATTAGGAACCCTAGAGGAGCATTCCATGTGGAAAATACACTTTGCAGCCCTTGCATTTTTGCAGTATGGGGCAAGAATCTTTGAGGTCAGAAACAAAGTGACCAAATTGAAAATGGAGCATTATGAACACAGAAGAAAAGTAAAAACCTTACTAATGTATAAAAGAAACAGAACCACAGCCAAACTGAAAATAATTTAATAGCCTCCATATATTCATACAATTCTACCTTGTTTTGGTTGTCTTCTTTTTTAATTCTTCTTCCTAGAGCTTATAGAAGTCTCACAAGTCCAGTTCCTTTAGGTACATGGCCACCAAAGTAAATTTTAATTGCCATTTCATATGGAATGGTAACACAAATAAAAGTATTTTTTTTTCCTTGAACAATACACTAAATAAAACAGAATAGTTAGTAAATGCTGTAGTAGCAGCAGCTACTTACCCAATTGAAATGACAAATCAAAGTCATATAAGTGCATCTGATACAGTACTAATAGAAGGTGAAATATCTAGACAATGGCTGACTTCAGAAACAGGTTTATAAACAGTCTTTTCTGTTAAATACTATACTGTGTGTACTGTATTCATACAGTATAGTTGCAGTCTTTTCAGTAATATTCAAAAAAATCTTAACTGTAATTTCTCATTTCAAGCCTTTAATAAAAGCTTTAATTATTAAAAAATGTTACAAATTTAAAACAGAAATACCTCATTTTTCCTTGTGCATACCATTTTAAATAATTTGAAACAAAATGTGATAAGAACAATAGCTCTAATCTAAAAGAAAAAAGAAAAAGCTAAATCTATTACCACTTATTGCACAAAGTGGGAGAGGACATGAAGCACTTATATAATATTAATAGTATTATTCTTTTTCTCTAGAGAAAAGAGAGACCTTACCCTATAGAAATTTTTGTCTACTTGTCTTTAATGTGGTAGCATACTGGATCTCAAGAGTATTACAAACTTGTCATATATGCAACAGCTCTGAAGCACTTCAATATTTATCAAAGGATGTAACTCTAGTTATGACACTGACTTGTAAGGATAAAGCACAATGTAAGCATGGAAGAGCTAGACATTGTGAATGTGGAATGTAAGACTCGGCAAAGTATGATAGCATGAAGATTAGGAAAATTAACTAAAGGGTGAGAAAACAGTGTTTGAGTGATTGAGGAGACAATAGCCATTAACATACAAGTGGCTTTGCAAGGGACAGACACCTAGCAGCTGATGCAACATATCCTGTGAGCTGACAGCATGATCCAAGTGAAATTTTCCACATGATAATTGAGCATTTAATTCAGTCAATGCTTTCAGCAAAGCAGCAGGAGAGAAATAAAATACGAGAAACCAAGGACAAATAGAACTGTTTACCAACTTATCTTCAGTGTATATTTTAGAATTATTTGGTAGCTATTGTAGCTAGTGGAAAAACAGCTTTAGAATGTGCAGCATAAACATGTTATTTTGACACTAGACAAATACATTTTGAAGTCACTGAATCCTCACTGTCTAAGAAAGAGATAAGAGGACTTCAGGCGCAAACCAACTTCCTGTCACTACTAAACAGAAAACTATATTTAATCAGGAGCTCTGCGGTATAAACCAGACTACCTCCACTGATATTAATGGCACTGTAATGATTTACTCATCAAGAGATTGATGCATTTAGTATTAGAAAATACTAAATGAATAATCTCTTTCCTAGAAATACACATGACTGGGCATTTTCAGCACTTCCAGATCCCACATATGAAACTATCTATATCCCTGCAAAGGTTTTGAGATACTCGGTGCAGTGTAACAGAATTGAGGAGTTAAACACAGTGCAAAACTTAGAGGATGTGGTTATATATCTCTGGTTGGTGCATATCCACTCTTAGGACTGCATTTGTTTCTCTCTTCAAATCATAACCCAATCAGCTGACAAGCCAGCTATCCGTCAAGGATACATACAGACAGTGGTGAACACTGTGACATGCTCTTACGGAAATAGGATTAAGTTTCTGAACAGTCTGTAAAACACACTCATTGTGAATTTTGCCAACCAGGGCTTTCTACTTGGCATTGACTTCCTTTGTGTAGCTAGATTGTGTCTCCTAGCATGGCAGGCAAGCTCTTAATGTTACTGAGCAGAAAGGCACCATTGCAGACATTTTCAGTCTGTTGGTAAAGTCATAGAATTTCATAGATATCTTAAATACTTCGGCACAAGACAGGCTCTGCAGTCTTGGGGACAAGGCAGAACCTGCAATAGAACTGGAATGGCCCAAATGCTCAGCAGCTGATAAAGCCAGTCATAGAGAGTCTTTTGGTCAAAGGTATAGCTAAGCAGAATACGTCAGTCAACATATAGTAACAGCTAAAAGGCTGAGAGGATGAACAGAAAGCACTTCCCCCCAGAAAAATGGCAGAGAGAAGTGAATACATTTTTCTGAAATAAAAACAAATTTTATACACTTACAAGTGGAAGACAACAGACCTAGTGATAACTCATAACTCCCACTGATGGTATCAGGACAAAGAGAATTGCAGAGAAAGGAACCCATTCAGGATCTATTTGATTGCACTTCATTAGATTGAGAAAGGTGATGCTGTAAATAAAACATCAGATCAATATAGATGTATCTTAATATTATCCAAGAAACTGTAAGTCACATTCAGCTACTTGAACAGGCTGGCAGAAACTGGAGTTAACACTTTTCAAACAATTTTCAGTGCTAAATGAAAGTCTAAAAGTGACAATAGAATCTGCAGAGATTTGGGGTTATCCAGGACAGGATTTTAATCTAAGAATGCTAGTTAAAATAGCATGAAGATCAAACAGTTAATGCTTGTACAAAACTTGAAAGAAATAATGGACAATCTACTGCTTTATGTTGTTCTAATAAAAGATGTAACAATGGACAATTTGCAGATACAATCTTACTATAAAATAGCCTAAATTAAATTGTGAAACCCACATACTTTAATATTTAGCCAAACTTTTAAAAAGTTACATAGATAAAAACTACTAAGAGTTTAAATTATATGCATTTATTTTTACTGTGTAACCTTCAAATCAATCGTACATTCCTGACATTATCCTCTGTTTATGTCCTGAACAAGGATAATTTCCTGGCCCTGGATTATGTTGAGTAAACACTAATTTCACCACCAAACCCAAGCATTTCCTAGCCATTCTTACAGAGATCAGTACAAGAACGAACATGGGTAGCCTTTTGTAAAAACAGTTTTTTAGCATCTGGTTTGCTAGCCATATGACTATTAGCTTATGTTTATCTTCAATGTAATTTGTTAGTTTAGCCCCTAACACTCAGTCACGACATCTTTTGAAAATATAGTCCTAACTGACCATGTAGAAATCTTCAATTGTCACTAAAACACAGTAACATGTAGTTTGTAACACAGCAATGAATGAAAAGTTTCTTTTTAACTTTCAGGGCTGGTTTTTATGTTTGTTTTTTTGTTTTTTTTTTTGTTTTGCATATTGTTTAAGAAGTTTTTAATAGTAGTAGTTCCATGGGGAAGCACACAATATGTATTAGTTTCTGTAGTCCTGGATTCTGGTTTTTGCCATATAAAACATATGGACATCTGTTATGAATAAGGCACAGATTTCTCCTGTTTAACATTCAGTAATCTTTCAGTATTGTTCTACATAATTTTAGAAGAACTAATGCAACCTGGACCAGCACTTGCACCTCAGCAACCTCCCCAGCTGCACACAATAAGGCGGATGGTAAAAACAGTCCCCGTATAATAATAGTTTTCCCAGTGCTTAGTAAACTTCATGCATATAGGACAGTGTTGTATCAGACAGTAAGAATTGATCTTGCATTTTATAAGCATTTGGAAATAACTCACAGGTTTATTACCAAACAGCTGATACTCAAATATTTTTGCACAGTAATTTAAAACATGCACACAGAAAATATGCTCCATTTTTAAGATGTTTCAGTTGAGGCCACAAGCCATACCAGATTTTTAACATGAAATCACAACAAGTGCATTGACAATTTAGCTCTCATATCAAAGTTGAGAAAGCTAAAATCACACATAACTGGACAAAAGTTAACCTTTCTTTGTTTCCTGTAAGAGTTAGTATTTATGTTTTGTAAGTCAAAATACAGTGAAATAGTATTATCTACCCCTACTTAATTACGAAATACAGACTCCACCACTGTCATCACAGCACTTGAGTTATTGTATCCAATATGTGTCCGTGGCACACTGTTCCATCAGAAGCAGGAAAAGTATTTGCAGTGAGTTTAAACAGGCTTGAAATTTATAGGATAGGAAATATCATTGAAAAAAAAAAAATTACTGTGTTTTAATATCTGCATCTGAAAAAGATAGGTACTTTACTGTGTGAACAGACATTTCAGAAACAAAGATTTAATAGCTTCCAACACGAAGGCAACATTTGCTTTATGTATTATCTCTGCATGCAGCCTAGTGGCAATAAAAGATTAAATTTAATTGTAAATTTTATACTTTATGTGAACTGTATTTAACATTAACTATGCTTATAAATTAAAATTGTTATGTGAATTATGAATTGTAACATGAAGGTATGGAGTCAAAATTAGAAAGCAGAGGGTGGAAATCTTACAGTTCCTCAGTGAAAGCAATACTATGAGAAATATTTTTATTATTGCCCTAACCAAATTCAGTGGCATTTCAAAATAATATACTTCATATGGAAGTAAAAAGTGTTTTATAATTTTAAAATGTAAAGTGCAAAAATTCCATTCCTGTGTGCAAAAGAAATTTCAAAATTAAAGTACACAGAATGGAAACTATGACGTAATAAAACCAAAACTGTCACTTTTTTTGCAATTTGAAAATTATTTTGCATTATTATTTTGAAAGCAATTTGTCAGATTCTTTCCCTTATCCATTTAAATAGTTTGGCAGAGGGAATATATTTACCATACTATGTGATTCAGCTAAGATTGCTACTTGCACAGAAATAATATCTGGCTGAGTAGTTAAGCACCTGAAATACTGCTGTGCTTTGTATTTATTTGTTAGAATCTCTAAGGATGATCATAACCATTCTTCAAAGAGAGTGGTTAAGCAGAAGTACCATTGAAACATATATGGAATTACAAGAGTAGGCTTTTTATTTCCTAATAATAAGGAAACTTGCTTTATACCCAACTAATGTTTGGAAATTTTATATGTTTCTACAAAGAACTGCATTCATATAAGCCAGTACTGATATTTGCTTTCAGATAAGAACATTTATTATCCATAGTTCATTAATTTTAATTTACTCTTTAAAATTCATTATTCTCTAAAGATAATGATTACTTTCATTTAAGTGGGAAGGGAAAAAAGGATTACCATAACCGTACAGCATCATTCACTCATGAGAAATAAGAATTATTCAATAGACTAAAAAAGCAGTTAATCATCTATTAATTTAGATATAATTTACTTGTCAATATTGAAGAGTTACACATACATCTTCCAAAAAACGAAGCTCAAATAAAAGTAAAATCAGAACTTCATGTACTGAAAGGAAAAAAAAAAGAAAAAAAAAAAAGAAGGAATTTGATTTTTCTGCCTAGATCTGCAGTGCTATCAACTGAGATGGCAAGCTGAGAAATAGGTTTCCATTCCAATCCCAAAATCTAGGTAGTAGAATTATAAAGAGGAAATATTAAATAAAAGAAAATGTGGTAGAAATAAAAGAATAAAAGTAGGGAGGTCCATAACCTTTTTGAAGTTGTTTTGAATAAATAAATTGGAACAAGATTTCTCACACTGTTTTAAAACTCAACTATTTCAAACTCTAATACACATGGTTTGAGGGGGGGGAAAAAAAACCAAACAAAACAAAAAAACCCCAACCTTATTTAATTTGATGGCTTCAATTCCAGATACTGGACAAAAGCTGGCATTGAAAGTATTTTAATTATATTTTTAAATGCTTTACCCACTCAACAAGCCTTTTGTAGTTTAGGCATATATTTGTCTGTACGAAGTCCTTTTCAGCAAACCAAAATGTAAGCCAGTACACTGGGAAGAAAGAAACGCAAAAAATAAATCATCCACTCAGAACTTCTCTGACCCCCGCTACTCCCTTCACTCTTACTAAATATTTTTATCTTAGTTTCCCAGGTATTCATGACCCACTCAACCAGCACTTACTGCCTTCCAAGGGTCTTTTGCTCATGAATTAACAGCAAAGAGACTCCCTGCACGGAGACATAACTGATTGTACATAGCAGTTTCATAAGCAGAAATAAATTAGACAACTACATCACTTTGCTTTTGTCATGCTCCATCTGCTCAGGTTTGTTTATTTAGCCAAAAGCAAACTGCAATTTCCACCAGCAAAAGTGCTGTAACTTTGAGAAACAAATCAGAAGACCACAGTGATAAGCAAAAGCAAAATATTTACTGCCTCTGCAGGACACATGCCCAGACATCAGCTCTTATTCATCAGCTCTTAAGCTTCTACCGGACAAACACAATCTCCCATTGTTGGAACTTTTTTTTTTTTTTTCCCTATGAGCTTTAGATCCTTAGTAAAATATAGATTTCTTCAGCATTTCAACATGACTGGAGAGAGCTTTACACTGCAGCACATCCTTTCTTTTGCATATATTTCCCCACTGGAGCAAAAGTCTTCCTGAATTGCAATAAGAATTACTTTTCAGAGTTTATCCATGTTATTTTCCATTATTTAGGATAACTCTGGACAACAAAAAGTCTTCTTAGTGGTTCCCATGACGACAGCCTTTCAGTTACTAATCCTGAACATATGGCTGGAGTAAGACAATGTTTTCAGGAGGTGCACCCCTGGTTACAGTGAGTCAAACTATCCTTAGGAATGGTGTACAAAGCTCCTCCAATCAGTGGAATGTCCCTAAGGCTGGGAAAATTAAAGCCTATTAATTAGTGCAAACACTTCTACCATTTAGTGTAGATGGCAGATTACTTCAAACAATTTTCTACACACAAGAAATGGATGTTGCTTCAGCTGAGTCCCTGAGTGAATAGAGCAGAGACTTAAGTGTTAGGAATTTTTGCTAAGAGGTTAGCCAAAAAAACTGTTTTGGGAGTGACTAACACAATTTTTTGTCACAGATAACTTCACCTAAACATACAATTAAATCACAGTTTGCATGGAAAGGAAATATCATGTATTAGACCGACTTCTGTAGCTGGAAAAAAAGAGGAATGCCTTTGGTACACAAAATCTTTTAGACAATGAAACTGGATCTGTCCTAAGTCTGTAACAGTTCCTGGCCCTGTGATTCAGTGGTCTATAAACCTATAGCACTGCAATTCATAAGCCTTACGAAAATGTTTCATAAAGTTATTCTTTTCTCATTATCAATATTTCAGCTGCACCTGGACTGCAGGGCTGAACTAGGCCGTTATTAAAATAAAATTTGTTAAGCTTAAAATAGAATATCTTAGGTTTTAGCCAAGAACTGTAGCAGACCGGTACCCTCGGTGATTCAGGCAACTAACACTGATCAACCAGTTACGTAAGCTTATCTTTATCGAGAGGATTTGATGATTTAATATGTGGGTGAAAGGGGACCTGAATTTGAATTCACAGTGACATCTCTGTTGATAAAAATGTTTAGCATCTCTGACTTGTCGCCTGAGTAGTGGAAGCTCTGAAATGTTATTGAATTTAATCATTGTCCTGGATTTCTCATGATCTGCCAAACATACCTGAATGTGCAGCACATTCCTGCTATCAGCATTGCATTAAGTCTTTCAAATAGTGGACACAAAAGAACTGTGTATAGAAAACTTTGGCTGAGAATACAGTTAATTGTGTTAATTAATTTATGCCTTTTATGTTCTTTTTTTCTTAATTTAAAAGGGACCAGGTATAAACCACGACATTCTCTGTTCTTTTTGTTGCAGAAATATAACTACAATATATTTGTATTAAAAAGGTCCAGAATCCCATTTGCAACCATGAGCATAAACAATAAAAATGATAGTGCATGACTGCCTGCAGAGCCAGAAACTAGCCATGATGATTTAAGATACCTTCCAAATCTGTCTTAAATGCATTTATCCTAACTTAAATACCTTAATTACATAAAAATGTATTTCATTAAAAATAGTAAATAATGGGTAGTCATCTACATTACTATATATGTATATATAAAACATAAACTGCTTTATCCTGTTGCTTAAATTTTCACTTTGGTTAAAGAAAATGGAAGATTCTTTTGCTGTCTTTGAATGTGGTATAATCACTCTTTAAGTATAAAGAGCTGGTGCCAGAGGCACAGAGTTAATAGAGAGGCCTGTTAAGTTACAGAAGCCTACTGCAGAATATTATCCAATTGAATTTCTATTATGCCTATGAACTAAATCTATTCTGACACTTGTATTTAATTGTCTCCAGCTCCAGACAGGCTAGGTACAATGGATTATCCTTAGTGCTTTGGTAAAACACAACTAATGACCGAAGGTCTCTGTTAGCATTCTAAGCCAGCACGTGCACTTGCATATCAATTGTCTATGCCTGACCTTCAACTCAGACCTACCTTTAGTTGAACTCTGACAAGGTACTTGATATAACTACAGTTGAACATATCCCTTATTTATAAAGCATTCTTGGTATGTAATAATAAGAAAAATAATTTATTTCTATAGAAGTCCTTTGAAGCTAATTTATGCACAAGAAAATTTTGGAAACTTTTTCCTGTGTAATATCAACTCCAAAGTTTGAAGGACAGAGGTCTACACAGTTGAGTAGGTTTGAAAAGAATGGTCCATCCTTTGCTTCCCTGACTCACAACACTTTTGTCTTTTTGTCTTTTTCTTTTTTCCTTTTCCTTTTCCTTTTCCTTTTCCTTTTCCTTTTCCTTTTCCTTTTCTTTTTCCTTTTCCTTTTCCTTTTTTCTTTTTCTTTCTTTTTTCTTTTTTTTTAATGTATCTTGACTGTAAATTGTATGACTGTGTCTTCCTAAATCCACAGAAAGTATAAAGTAATAGGCAAGAGAGTAGACTACTCCTATTTACTCCAGCAAGTACTGAAAGAGAGGCTAGAGATGATAATTTAAATGTCATTGTTCATCCAAGTACATATTGCAAAACCCAGAAAATATTGCAGAGAACTACACATAAGCTAAAGATCCCCCTAGATTAAAGCTAGGAGAACACTAGATTTGTGAGCCTGAATATTGATTCATTTTATTCAATCACATTAAGGATGAGCTGTGATTGAAAAATATATTTAACACTGATTATTAACAGAAAAATACAGACAAGTCTGTTGTGGCCATGGCATTTTAATATCATCTAATGTATCACACATTCAAAGGGCATAATGGGCTAGTTTTCCTGGACAACAAAGCAGGTTGCCAGATTTGGGAAAATAGAGCTGAATAGAAATTAACTAATAAAACCTGGTATTTACTTTTGATGGAGTAGGTCTTTCATATGCAAGGATACAACTCTGAAGAATTTCCACTATATTCCATGGGGCAACAGTGCCAAAATGGCTTTGCATTCAAGTTACCATAAAGTGCATAGAGAGACAAGATTTGTCAAAACATTTTGAAATCTGCAATGATGTCTTTAATGCACGTCAAAGATGTATTGAACCATGACAAATAAAGTTAAAAAACATGGGCTCTGTTTGATGTGCTAAAATGCTGCATACATATACAATCAGATCTTTCTATTAAGCTGATTCCCTGCAAGACTGTCACAAGCAAATATAATGTAACTAGCAATTATAAACTTACCTTTAAAAACAAAGTCAGAATGTTGGGATTTAATAGTATCTTCTCTTTTTTCTTCAATCACAAATATTCCCCATTTAAGAAGACTAGAGTAAATAAAAATTCTATTTTACAGAGCTATTTTGAATACTAAGGGCATAATCTTTGTTATTTAACATTTCCCTACCTCTTTTTAAGGTGACAAGATATGGTGACAGTATCTCAATGCCTTGTCATTTACATCCAGCCTTGAGACACCATTACAAACAATATTCTGTGTCTATTTTTAAAATGTGCATTTGTCATGTTTGACTAATCCTTTTCATTCTCTTTCCTGATCAGAAAGGTCACCACTGTGTAATGGTGTCTTTTTTCCACCATCGAGACTGAATGCAATTGGAAGAGCTATAGTTTTATATTTTTTCTTGGACTAAAAAGATGCATCCAATTGCAAATTATTTCTTTATATGATGAGGAATTTAGACTGCTTACTATATATAAACAGTGAAAAGAGAATATTAATATATGACATAGTAGAAAAAAATCTGTATTTTATATATTACTTCAAGAAAATTAGAAGTCTATAGAGGATCAGAGCCCTTGAGGATATAATTCTAATTTCTCAATGGAAAAAGTAGAAAAGGAAAATTTCACTCAAGACTGACTTCCATATGAAGACTAATGGTCAAAGTAGGAATATAAATATAAATATATAAAATAAATTATATCATATTATATAAATCTAAATCTAAATATAAACTGACATAAAAATAGACTTGAGCCAAGAACAAAATACCTACAAGGACATACTTAGGTTACATTCCAGAAGAAACCTTCCAAAAGAAATTGTATCTCTGCTCCAACATGATAAAAACATGATATAAACTATTATTTTCCTGAAGATTATGTTGCTGAGAACGTATTGGGCTAAATTGAACTGTGGCTAGCTGTTTTATGACTGTTTCATACTATTTTCCTCATGGTTTTTTTTATTTATTTATTTATTTCTGCAACTCTCATGTGCATCCTGTTATAGTACTGCATCATGAGTTCTTGGGGGAAGTCCTCAGCCAGGTAACATTTTCTGAAGCTCTTGTAGCTGGCAGGAAGGAAATCACACTAGCAGGGAAGCTACAGGCTTTCCTCTTGTGCCAGAAATTCTTGAGTATCATGAAAGCCAGGGAAATACTCAACCTACATGAAATCAAAATAAAATGCAGGAATATACATTCCAAGACAAAATGGAACTGATTGTGCATTTGACTTTCATACACCTCTGTTTTTCTGTGCTATTTTGTGCATGGAGTCTGTATTATCTATTACAGACATGATCAGCTGAATCCAGATGAGAAATTTGGTTTTGATATTTAAAGTAAAAAATTAATTCTGAATGTATCATTCATACTGGGATGTAGCTGATGCATATACACTGCACTACATTACTCTAGAAGTTCTGAATTTCATCCTTGTAGTTCAATTTGAATCACTTCACTGAAGCAAGATTTCATAGATAAGAAACACAAGACTTTCTTCTGGACTGAAGTACTTCCTAATAACTGTTAGCATGAAAAATTATCATTGAAGAACACTTCAATTCAAAATTTCATTTCAATCTACTTTTCATTTACTTTTACTCACATGTCATTATATTTTACATTACTAAATCAATAAATATTTTTCTCATATATACTTATCCATTTTTCAAAGACTGACAGTATAGAAGGCATTTAGTACTGGGTATTTTTTAATTCTGCCACTTTACCCAGAAAGAAGAGAATTATATCAGAGACCAGAATGAAATTAAGAAAAAATATTTAAAAGCTTGGCAGGACTGCAAAGCATCAAAATGTTTACTTGCACAAATGAAGTCAGAATTTCATATTTTCTATCTTGCATACTCTATTTTTCACTTTATTGGTCAACTAAATAGAAGGCATATCTCGTTCTCTATTAATGTCTTATCAAAGTATAAATTGAATACAACAGATAGTAGAAATAGATTTTAAATTCCAGAAAAGTTAGACATCATATTCCTTAATGAACAAGACCTACTGCACCTTTCTGGAATAAATGCTTATTCAGTAATTTGGATTGATTTTGAATAAAATTAATCAGAATTATTAATAACTTGGGCAGAATTACTTGCTCAATCTTGTCTACAGCATTGCTGGAGAACCTGTAATTAAGACAAGGACATCTCCTGTTAAGTCCTTGAAATATCCTCTAGGAATATTGGAAAAAACTTTAATGCAAATATCATTTTAAAAATAAGATTCTTTAGGGGAGGATGTAGCTGAATATTTTTATTACCAACTAGAAGAGTAGTCAGAATTATCTCTATTGTTGACCTTCAGGAAACAGACGTTTCTGATTAAGATATCCCTGTCTTTTGGAGGAGCTGGCGCCTGGATCCTGCCACAAAGCATGTATCAGTGTTAGTCCAGTTGTTTAAATAGTGTTTTCAAATATGTTAATGTTAATCTGCCATGAAACTTTCAACATGATCCGACAGAAATTTCTCTGAAAACAAATCTGCATGTGGTTAGATCATGAAAGTGTTTAATCACCTCTAAGTGTTTTCATTTCAAACTGCTCTACAATCTGGCCATAACTGTTACATGATTCTCCTCAAGTTATAATTGGAACTCAGTACTGAAGCTGACTGAAACCATTTGAGAACCTCTGTAAATTATTAACGAAGGAAGGAGCTGCCAAAGAGCACACAAACCAGGTTGGCCATAGAGGCCAATCCTCAGGCTTTGAAGATGACCATGATTGTCAGCTGAGTCCAGCAAGTTATATATTTTTAATGGAAATGCAAAATTCTTTTGTGTAGAGGGTCAGGAAAGTGCAGTGTCTGCCTAGCTAATTTTCAAGTAACATTTTTTCTAATAAAAGAGATTTTTCTTTGACAAGAGAAGCATTTTCAGAAGACAGAACACATCTTTTTAGTAGTCAAAGTCTGTATTTTCTGTTTCGTTATCTTCACCACATGTGAATATATATGAGCAACCTCATCTGCCCTGTGTACTTTAAATATGGTTTGGCTCTTATAAAATGTCCAATCACAACAAAATTCATATTTTTAATTTGTTTTTGACCCTTTGAAAGATAACAAGTTTCTTTCTAATTTATAATTAAATGAATAATCTTTTCATTTATTTTGTCTGAATTTGTAAACTCTGGGTCCAGAACCTGGCTCAGGACTATTTCAACTTCTCTTTCACTAATTACACTCAAAATGCTGGATGAAAGAGCAATGATATAAGATAGGTGATTTTACCCAAGAAATTTTGCAATTCCTTTAAACCAAATATATTCGGTACTGGCTCACTATCAAAAATTTTAAAGACTGTCACAAAGTTATAACCATGTGATGAAGCTACTGATAGAAAAGGAATATTTGTGAAAATATGTATTCAACTCAACACAGAGCTTTGTTTCCATTTCTTCCAAAGTTTTAAATAGTTATGGAGATATGACACACATTTACAGCAAGCAAACTTGGCACAAAGGTCAATCAGCCCTACGGGCAAGTAAATGTTGCTGCTTATGATATACTCAGTCTATGAAAGTGAACATGTTTGGAGCCTTTTTGATGATTAATGCTTCTTGCCTTTCTCAATTAGAACAATGCTGCATAGCTTAAGGAGAATGGTATATTTTTATTTTCTTAGGTCCCTTCAGTCAGGTATTTCAGGAGAAAAGGAGCAGCAACAGAAATACAGGCAGATTCAAGCTGTGTTTCATGTAGCATAGAAAAAATATGCAAAAAAAAATAAACACCCAAGCAGCATATACCATTTTGAGAGAACACGTAAAATAGGCACTTATGTGAAGATATCTTCTGCCTAAATGCAAGAAATGTATCGAGTACGAGATGAGGAATAGATGCCTTTCAGAATGACATTTACCACATCTACGAGCAAGCAAAGTATGCGTTTCTGTAACTGCAACCTTTTACTTCAATGAGCCGAATAGGGAGACTAAGGACCTGGAGCTCTTTTATGAAGGCATGGCCAGTAAAATACTATATATAGGTCTGGTTATTGAGGAATAAAGGTCAAGCTTTGAACTTGCTTCTGGCTTTTCTCCCAGAGCTAAAAATACAAGCAACCCCAAGTGACAGAATAGATTTTCAATCATGATAGTCATTTATTTCTTCTGAGCCTATGATATTTTCTTCAAATCAATAGATCTATATTTAGTATCCTAACAGTAGAGAATAAACTGTGTGTTAACTGGAAAGTAGTTGTGTTCAAATGTTTAGCTAAAAGTGGCAATCAAATACATTCAAAGTAACATAAAAAATAATATGTACAGGAGCATGAGAGTATTTCTGTGTAGAACAACCTTACTAGCTTCTCTTACCATTACAGGTAATTTAGGAGAGGACAGTATGACTCTAATGACACAGAGGTACTGTTACAGTTCTTGACAAATTTCCAATATAGAAGACAGCTAATAGTCAATGACTGTCTATCTCTTGTCCAGTGGAAAACTCTGCTAGCAAATATTCTTAATGTGTAACACAAAGTGCTAAGGAAACATAATTTTTTAAAAAATTTGGCGGTATGGTTTGTGACAGGGTTGTTAATAATTTAGACTGCAGAAGTTCTCAAGTACTCTATTACCCACTTATTCACAGCTATTTTTTTTAAAATATCTCCATATTCCATAGGTATGGTTATCTGACTGAAATAATATACTAACTAAAAATAAACCCAAAACCAAACCTTCAAAAATTCTTAATATGTGACTAGCAATTTAAAATATACTATTCTGAGGAAAAAGAAATTAAAAAACCCAATAATTTTCCATATTTCAAAATTTCTAAGCATATCCACTTTAGTGATCACACCATTGGGAGCTTCACAGCATGGTATCTTACAGTCCCACAGACTGAGAGTTCACTCTAGACTTCAAGAAGAAAATGTGCAATTCCTTGATGTGTATCAGAGAAATTAATTGATACCTATTCTGTGTCAGGAGCAGCTCACTTCTGTTTATTCCCTTCTAAATGGTGCCATGGTTTTAGCTACTTTTATGTGCCCCTATTGGTAGAAAGCGAATCTGTGGACTTAGAGAGGCTGCCCTTTTAATTATATAAAACCTGTAGCTTCTAAATAATGGCAGAGTTTCCATGGCACTCCCAATGATGCTAGATATGCAAAGAACTTTCTTTTTATTTTTTCAATTATTTTCATTTTTTTAGTCAAATTGTTGCAGAAGGAAAGAATATTCTGGTCTGAACAGCAGTGACAGTGCACAATGTAATGCAGATACATTTAATCATCATTGACACACTGATGAGGAAGTACGTGGAAATAACCATTAACTTGCTATTAATACCACAGCAAAAGTTAAAAATAATCCCTTGAGTTTAGAAAAAGTGTGTGAAGGGATGGGAAAGCTGACTGAAAAGCGGATTTTAGAAGGTAATTCAGATGCAACAGGAATGTTAAGGTTTGAAGGAACTTCGATGCCATCAGTGACAGGACTCAGGGTAATAGCATGAAGTTGAGTGAGGGCAGATTTAGGCCGGACAGCAGGAAAAGGTTTTTCAGCCAGAGAGTGATTGAGCACTGGAATAGGCTCCCCAGGGAAGTGGTCACAGCACCAGGCCTTTCTGAGTTCAAGAAGCATTGAGACAATGCTCTCAGGCACACAGTGTGGTTCTTGGGATGTCCTGCATAGGGCCAGGAGTTGGACTCGATGATCCTGATGAGTCCCTTCCAACTCATGCATGTTCTATGATGCTATGAAGTCCAACCTGCTTCTGTTGCAGAGAATCACACCAAATAACCTGCTTACCAAACTTGGATAATTCCACCTTAAACTAAATTTAGGGGTTTTAGACCAACTGCTTGAAAGGCCATTTCAGAACTTGATTATTGCTATGATTATGTGCCTTTATTTACTTTTCAGCGCAGATGTGTATCTGAGCCATTAAAAACCATTTCTTTTGCTGCCGATGTTGACTTTGGCTCAAATATTTCTTATCTCATCCCACTGTGTTTCCAACCAGGACTTATCTGCCCTCTTAGCCTTCACTTTGTAAAGCTACATAACACCTTTTCTTTCCAAGATAAACCTCTCATTCTCTTGGCTACTTTGTCTGCACCTGTTCAGATTTCAGTTTAATTTTCTTGAATGAGAATGTCTAAAATGGTACTTAACATTTCAGATCAAGTGTCAATAGTGTTTCTAATGAAATACATTTTAGGATCTCATTTGTCTTTTATACATCTTGTTTCCTAGTCAGCTGCTAGATTTGAGTATCAATGTATCTTTGGCTTTGTTGGAAGATATTCATTCCGGAGGACCTGAGCAGAACTACTTTATGGAACTGAAAGTTGTTTCAAGGTCACAAAATCATTTCCAAATACCACTTGTTCCATAGATTAGTATTGCATTGGTATACATTTGTGAATAGTTCTCCAGTGCCGTTTGGATACCTACTTAACTGAGGGTTTGTAGCGCTCCACTTTACGCTGTGATATCTACTTCATTGATCAATGTGGGAAGCTTCATAAATGTAGATAAGGTATTTTCCAGACATTTTGTAATTAGCATCACAAGATGAGCTATCATAATTGCTTGCCTGACAGTAGTTTCTCATAATTGATAATGTCTTGATATATAATGCATATCCTGTAATGCATTTCAACTAATCTGCAACTATTACAGTCAATCATCTTGAAACAGTGTCACAGAGTGAGCTGCTTTTAAGGCTATAATAAGTGTTCTGTTTCAAAAATGTGTTGTATTACAGTAGGTAGCATTGTTTTACAACCAGGCCTGCATAAACCCTACAGGCATTAAAGAAAGCAATCAAATACTAATTAAAAATTTACACTTTTCTCCTGTTAGTGGAATATGACTGATGTCAACAACTGTGTTACAAAATGAGAATTTGACACTTGTCTAGAAAGCAATTGAGTTCAGGTGTTTAGCTTTCTGATACCTGTTCATATTATCACTTAAGGAATAATCTGCATTCCTTTCATTCCTTTCACAAACAAAAGATAATCACATTGTAGGCACAACCGATAGACACAGCTAAATTTAAGGCAAAATTTCAGCTGGACTTTCTGATATTGCTGAAGAAATGCCCAGTGCTAGCAAAAAAAAAAAAAAAAAAAAAAAAAAAAAACACAAAAAAAACAAAAAAAAAAAAAACCACTCACCAAAATTGACCCTGTATAATCTATTAAATAAGGTAATTAGGCCAAGCTGTTTCTGCAAATCAATCTGTAACCATAAACAGCTTGTCATTGATGCTGAGAGAGTTTTGTACTCACTCTGCTTCAAGTGCTTGTTTTTGACCCTATGTTACCCACTTACACAATGAGGATGTGTGTCTCTCTAGTGATCTGGAATATGGAGGAGAATTAAGTTAGTATTAGCCAGCCAAAACCCAGTTTAATTTCAGTTCGTTATACCTTCACAGTCACACAAACATTTTTATTTGTACAAAGGAAGGGGTGGAATGAAGGGGAAATTTGCAGCCCAAGACAGGCCAGGACTGTTTCTCTTTGCAGAAACATGAGCTTGTGTTGATGCAAAGTTTCTGCAAATTTAGCCTTTAGCTGTACTGCCTCAAACTTCTACTCATGTGGATAGTGACAGCTCTTTGAAATCATTAACACTATAAAGTAGACCAAAAAAATGTTTATAGAAAAATCTTTTAGTAAAGAAGATATTTCTAAAGATGAGAAACTGCTAACTACTAGTAATTTCTAAGCAGATATACATAATGATTGTTTCCACCTGCGATTGAATTTGGTAACTACGTGTTCCTATGCTTTGGCAGTATACATGAATGGCTTGTGCATACAGGCAACCTTCTCTCCCCTTTCTTTCACTGTCACCAGTCTGCCTACTCTTGAATGGCTGCAGTTTGTACTGCCTGACCCTGGGTACTGGTTCCATTCATCTGTATCTAGAATCCTTCCTCTGCTTTTAAGTGTAGCAGAGACAAACAGGATATCTGAGAGTGATCCTTGAGTCTTGTACAAAATTGAGGTCACAACGTGTTTAAAAGAAAGCAAAAATGACAATGGATGAAAAAACAAAACAAAACAAATCTAGGCTAAGGTATCATGGCAATACCATGAGATAAAAGTCTTAGCTATGGGATAAAAGTCTCTATTTAAAAAAATCTTGATAGTCCCAGTTTGCACGTCTGTATGTTTTTGTCTTCCAAACAGACACCTCTCTCCCTCTTAGCCCTGCAGTATCCATTTAATCAGTGGTTCCCTCAATGATCAGTTTTTCTCTGAAAATTCCCACCAACCTAGCACCTTGTCAGCTTTAGCTTGTGTAGCAATTGTAGCCGTGGGTTCTCTCATTTTGCTATGCAGAGCAGTTCTGAGCACCAAGATAAATCAGTATGATAAGACGCAGGCTGATACTCTTCTGTAGAATCTCACTGATGGAGCTGCTCCAGCATTAGAGCAAAGGTTAAACAGTTAGAAAAAAAGTTAGAGAAATATCTTTCTTGAAACTCTGTGATTTTGTTTATTTTGTGGTTTTGGCAGAAAAATTATTCATTTACATTCCATGCATGATATTACTGTACTTCATATAAAACCAGCAAAAAACATTAAGTTTCAGTGGCTTTCAGTGACTTCATTCTTTCTTGCACAATATCCATGGTGTTTATTTTGAAATAAAAATTAATATATTTGAATTGGGTAGTTATTTTTCATTTTCGTTCATTTGACGAGAAAATAATTGCTCTTACCCTGTTTTTGTACAATGTTGAATTAAAATAAAGTCCATTTACATTAATTTTCTTCTGGCAAACTACCTTATTCTTTTGTTCAGTATTGTGCTGGATTTTGTAGGCCTCTTTCCACCAAGCGCCTCTTTAATTGCTTTCTGTTGGAAATATTTTTCGTTCTTTTTATTTGAAGATGTTCTAACAAATAGTTTGTATACAGAATTAAGTAATCTTGTGGCTAATAATACCTTATTACAATAGCTTTTTTAACACCAGTATATATTAGAAGAAGTTTAATGCATTTAATTTGTTAGCCTGATGGAGTATGTGCTTTTACTGAAGAAGTATATTAATAGGCAGGAAAAACTAAAAATCATAGTAATTTTCTTCAAATTCTGTACCAAAACAAATGAGAATCAGATACCTAATTACTGTTTGAGCCATTTGATTCCTCCTCCAATATGCTTTTAGAGCTGTATTTAGATAACAGGGTAGGTGTGAAGGTTGACAGTGACAGATAGATATGATATTGGAATTATTGGATTTTCTTCTGTCATTCAGCACCGATGATTTCTGAGTTGTTATATGGACAGCCTAAAAGGATTATAAATGCCATCTAATTTGCTAGCACTACTAGAGTAGGGGTTTTTTTAATCTTCTAGTGTTCTTTTTCTGCACAGTTTTTTAAAGATAATGCATATGTAAACTGAGTCAGATATAGTTCATAAAAAGTGCAAAGTATTTTTTAAAAGCAGCTGCAAGCAGTTGATGATGGCATTGAAAATATTTCCTGTTGAAAAAAAAAAAAATTGCTCTCTGGCTGTACTTCATCCATGATCAGTATTTTAGGGAACAAAGGTGATTGCTTTGGTGAAAGTTATTTGCACATTTTCACAATATTACAAAGCTAATATTTAGCAGGTACTTATTACTTCCTAAAATATTGTAATGAAAATCAGCTAACTCAAAGATATAGTTACAGGAAAACATACATTGAAAGTTAATTCCTATATGTACAAAAGTGGACAGAATACACTGTTATGTGTGCCATATGAAGTTATTGTGTAATACAAATCTCCCAGAGAGTTACTGCAAGCCTGAGCTGTTGCAAGTGTAAACAGAACAACTAACAGTGGATCTGTGGATCTTTTTCCACATAAACTACATTTTTCTTTTATTCTACACTATATATATATGTATACTATACTGGAAGCTATGTAAATTCAGGCCCTAATCAAGTCAGTGAGCACTACCATTGATGGGTTGAAGGCATTGTAGTCTCTTTCTTGATCTGTGGAAGCCAAAGCACTGGTAAGGAGGTAGGACACACTACTGCACATCTTTGTCTCATCCCAAAATACAAGAATAGGCTTCAATCAAGATAAGTATCTGCCTAGAAAATCCAATGGCAATAGCAAATAAATTTTAGAGAAGTTTTCAAGCCAAGTTCTAACGTGGCTTAAAGATCAAGGAGAGAAGCCAAACTGCACATTCCACTTTAAACTGTAGTTAAAGAGACACAGTTCTATGGTAATTTATGGTGAACCTGCACCATGCCCGACATTGCATGAGAAGGGCTGCTCTAGGGCACCCCAACCACTGAAGCACCACAAGGCTGGCAGGAAACTCCCTCTAGCCATGCCAGCATCTTTTGGATATATACTCATATTTCTGTTGCTAAGCATTCAGCAGAGCTCATGTGAGTCATTACTGCTTTGTTTCTGAAATTTTAAAAAAATCACCTGAGACATGAAGCAATTTCAAAATCACCCACCAGAAGTATTTTGATAAGAAGAATGTAGAGCACTGCTATATTTCTATTTAAAATGACTCAGCACAAAAATAATTAAAATTGCTAGTTTATCAACAGCCACAACAGGAAGGGTTTTTTTGTTATTGCATAAAGCAGAAAGAAAAAATAAAGTGGTACAGAGTCCTAAAAATTAATAAAATTATGGATGGTGATAATGTTGGGAAGCATGGTGTGTCAAACTATATGCTGTGAATTTTACTAAACCATACTTTCCTGTGACTGCTGTTAAATACAGTGAAGCTGTAAGCAGCTGGAACTAAACCAGACTTTCATATCTACTGACCAGTTAGACAAATTATTCTTTGCTATAATTATGATATAAAAACCCTCAAGAAGGAAAAATATTCATGTTTTCACAGTCTGAATTCTTCCTATTTTCAAACAAGACTGTTAAATGGCAAAGGCAAAGAGCTGCTGAAGGGTTAAACAGAACTAAAAGATGGCAGCATACAGTCACATATGCTTATGTGTATTCAGCTCAAACCATCTGCTGTTCATATGTGGAATCTGGTAAATATGACATTGCATCATAGCAGAAGTTCTTGGGGGCAGGTTAATGACTGTTCAAGATCAACCTGTTAGAAGAGGACCAAGCTGTATAACAAATAAGGAAAAATAATTCACAGCATATTTAGAAATTTGAGACAACAGAAGGATACAAGAGCAGTTGGGTGATTTTACCGGTTATCTACCAGTCACTGAACTGTCATTGCTTAATTGTAATTAGATATTCAGGCAAACTTTCCTTAGCTATCTACGTTGTTCATGAAAATATCACTTCTAAGTAATATCTAAGTCTTAGACACTGTACTCTGAGCCTTTCCACTGAGTTACTAATTTTTAACTTTGAAAATTATCTACACAGATAATAGGTATGTAATATTAGAGTTTTTGCTAGTACCTAATACTTTGTAGCAGCATATATGGGATTTTGAGAGGATAAGTATGGTTATTAGTTCTATGAATATTTTATTTCCTAACATGTCTCCAACTTTTCTGGGAGAAGGACCAATATATAGTTTTGTTCTAAAATTCTCATTTCAGTCAGAATTCAATCTGACAGCTGGAGAACTATCAAGGAAATTGTTTCTAACTCTATCTCATCCAACAGTTGAGAAAATGTACTAGAGCAACTTATTTGCAAGATAATTTTAATTTCTTTGTTCAGCAGCAGGGAAAAGATTGGAGGACGAGATAGATTGCCTATGCCACCACTGTTGCTTTTCAGTAGCACAACCAGTTTTCTCACATTGGCAGAAAGCACAGATGTTATGCTGCCCCTTAGGGAATATTCTGTCTGTAGTAGAGGCAAAATTTCAATGTATCTTGACTGTATAGAAGATTCCCCTTGTTTTTCCTGAGGGTGAAAATAAAGCTGAATATTTCTGGCAAATGAAAGTTGCAAAGGAAAAATTATAAATAATGATATATTAAATAGCACTGGACAACTTAAAACAGCCCTGTGTGATTCAGAAAAGTAATGTAGACAGTTAATACACTTTGTTTTTAATGCATGACAATTGCAGATATGTAATATTGTGCTCTAGTGCTGGCACAAAAGTATGAAGAGCTCAGGAGTAGAAAAAATGAGGCATAATTGAATGTTTACTATAAAAACATAAATTTCTCCTTCTCTGCATTAAGTACCATGTCACCTCTTATAAAATTAGGTACCTGCCTAAGCCATTTCAAGGGCACATTTTGACTTCACACCCACAGCATTCTAAGAAACCAGAAAGAACTCTGTCTCTGCCATGTGAAAAGAAATACACATTAGATGATACAAGTCCAAAGCATTCTAGCTGCAAATTGGAACAGAGCCCATTGACTGGACTGGAACTCTGACAATAACACTTTATTTATAACTGATAAACAGAGATATTGACTCTTCATGTGGGTGGGAAATATAAGCAACAACAAAACAGGAAAAAACCCTACAAATTTTGCTCCAAGGCAATAGGATAGGATTAGTGAAATTGAAAGAGTACAAAAGCCCTTTAGTGAAGTATTGTATTCCTACCTTCATTTCTCCACTTTCTGGAGTATTGCATGAAGACATAACCCATATGATATTTCTGCAGGAACAGGTCTGAAGATCACAGTCTAGTAAAAAATTAGTCCTCAAGTGTTCCATGCTATTCTCAGCATTTCTGATAAGTTATGAAATATTAGATAAAGTTCTCCCTGTTTTATTTTATAAGGTATTTATAAATATCCCCTTCATTTAAATTTTTAATAGATCTTCAAAATTTGCACCAACAGTATATGCACATATATTACTTTGGACTACAGATGTTAATTTAGACTGTGAAAGCAATACAGCTGCTAATTTTCTAATGTATAAGTTGCTAATACTAGTCTTTGACTTCTGTCCAATTTTTTTAACAACAAGTATTTTATCACATCCTTTCAACTGCAAATGTTTTTCAACAGCAGAGTTTAGGTAGAAAACAAATGGAAATAACGATCTTTCTCCACCCATTCACCCCCTCTCCCCATTTAGTCTACACTCGGGGCAGCATATAGTGGTCTTGGCCTCCTGACATACTTTGACTTCAAACGTTATATACCACTGTCATTAACAGATACAAATGCACACTCCCATTGAGTCAGGTAGACAAGTGAAAAGAATGAAGCTGTCTTGCATGCCAGTATCTGTAGGCTTATGCTACTCAAGGGCTTGGATAGTTCTTAAGGTCTCCTGTTTTAGGAAGGTATTACATGCAGAATTCAACTGTAGTTCCATCTCTGTAATATCACTGATATGAGCAGGATTTTAGCCTTTGTCAGATCTTGGCACAGAATAGCACTTCAGATAACACTTGTGACAGTAAAAAATTAAAATGACATATTTCACATTGCAACAAAACTTATGAGAGTAACACGAACTGAGTTTCATATACTATCATCAATGTCATCAAATGGAATGAACTTGATAAGACTAAAATCTTCTATTTGATTGAGTGCAACATATAGAAATTTAATTTGATCTAATAAAAATTGAGTCACCAAAGATGCAGACAAACAACTACAGTCTGAAGTCCTCTAAAATAAGCAAAATCTTTATGCTTCAGATCATTACCACAGAGGTTAACAGATAGAAGAAAAGTGAACAGATCACTAGCATTAAGGACAATGAGTGGATCCTCTTTCTCTGCGAGGGCTAAGTAGCAACTTTCATAACCTCTTCATGATGAGTGCTCTTTATAAAGTGCTATTTATTCAACACCTACCACACTGCTCTTCCTGAAACAGGAATGTGTGGTCTGGTAAGGATGCTTTCCTGAACATTATGACAGAATTTAGTTACACACACGTTTCCCAGCAGAGGATTGCATTTTTTGATATATTTCTTGAGTCTTACAAGGCTTATATAAATGCTTCACAGACAAATAAACAAGCTTGATTTCAATGACTTGAGTAAGACAGATTTCACGTCAGAAGTCTAAGCAGCTTATGCAAGACACCTTGTTAAATGTATTCTTTACTATGAAAAATTACCCAGCTGCTAAAATGACCTTCATATTCTTCTGAAGTGTATCATTACCTGGCGAGATAACTCTGACGTAGCAAAAACAGAGCCATTCATCTTTGACTTCACTAGACACTTATAATAGGGTTTGCACTGTCATTAAAGTTTGAATGTTAAAAATTTGCCTTCTGTGTGCACAAAATGCATACTTGTCTAGCTGCTCAAAACACAGATAACTCATGCTAGGTATTTGTACAGAGATTAATTTCCCTTAGGATTTCTACTGGTGTGGCCAACAGAAGAATTTCCCCCTATTTAATAATGATATTTGTATCCTGAGTACAGAAAGTGAAGAGGAAAAACATGCAAGGGGCAATTAAACACTTCTATTATAATCCATCAGAATAGATATATAACATAGTTTAACATGCTGATGATTAAAAACTTGCCATTAAAATGACAATTATTATTTTAAAATACAATTTAATAGTAATTGAATGCCAGAAAGCACCTATGTAAGGATTTTACAAAGTGCATTCTAACAGCTTAAAGGAAGCCTCACAGGCAAATACGCTTTTCAGATTCTTTAGGGAAGAGCAACCATGAAGGCACAGCAATGGTCTGTTGTACCACCTTTCAAATATTTCTCTAATGGGAGTTTAACCAAGGTAAAAAAATAAGCTACAAAATGTTTTGTTAAATTAATATTAATTTGCAATAGCAAATTCTAGCAAAGCATAGAAATTGAGTAGGGCACACTAGCATGCACATGACTAATGGATGGATCAGCAGAATATATTTCTAGCTGGATCTGAACAGACTTTTTATTTTTCAGACAGAATTTAATGTTGATTAATGCTTACCTTGGTTTAGGGAATAGACTTTGGCAAGGAAGAGAGAGGAATTTCTTTACTTTCTTTACTTTCCCACTGACATCTCAATGTGGAATGCTTGCTAGACTTCCCTTTGAGCCTGAAAGCTGCTGGTTTGCAGAACATATAGTGTTCCTACTCTTTTTTCCCATGTTTGATTGATTTCTGCTTTCATCCACCTCTTCATTTCCCGTGCCATTTATGGTTAGTGAGGTTAGTCTCCTTGCTTTTCTTGGGTGTTAAATAGCACCATGGGGTTGAGAGGGAGTTTCAGAAGTCCACTGCAGTGGCAGCACAAGATTAGCCAGAACGACAGCAAAACTGGAACATGGGAATTCTAATATTGCACTACTTCAAAAGTACATGGACAAAGTGCATTCTCTGATGTGAAATAACACTTTTTCCAAAGGGTATGTATACTCATTCTAGAGTTGCCCTGCAGTTCACAGTTGCTCAAGGAAGGGGAACAGCCTCAGAGTTTTACAGTGAGAGAATTTTCATCCCCACCAAAACTGTTTCACTAGTTGAGGATGTGAATTTGGACACATTATTTACAACTATACTGTACAGGTACAATCTATTAAAGTCAGTATTTTGCTGCTGGTCTCAGTACACAAACTTAAATAAACCTGAGGGAAGACCAAACACACAGTGCAACTCCAAAACACAGTCTATCTAAAACAACTTAATGTAAAGCTTTTTGGAGAGGAGTAAATTGATGGAAAAATTTTACTGTTGATAATTCCAAATTAAAACATTCTCATTAATAATAAATGAAAACAAATACTTAGATCTGTATCAAACCAATATCTATGGAGTATCTCAGCCATTGATAAGTTTGGGGAGTTCTTTTTCCCTTGGTTCTCTTTCCAAGAAAAAGTCAAAATTTCACCCCAGATAACTTTATTAAAAAAGAAAAAGTATTTCTTTAATAATTTTTCAGCCAGTCCTTAGCTCAATTTGGAATCTCAAAAGTGAGATTCAAAGCAATTTTGCCATTGGTTTTGAAAATGCACAGCATGGGTATGAAATCCTGTCTCCTTTACACAGGTAAAGAGCAACTCATTCAAGATGTGTGTTAGTGGAAAGAAAATCAAGCTTATTATTTGGAGACTGAAATTAATTTCAAATGACCTTGAACTGAATAAATTTTTCTCCCACATAGACACCAGCAGACTTGGTTTGATATCTTTTCGCCCAAGGGCACAAATCCTGATTTGCTTCTGAGTTAAGGGAGCACTACAGTTTCCTTATGTCCAGATTTGTAGGTGGGTATGGATAAACAAGATAAGCAAGGTGATCAGAGTAAGCACAGTATGTCAGAATCCAAGTCCTCTGCTGAGCAACATGATAGAGTGGCATTCAGGTGGGTATAGCCATGAGGCTGACTCAGAGTGAGCCTCACAGGGCTGTGGTGCTGCAACAAAAAGATGGAATTCAGACACCTTTCTCTGCCTTTCTTGAAGTCAATACCCAATGTAAGTAGAAGCAAAATATGAGAACTCCTAAAGATAAGCTTTTCAAGAGTAGAAAAAAGCCAGGGCAGGAGTATAGATGTGACTTCAAATTACATGTTTGCATGGATAGATTTTTTTTCCCTAAGTACTTTTTGAAGTCTTTGTTAATTTCTCTAACTCACAAGAAGTTTGGTAAATATTTCATTTCTTCCACTGTCATTTCAGAGATCTGCTCAAAGCCTAAGATTTTAACTGTTGTGTCTAAATAATACAAAAATAAATATGCAAAGTGCAAATTATTGACAATATTCATCAGGATGCTTAAGCCAATGCAACTTCTCACAAGACAAAAAAATTGTCATCTACTTAAATGTCTAGCTGAATCTCAGCCAATGGGCTTCATTATACTCTTTATGGGTTTTATCACTTTGACCTTTACTGCGCTGTAAAATTTGCCCTTCTTGTGGTATTTATAACATGTTATATGCCATACTTGCAAAGGAGATTACCACAGATTTATCTACTGCAATTTGAAAGGGATGAGCTTACAGTAGACTGTATTGGTTTTGCCTCACAGAAAAATGCATATTGTGTATATTAAAAAATTATTATCTTAAAATAAATAGACCATTTAAAATTTGTCAGAAATTACACACATAAAATACAATTTACACATTTCGATTTCTGGAGGTAAAGGTGACTCAATCAGCACATAAAATCTGTACATTTCATTAAATCTTACAGAAATAATATAATCTCTGGTATTTAAAAGAATAAAACTCAAGTTCATTTTCCTGTCTACCAAACTTTAATGTTAGAATGAAGCTACAGTGGGAAGTTATGGCTGTTATTTTCTGCATTCATATTTCAAATTATTGTTTCACTGTTCTTCCTTTTTTTCAACTGTTCAGTCTTGTGTATCATTAATAAATTATTCAAGAATCCATATAGGGTATTTAACTATTGTCTAGTGAGACCAATTTCCCTAAGATACATACATATATATATAACCTGTAGAAGAGAATCCATAATAACTGAAGTAAAGTTTTGGTTTCAGTCTCTTGATATAAATGCCCTGTCGTCTTACTATCATGAATAACTTATGGTTCCTATGCAACACTCTGATAAAGTTAGAGCTTTGGAAGAAAACAGTCAATTTAAAAATTCAATGCAACTGTAAACAACAGTTTCACAATAAAAGGTGTGTCAGATAATCTTGACCTTTGATTGCAGTGTTTCATACATAGAACACATCTGGTTTTATAGACATGCATGTGCATGTGTGTGTGTGCCTGTGTGCACTGCGTTCATTTTCAGTATGTGTAAGTTCCAGGGAACTGTACAGATAAAACAATGAAATTGCCAGCCACCATTTGCAGAAGGCAACTTGCTACATATGTCACACATCCCTAGTTTTTGCAAAATTCCATAGAAGCAACAAATCTAAAAGGAAATACTTGAAAAATACTGGTAAGCATTGCTCAGTTGCTAAGGGTCATCAGTTTAGCAAGCTGAAAGATAATCAATGCCTAGAGTTATTAAACTTCTAAATCAGCAAGGACTGAATGCATCAAATAGATTATTATGAGAGAAATAAGCTTTGACTTATATTTGACAGGGTCCTGCTAAAGGACATTTTTAAAACTGGATACATGATGGCTTAGCATCAACCCCTTTTATTCTTGATTATTAGGTAAAATTTCATTGCAATTCAGCCCATGGAAAAAGAACAAAATTATTAGCAGAGTTCATTTCTCATACAGATACCTAAATAATTAAAGTTGTCTTAAGAACCAGCACATGGAACACATAGTTTGGCAGAGTGGGCTGTGGCTGTGAACACTGCATCATTTTGTATTATGAATTCCATTTTGCACTGTGCCTGGAGCAGGTTATGTCTCAAGCAAGTTACTGTAATGCATTTGAAACAGATGTCCAAGGAAGGCTGATGGACTATTACAGGAAACTGAAAGCCAAAATGGCAAATAAAAGACCATAAACTCAGAGCTTTATTCACTCATTTTTCTATATGATTGGAGTGAATGTGCCAGGGACTCCCAGAAGAGTACATGAGACAGAGCACAGTCTCTCAGCAACCAAATCTTCATCTTTCAGGAAGCACTAGAAAACTTATTTCAGGAACAATTTTATTCATTTGCAAAAGTATTCATTTGGGGTTTAAGTGTTTTTTCCCTAGAAAATTCCCTAGAAATTCCTCTATGTGTATATTTCTTCCTGTTCTGTGTTGTCAAAGTAGTAAATCAGAAGTCAAAAATGCGAAAGTATGCTGATAGTAACGTTTGACAATGACAAGAGATGTAAGGGACCTACAGCCTAATAGGAGCTCTGAGAAGGCACGTGCAAGTGACAGAAAAGAAAAGCAGCAGACAGAGCATCTCATGGACAAGAGCCTGAGTCAGTAGCTGTAGGGTTTGCAGTGGCAGGACATTGGAATCGCACATTTTGATTAAGTGGATTGAGTCTGGATGTGTACTCTGAACTAGATGCCACCCAGAAGCAGTTGATAAGAGAAGCACAATTTTTTTTTTTTTAGCTATGTAATCAACAGTTTTGTTCAACTTGGAAAACAAAGCTGGCAACATAAAATCATGCTAAGGAAGCCAAAACACTATGTGAAGACTTTCAATAATCCAGACATTTAGGAAGAATGCCTGTATAAACTCCTCTCCGTTTACTGTTTATACTGTTTAGCACATGAATACTTCATTCTGGAGTCTGTCAATGGTCTGTCTCACCAATACCATTCAGCACTGACTTTTTTTTTTTTTTTTTTAGAATTTGTATTTCCTGCTAAGAGAAAGCAATGTTTTGCTATTAAGCTGTTTAGACTTAGATACTCAGCTCAGAAAATCCAGCTCACTCCATGGAATTGCTTATCATTTTTCTATCAAAAAATCCCTCTACCTAAATGTGTTCTGGGTTACATTTAAACTGTTTTGCCCAAAACAAATAAGGCAAATACCTTCCATCCTATTATAAACAGGAGGGTTACAGCACACACACACACACACACATGTCCACACAGACAGGAAGTCACATGAAGTATTCAGTAAGCATTCAGTCCTCAGCCGTGTCCTAGGGCCAAAGTCCAGCAACTTGTGGGAGGGCACCATGCCAGCCTAACAGATGGACATACATATGGGTAGTCAGGACATCATGTGAAGCCATCAAGTATGGATACTAAGGGCATAATTCCAATCTAAGAACATGAGCTTTCTGTGAAGGTTAGGGGATGTTAAGCTGGATTTACTTTCAAAAATAAAGAATAAATTCCACTGCCATGTCCAGGAACAGTTATGCTCTAAGTTAATCAGGTGGAGTTGTTAGTAGATAAAAAGAGCTTTTTTTCTTACAAAATCATTGCAAAGTAAAGTTTTAAAATTTCACAAGGGAGATTTCATTCTGACAGATAAATATGTTTTATTTGTGGGTAAATGTAGTTAATGATAATGATTTTGCAATGGCAGTGCTTTCACCCTGCATCACCATCTGGTTGGCCTGTGCTTTTTCCCTAAAGGAGACAGGAAACAGCTATTTGAGCAGCGAATGCATCCCAGCCAGCCAAATGCATTCTCCAGTAACCATTACTGGGGAGGGTCAGCATTCAGAACTGCTGCCCTTTCCTGATGAGGAGAGAATGAGAAAAACAGAGGCACAACACCTTCACACACATTGCCCTGGAGAGTACTAAGCTAGCATTGCCGATGCATCTGAGTGAAAAACTGATATGTGCATCCCACAGCTGTCTGCTGTGATGTCCATCAGCAGAGGAGAGGAAAAGGCTAGGTATTATGCCTTGTGAGTTTAACCCCCATAACCATAATACAAGGATGGGCCAAAACCTGATGAAATCTGATCCTATGGAATGGGAGTTGAAAGGAACCCATCAGGATCATCAAGTCCAACTCCTGGTCCTGTTCAGGACACCCCAAGAATCACACTATGTGCATGAGAGAGTTGTCCAAATGCTTCTTGAACTCTGTCAGGCCTGATGCTGTGACCACTTCCCTCTAGAGCCTCTTCCCTCTGGGTGAAAAGCTTTTCCTGATATCTAACCTAAACCTCCCCTGACTCAGCTTCATGAAATTTTCTCATGTCCTGTCACTAATCACAAGAGTGAAGAGATTGGTACCTGGTCCTCCACTTCCCCTCGTGAGGATGTTGAACACCACAATGAGGTCTCCCCTCAGTCTTGTCTTCTCCAGGCTCAACAGACCAAGTGACCTCAGCTGCTCCGCATACATCTTCCCCTCAAGGCTCTTCACCATCTTTATTGCTCTCTTTTGGACACTCTCTAAGAGGTTAACATATTTTTTATATTGCACTGCCCAAAACTGCTCAAAATATTCAAGGTGAGGATGCCCCAGTGCAGAGCAGAGCAGAATGGAACAATCCCCTCCCTCAACAGGCTGGTGATGCTTTGCCTGATGCCCTTCAGGACAGGGTTGGCCCTCCTGGCTGCCAGGGCACTGCTGACTCATATTCAATTTGCCATCAATCAGGACCCCTAGGTCTTGATTTAAAAACAAAAAGAGAGGGAGAATCACTGCTTCCTCTGATAATTCATTCCAGAGGATACAAATTGAATTATCTCCTTTCAGTTTCCAGATATTTAGGTTCTTTCTACTAGGCTCAACAACTCCTTAGTATTCAGCACTCCTTCTTTGAAGTTACTGATTGCAATGCAAGTCACTTCTCAAACTACTTTTCACTAAACAACAAAGACCGACACCTTTAAGATTCACAGCATTCTGAAGGATGTTATACCACTGTTCCTTTTTATGCCCCCTCCCAATTTTCCAATGTACTTTAAGAATTAAGGTGCCAGAAAATGTATGCAGTAATCTAGTTTTAGTCCCTCCAATGCTATATACATAAGGAAAGGTTGACTTCTTATACTACTTCTTTATACAGGCTTTGCACACCATTGTAACATATTATCCTATTATTTCTCTTGTAAGACAGTACATCCCAGGATATGGCTGTCGTTTTTTTCATTTCAGCCTACATGCCCTTGTTCTATAACTGTCTGACTAAATTTACCCTTTCACAATGCATTTGTTTGCATTTAATGTCCCAATTACGGAATAATTCAAATGCCTCTATTTTGATGCACTAGCATATCGCTGTCTATTTCACAACTAGTTTATGAAGCATCCATGCGTTTCATAGAACTGCCTTTCTATTTTATTCAGATATTTTCAAAGCAAATTAATGTTATTGTGGTCATTTCTATGGACTTTCACGAGAAAGTGGTACTGAATTGTCATCCTCTGTTAATGACTTTTTGGAAGCTCTCAGTCAATTTATAAACCATGTAATGAGCTTTTTAGAAGTATAGTGCTATTACTTTATTGGAATATTGTATAGCAATCAGTATAATACCTTACAAAAGCATATTCCTGTAATGACTACTTGGCTGTTTTTTTATACAAAGAATATAACCATCAAATGAGATTTCTTGTACATTAATAATGTCTTCATTACCACACTGAGGGACTTAACTATATTCCTGTCAGGTATTCTTTATTAAATTAATCTGACATCACAGGTTTCCTTATTTTCTTTACAACCAATGTCAGGCTCACTGACACACAATCATTTCAAGCACATCTCTTTTATAAATGCTGGCACAATTATAGAATCATAGAAAGGCTTGGGTTGGAAAGGGCCTTAAAGATCATTCAGTTCCAAGCCCCCTGCCAGGGGCAGGGACACCTTCCACTAGACCAGGTTGCTCAGAGCCCCATCCAGCCTGGTCTTAAACACTCCCAGGGTGGGGCATCCACAGCCTCTCTGGGCAACCTGTTCCAGTGCCTCATTACCCTCACAGTAAAGAATTTCTTCCTATTATCTGAGTTATTTTTTGTTTAATGTACTCACTTACTCTCATTAGTCTCCTTGGCTGTCACATTCTTCTATCCACTTGAGGTATTTCATAACTCTCACTCTCAACAGATGTGTATTTACTTTATCCATTGTCCACTATATGGCTCTTAATCCCTATTTATTACACTTGCATTCAATGCAGATGGACTTGCAGCTAAGATTTTAAGCACCTTTGAATGGTTATTCTTTAGTTATTTAACATTCTCATTGAGAGTTCCATTTTTTCATTCATATATTTGTCTGACTTCTCTTCCCAATTATTTCTGCTTACATTTTTCTCAGCCGTAGAAAATTACCCATCTAGAAGAATGACTATTTTAGTGTTTGGGATTGCTCTTTGTTTGTCTATGCTGATTGCAATGAGGTCATGAAAACTACCCCTAGGGCACTCATGAACTTCTAGTCCAGTAAGTTATTCATATTTATCAGTTCTGATGAGAACTTAAAAATGCATCATTTTGAGCTTGGAGCCTTTTCACTAAATAACAGGGTTTTTTTAATTTTACAAAAATTTAATATTTTACTGCTGTGTTTGACAAACCTTCAGTATATAGATCTCCCACAACATTTATTAATATGCATTTAAAGTTCCCATGATTTTGTGCTACCAAGAACTCCCAAATGCCACTACCTTGTTTGTCCTGGGAGGTTACCTCCACTTGTTTTTTGATCCTAATAGCTTGAATACTCCCATCAGCTTTCAGGATTCACTTTCTCACTGATGAGGGTTTCCAGATCATTGTCTCTGTCACCAAGATCTTTTGTCTATTGCATACAAGAATCCCTCATTTTGTGTCTGGCTGTTCTCTCCCTTCAGATACGTTTTGCTGGATTATAGCTAAGTACTATACTGCACATAATGACTTTACATTTCACCCTGATGACTCTTATTTATTTATTCTTTTCTACAAGTTTGGGATTTGTGTATTTCAAGCTACTCATGATCAAATCACTTATAAAGTATAAGGAATAGTATTTCCATGAGTATGATTTTCCAAGAGTATGATTTCCCAAGAGTATGATTTCCATGAGAAAGGCATCATCTATATTTAGAAAATGGTACTCCTTCCACTTGGCCAGTAGAACTGAATGTACATTGCACTTGTGAAAGTTTGCAGAAATGACAGCATTTCTTTTTGCCTCAGGGGACTTGCTGTTGATCTGTTTCTCTTTATCACCCATCATACTGTATGGCATCTTAGTGCCTTTTTTTTTTTTTTTTTTTTTTTTTAATATCTATTAAGAACAGCATTACAACAAAACCCAAAACCTTAATTTCCCTGAAATGGCACAGTGTAAGTGTGAACAAAATCTGCATCACTCTTTTACTTCATAGTGTATTCTGGATGAATACCTTGAACAAATGAAAGAAATTACTGAAATGGAGTTCTGCCTTTTCTTTTTTTTCCCTTTTTTTGCCCCCATTCTGCTTTTTAAGGTTATTCAGTTAGTTCTTAAAATAGTTTGTGTAGTTTAATTTGGGGAAATAAATGAGGTTACTTTTACCAAAAAGTTTTAATCTGCACATTTTCTGCAAGATGGGCAATATGCAACAACCCTGAGATCCTTTTTCTCATGAACATAATAAGACATATCTCAGTTGAATGCCCAGAGGTGCATAGCTTCTAATGAGGGTTTATAAGAGGATATCTAGGAGGAAAAAGAAAACTAGAGAGATGGAAAGAAAGAAAGATTGAGAGGAAAAAGTAAAGAAAAAAGCATCTTCAATTTTAGCACATGTAATTAAATACTTGCTAACTCCTGGCTAACTGGCTAAAAAATAAGAAACTAGAACCATTATTTCTCAGCTAGTTGTTTTTGTAAAGACTTATGTTTAATGCTTATTAACTTTAAAATCATCACATAATGTTTGTAAGCAGACATTAAAGTTCCATAGTTCTTTATTTTTCTGTTAAAAATTGTGAGAGAATATTTGTCCTACCATTGTTTTTCACCTTGAACTATCCATCTGGTATTTGTTCAGTGCAATGCTTTAAATAAGCTTACTGAACATATGAATGAAAAAAAAGTCAAAGCATTTTCACAGTGAAATCCAGTTGTTTTCAAAACTATTCTAATTGCACATAATTCCACTGAATTAATGCAATTCCTACTGCTATGACCTTCCCTAATTAAAAATTCTCTGTCTTGACAAAGACTGAAAAAATAATTGAAAACTAGTTAAACTAATGTGTAAATGCCTGTTGATACAATCAAAAACATGATGCTTCATTATTATTACTTGGGCAAAGTTATTAAGCTTTTTCACCCACCTCTTCAAATTCAAATAATTTGATCCTTCATCACTGACCCTTCTCAAGTGGCACCGATCTATGTCCACTGACATTGGATATTGGTATTTTTGTATTAGTCACATATTGGGATGCTCTGTGTTTTATGACATTACATTCCAGGTTCTCTTTTGTTAATAGACATGAAATTATAGTCAATATAGCCACATTTTAGTACCTAACAAAAAGCTCTTCTTTTAAAATGTCCTTAGTTCAAGTGTCTCATGCAGCTGAGCAAACAGTGGGTTTATAATTCGCTGCCAATCCTGGAAATTACTTTTTTATATATTGTCAGTAAAATGAACATTTTTAAATACAATTTTTTCTCACAGGAGTCTAGCATGCAATGGAGAAAAAGAAATCACCTCTTAATATTGTCCTTTAAAACTTTAAAATGTCTAAGTGAAATATTTCAGTTTCTCTTTCTAAAATAAAAGTGTTGTTTGCAACATTTCTCTGATAAAGGTTGAGTTATGAAATTCATGAAGTGTAGGATATCTTGCATTCGCTATAACCATGCTGCAAGTGTCCATAAAGTAACTATTTATAGTAAGAAAAGACAATGAGAAGCATTGGACTTGATTCATTCACAGTCTGTAACATGTATAACACAAAAGAATGAAAAATCCTCCTAGGTTATTCAACAATTAACTTGCACAGTTTACAGGCTTAGTAATTAACTTCTTTGCATAGATGTCTGCCTTTGCACAATTTGCCCTGACCTTCCCTGTCTGACTGCTTAGCATCTGATAATACACTGTGTGCAACGCACTCAGTAACTATACATAGGTGCAAGGAACGGGGCACAGGATCCCTAACTGCATGTGCAGATGCAGGAATATCGCCATTCACACATCAGAGACATTGCTTTTCAGGAGCAACACTATTTGCTATATACTTCTGGAAGAAAAAGACAACATGTAATAGAGATTTTAGACTAAGTTTAGGATTTAAATGATCCTAAGTAACACTCATGTTTGAACATACCAGCTTTGCAAACCACCAGTAATGAGAACTTACCTAGAAAACTATTTCAGACCCAGCTTTCACCCCACTGTGCAAGTACAAGAGCCTATCTCTCAGACAGATCAGACTGAGTGTTTAAAACTAACTGTAGGAACTAGACCTCCTGACTTCAGTCTGTGCTCTGGATAAACCTCCTCTGTCAAAACTCAAATGTAGTTTTAAGGTGAGCTGAGACAGAAAGAAGAAAAGCCTATCTTGCAATTTCTGGACCAGCTGTGCTTTCAATGAAATTATTCTACATACAGCCTGGAACCTAATAACACTTTACCCTTCCATACACAGTTTTCAAGGTTTTTCACTCGATAGTCTTTTATCAGTGTCTTCTTTATAGACATACAGCATCACTGCTTGTTTATTTTTCATTTCAATTTTCTTTCCTTTCCAAATATTTAATTGCTGTATATCTTCTGTACATGTTGATATATGCTTAAACAACAAAGCATTAGGAAACTTTCCCCCCGGTATAAAATGTGTTCAGTATTACAATTAATCACCATAGCTTTCTAGTGGAGGTATAGATATTATAATTAGGAGGTTAGCAATAATTGTGTCAATGCAGTAGCATAACAAATGCTGGAGTGAGCACTTGAACAGTATTTATATACCAATTTAATTTTATTATAAATGGGATTAAAGGGAGAGCAAATGAGATATTCATATATGCCAAACCAGTAATGAATTTGTCCACAGACTCCAGAGGGTAATTTTTTCGTTAGTTTGTTAGTTCAAAAATTCTTTCCTCACCTCTAAACAGGGTAAGTTAATACCTTACAAAACCCAAATGGGCCTATAAATAAAATCTTAGTATCAGCAACCATTTCAGTGACAGAATGAATATCTATTTGCTAGAGAGAGTGGAGTAAGATGTCAAAAGAAGTAGGCGTCATTTAATGACTGTAAGCTCCCTAATAAATATCAGCCAAATATATTCTTCTTGTTTCTACCCATCCCCCTTAAAAATAGCTATTCAATTGAAAAGGGATATAATACATTTCAGCCTGGCATCTATTTTTAGCTGTTCTCTGCAGTGAATCTTTTACAAGAGACAGTTACACAGATACATCTGCAGCATGTTTAATAGGAAGCTTGTGAATTCCTCATCCTTGCCACTCAAGGTAGCTCATTTTCAGCCAGATGGAACTGGAAAATGGTGACACAAAGACACAGGGCTGAAGACATGGGTAAAAGATCAAGAGAATTATACAACCCATTGCCCAAATTCTGTGTGGAAATATATGACACATTTTAATACTGTGGGACTGTTATCTACTAATTCATTTGTGAAAATAGGATTAAGAGGTTCTTTGTGTTATCCTTAATATCTTCATTTTTGATGCTTCTTAGGTTAAAACACATTTTTGGTTTTATGTCTCAGTACTATCATTTTTGAAAAAAAAAAAAAAATTATACCTGTACACTTTAAAGGGCAGCAACAGATAACACTTGCAGTACAGCCTGGGATTCCTGGAATAGGCACTCTTCATGTCTACAAATATAATCATCTATAGCCTTAGCATCGTTTCCTCCTATTCCTCATGTGTGCAACTACACATCAAACGTGGAGTGGGGAGGAAAGGAAAATCCAAAAGTAATTCTTTCCTTTAGAGCCAAAGTTTTGACAATATTTAAATAGGGGTTTTATAAACCAGATGTCTCCAAAGATCTGAATAAATAACATCACATGCAAAGATAGAAAGAGTTGCAGGTAAAACAGACAGAAGTATTTGTCTGATATTTCTTTCATAAGGCTGTTACTGAGTTGAGCAAGTAGTTAACACGGTATCTGTCTCCAGAAAAGGCTGGGAAATATTCTCAGGGCAGATTCAGTCCTTTTGCCATTCATTTTTATTTTATAAACGTGAAAAATAACTTGTGAAAATCTGTTTGTAAATAGTTAGTTTTAATTGACACAAAAATGGGTTTGCAAAGGTATTTGGAGCCCTTTAGCATAACATCATGTGACATTCTGTATGAGCATTTTCAATATAGCACTGCAGGAATAGAGCTCTTATTAAGAAAGAAAACAAAGCTTTGCAGTAAGTACAGTGAAAACAATATTCCTTTTGACATACTGTATTGTTCCTGGCTTGTGCTTGAATAAAAACACAAAGGAATATATTTTTGGCCTTGATTGGTTATGTTGAGTCCCCACATCACAATACACATCATGCCTCATTATTTGACAGACTGGCTTTGCTTGAATATTCATTACACATCCCAATGCAATTGTCCCTAAATGCCAACTAAACCTCAACTAATACACTGTTTGCTTAGAGTGGACCTCAAAATGGAGGTAAATAGGCTTCTGAATTTTAAGCATAGAGGAAAGGACTTTCTTCAGTAATAAGTCACAGAAACCACACAAGGCAGTGCAAATATTCCCTGGGTACTGTTTTTCTTCTGCTTTCCTTCTTTTGTCTATAACCTTTCAAGAATACAAGATATTTTACTTCACTGGTCTCATTAATAAACTACAACCAGTCATTTTTGAGTGCTATTCTTCTGCACCATTCATAGCTTGATGAGAGCATTTTTTTTGCTAAAATGAGTTTTAAGTCTGTTTGTTACCAGAATCTTGACAACACACAGGAAATAAAGTTTTGGCTTACTTTCATTTTATTTTTTTTTTTAAGGTTGGCTGAAAGTAGCTATGGAACAACAGGGAATAATGTCACGATTCCAGATCACACATGAAGATGTATCAAGTATGGATATTCTGCTTATCCTTAGGGTATTTCAAGAATGCTAAATTCTTAGCAGCAGTGTGCAAGGGACAGCCTTATTTCACAAGATTTTGTATACCCCTTCTCATCTTGCCTTCTGACTTACCCTTCTACTGCACAGTTCCTGTATAAGAAGTATGTCCATGTCCTTTATCTGCCAGCATTTAGCAACAAAATAGCTTATAAACAGTAATTTGGGCCAGCATACGAGACTTGAATTAACTGCATTTCCTGTGGTCCTAAGGGGCTTGTAACTATTTGTATGATCGGCAGGGTGGATAAAGCCCACACCCCCAGCCTTCCTGCATGTCCACAGAAAGCAGGACAGTCTTTCCCTTCCCAAGACCAGCACATCTATTTCATTTAAGTAAATTGCTTTCACTTTCTGTCTGGACAAGTATTACCTTGGACCCAAATAAATGGAGTAAACAACTTTGTAAGACCTGGCCCATGCTGAAAGTAGAAAGCAATTTTTTTTTGGCCATTAGGAAGGAAGGAAATATTGGCTCTGGGAAGTGGAGGAGTTAGTAGAAAGTCATGCTTTGGCTTCTCATCCCAAAGATGGAGACTCCATGATGGATAGGCAAAACCAGAGAAGATATTCTGATCTTCCACATTGTTTGTCCCTCACATCAGTTCTATTTTCTTTCCCCAAGGAAGTTCTTGTTAACATTGGACAATCACCATAGTCCGTGCTCTGATGAAAAGACAAATAAGTCTATAAACCAGGACCCAAGTTTACAAAATGTGATTGTTTATGTTCTTTGTATTTATGGAAATCAACTCTTGCTAACAGAGGAATAATAAATTTCTACTTAGTATTACAGTGATCAGACTAATAACGTTACAGTAACTAGTCTATAATAAAGTTATGAAAACAGTATTTCACCTCTTACTAACTAAATGGGAGGTATGAAGATTTTTCTGTTCTCCTTTTCAGTAAATTATAATAGAATTAAGACTAAGTTTAGCACACAATTAAATATGAAGTACATTCAGTTGCATTTCAACTCTAAATGATAGTTCTAAGTTTGTACCTCTGAGAGAAGGCATTGTCAGCATTTATTTTGATGACAAAATATGAATCATATTGAGGGAAGTGGAGGGTAGATATTTCCAAAATAAAAATTCCAATTATTCATTAAAAGTGCAAAGAATGCCCAGTGTCCTTTTCTTGTTCCTGTATTATCATAAAATCTTTGTACTGCAGAAATGTCTCATTCAGAGCTGTCTTCAAACAGCAAGCAGGACTGCCTAGATCTGGAAAGGTACAGTATCTCTGCCTCACATTTTTAACTGTTTTTGGTCTTATTCTGGTAGGAAAGCTGTTGTTGGCTCTTCTTTTATTCTGTTTTGATTTACTCTTTGTCACCTTCAATTTTACATGAGTCGAAGTGGCTAGGGATTGTACAGGCACCTACAGTGAACTACTTATAGATCATAGAAGTAAAAAATTATCCTAATCCTAGAAATCTCTTGTACCAAGTCACTCTGCCTAAAAATTTATATATGCACACAGAGGACCTGTTCAGCACTTTTCTTTCTATTTGCCTTAGCTTTCTACAGTAGCTCTAGCAACAAAAAATATCAGAAAAGTCATAAATGCTCTGGCGCAGAGAGCCAAGATTGGTTCCGAAATATGTTGGAACCAGTCTTAGCCCTATGAAGGCTGTCCTCAAATGTATACTGAGTGGAGGAATCTGAATTTTTTAATGGTGAAATGCAGATAGCAACCCTCAAACCCATTCAGGGCAAAAGGACTGCAGAACCATCCTGTAGAACCATGATGGATTCAGAAGGTTCCCTGTTGTGTGAAACATGGGACTTCTGCAGAATTAGGACAATTATCAAAATGCCAATGTCTCTTTTTTTCAGAGAACCTTCAAGCTTGGAATATGTAATGGCCTGTGAAGATTTTCTTCCCAGGAAGGCTGAACCAAAATAGTTGTTTGGGATGTGCCATTTTTCAAAGTTTGCTTGTCAGAGTTTTTCATATGAGAATTTGGAATACCTTCAATATTGTATTAATTGTATTTTCCTCTCCAAATTGCTTATGAATGGAGCTTTTACAATTCAAATAAATGAATGTAGTTGCATCTAGAAGATGCAGTCTGATAAAAATCTGGCCTAAAATCTTCTGTAGAAAATCACTGGAAGGCTAAAGAGATTTTATGAACCAGATAAATTGGTGCTATGTGCCTGCTTTTTATTGCTCTCCTGAAGTGAGTCAACTTAAAACAGTATGCATACAGATATTTAGATAGGCTTCGCTTCATCAGAATTGCTCAAATGGTGTAATATATCCTTATACAGCCTTAATATTCCCTAAATTTTTATTTCTTAAGTATTTATTGTTACTTATGTATACAGTTTGGTGATTATTTCTTTCACAGCAGCCTGTCTGGACTTGTGAAATCATACTGTTGAATCCATAACCACAGAATCATACATCATACCCACACAGAAAATAAGGGAGAGCTTTTAGTGGTTATTTTAATTTAAATAGATGAAACAGTGGGCTCCACAATGCCCTAAATAAAAGGAAACAAGTCCTTATAACCACGGAATTCAAGCTGACAAGAAAATATGCAGCTTTTCCTCTATCACCTACAACAATTATAACAAGAGAGCAAAACAGCTATATTTCATGATTACTCCTCAAAAGCAATCTTGAGAAAATCCTGATATATTTCTGGATATTTAATCTATTAATTATAAAGTTATAATTTTCTTAATCGTTCTGATTAAATTATTCATTTGTCCTGTGCTGTTAGATGAGAAGTGCAAATTCCAAAAACTTCATTACCATTTTTATTGATCATTGGAAGCATTTCTTACTTTCAAAATATTCCGTATAGAGACAAAATAGGGAAAACAGGCTGAGTGCAATGAAGAGCAGTGGGATGCCAGAGTGCAAATACTGAATAACATTGTTTATAAACAATCTAGATATTATTATTTCTTTATTGCCATCGACTCTAACAATTCAAAGCTTATCTTTTGAATTTACCAAAATTCTTTCTTTGTACCCAGATCTTCTTTTTCAATCACACTAGAATCTTCCTTGTTATTTGGAATTTTGTATTTCTTTATTGCTGTTTCAATCGAGATAGATACTGATAAGTGTATAGCAGATAACAGCTTCTGTACTAAAGACAAACACTAACAGTGATTGTGATTGTCATATTTTGGTTAATTTGCAGAATTTCACTGACAGTCCTGTGCACAAGGTAAATATTCTATGCCTCTTAAAAATCCTGGGCTTCTTGGAAAACTTCAAACTAATGAACTACAGTGGACTTGGTATCCTGTGGTGCATTTCGTCTTCAAAGGAACCATACTGAATTACAACACAGATCAATCTTTCCCATTATTTTCCACCAAATATTTCTACATAGAGCTTAAATTTTTAAGGCTGTGCTCTTTTGCCATGTTCTTGAGCTGTGGACTGTTAAACAGCTTCTGCATCTCCCCAGAGATGCTAATCTCTAGCTCCAGTACAAATGAGGTTTGTAAATACTTGAGGGCAGAATGTTCTACATAAACGGGAGATGTGGGAAGCATTTCAAAAGCTAAACACCCTTGCCTTCAAAAGCAGGAAAGTTTCTAAAGAAGTCTGAGACTCCTCATCATCTTGCTTTGCAAAAACTGATAACCTTTTCATCCACTGAAGCTCAGTTTTCTTCAAAGCCATGCATAAGCAGACTAGCCCCACTTCCAGATATTGGGGATATCTGCTCATCAAAACATAGTCTGTATCATTTCTTTCCAAGCAAATCAATAAATATAGTTTTGACTGTTTAAACTCAATATGTATTAGCATTAGTTAGCTAAAACCACAAAGATTATTTAGAATTCTCTTCAGACCCTCTGTTTAACCAGCCTGTGTTGCAATGGTTGGCCTGCTGCACTTCTATTTTTAGCTCTAATGGAACAGTCTTAAATTACTTATTTTCTGTTTACTAAAGACATTGAGCTTGTAACCATGGAAACAGTGGCAAGTGCCACAGCTTAACTGTTTTATTAAATGGATGGAAGGTACAGCTGCAAAACTTGAAAGGCCAGCATGTCAGTTTTATACATACCTCAGATTGCCAGATATACCACATTATAGCAAGTACTACATTAAATCTAAGGAGTGAGAATCTGATCTTGGTTATAATAATATAAATCTTACTAGCTCTCTCCTCAATGGGAAAAAAAAAATTTTCTCATGCAACCCAGATCAGCATCTGTTTTTGTCAAATTGCACAGCCAGTCAAGTTTCAGTGGTCCCTGCATTTGAGTGCATGAACTGCAGGTGATGTGCATTGAACCAGTGCTGAGTTATCATGGAAAGACTCCATCTCATAGTTGTGTTTGCATGAAGCTTTTAGCACACACCGTATTGCTTACAGCAATCACATTATTTTTGGAACCGCTATGCTCTGTAACGTTAATAGAAGGAATTAAATCAAAACTAATGACCTTGTCAAATGAAACTTCTAAAGTTACAGTGAAAGAATTTACACAAAGAATTCTTTAAATTTGTAATTAGGCTTTTAAACAAGAACACACCTAGCATGAGAGGTGTTGAAAAATTACACCCTCTGATACTCTCAGTATAAGCTGAGTATGCTCCATATATATGAAAACTAGGGTACTTTTAAATTCATACTATAAAGGGTATATAACAGTTAAGTCAAACACTTGTGAAAATTATTGAATATTTTTAACACAGTTTAGAAGAATTTTGTGATGAAATATAAAACCCCATAGGATCAGATAAAAAATAAAATTTTTAACACAAACCCAAACATTTTACAGCCCTCCAAACATTGAGAGCTAAAATAAGAATAGTGGTACATTTACATCCATAAATACTTAATGCATGACTCATCCTGTGTAATAGAACCAAATGTTTGAAAAATGTTTGACATTTAGAAGAATCAGGTTCCGCTTTCTTCATAAGTATTGTGGCTGGAACAGTGTTCACATTTCTACTTTTGTTGTTAAATGCCTCTATATCAGAAGTGTCTATATAGGTACTTCCAGTGAACAAAAAATCAAAAAATAAAATTGACATTTCAAAGGAGAAACCTTTTAGGAAAGGTAAGGTTCAAATAAATTATCAACAGTGGTATTTCTTTTTATGTAAATATTTCTGTTTAAATTAAATAATACTGTGTTTGATGCTCAATTATTAAATTCAAAGAAATACTCTTCACTGTCTTTTGGTGTAACTAGAGTTACTGCAGGGAAAAAAAAAAGTTTCCTTTCATTTATGCATTTCTTCCTTTTTTGTTTTTGTGTTTTTTTGGTTTGTTTTTTTTTTCAAATCCATCTGCAGGATCTACCTTCATTTGCAACACCCACATAATTCCAGTGAAAAATCAAGAAGGAGTAGCAATGATGTTTATTATTAACTTTGAGTACGTAACAGATGAAGAGAATGTGACATCTCCAGAGAAGTGCAAGCCAATATTACCATCTAAACTTGTAAATCGTAAGTTACTCATCCAAAGTTCTCTGCTTACCTCTACTTTTATCTGGGAAAGTAATTAACTTGGGCAATAATGTCACCAAAGAATGCAATCCTAGTGATTGACTCACTTGAAACAGAATCCAAAATAATAAGTTAAATGTAGCAAACCTGTTGCAAAATGTTGGTGAAATAATCTATCGGATCTTTTGTAGTACTAATAGCATGGGTCTTGTGAGTAGTGCTAGGACATAGGAACTCATTCAAACTGAAACATTTCTACTTTTGTTGTTAAAGTGCATTACCCTTGCAAAAAGTCAGTTATGAATGGAAAACTGTAAAAAAAGCATTATGATATAGCCCAAATATTTCATCTTAGCCTATTCAGAATTGAATATTTCTATTTTACTTTCCCAGTAAAAAACAGGTGTTGGTGTTTAATTAATTGTTGGTGAAATGGGATTAAATTAGACTTGAAAATGTAAAGCATAAAAAAAAAAACAAACCAACAGTTAAAACACAATTAAACATCCTAGGTTTATCAAATTCAAGTGTTTAGATTGACTTGAAGGATGAGGTTTTTTGGATATACAGGAAATGCTTTTGTTTTCATTCTGCTCTGGAACATAAGTATTGTCAAAATTAGAATACTCAGCATAAAATTCCGCTTCTTATACAGCTACACTGTGCAGCTTTCTGTCCCACTATCTGCAGAATGTGTGTCTTTTGCTGACCTTCGCTCTGTGCAGCAACAGCACATGATCCTTCTGCTTTGCATCTGCACTCACATAATCTGCCCTTACTACAAGATTTCCCAGAACTCATCCAATTTGTACGAGCTCTTAGTAAAGCACAGCATGCTCTAATAGTGAGCATTAACACTTGCCCCTGGCTGGCTCAGCAACAGTTGGAAAATACCTTTTCACAGTGTGATAATCTTTAATGTTAGTACGATAAAGGGACCTGGAATCTGAACATTTCAATTGTTAAATCAACATTTCAGCTTTCTCTGGATAGGAAACAAAGACTGGCACAGCCTTCACTGTGAGAAGCAAGGGGATAACTTTCCTCATGTAAGCACTACACATGAGTGTACATGTAACCCTACAATGACAGTTAGTATTAAAGAAATGTGGCAAAGAAGATTCCCATTACTGGAAGCTTGCAGTCTGCAAACAGATATTGTTCACCAAATATCAGATGTTTTTAAAAGAGCCTTTGTAAACATTCTTTAAAATACATATTTAAAGTATTGTGCCTTTTTACTTCCTTTTGTTTTGCATCAGGGGTTTTTTTTAATAACCAGTACAACTGTTGGCTTTTTTCTGGAGATAGCAAGAAAACACTTTTTGTTTTCTAGTAATGATATGGCTAAAATCCCATTAAGGATATCGTGGAAAGTAGTGAAATTGCATCAGAAGATAAATATAAAAAGTACATCAATTAAACCCTACTTATATTCTGTTTTTATTTTAGTATGCCTTGATTTTGTGAGTTTGAAATGTCTTACTTCCTTGATTTAAAAAAACAATTTTATAACAATTAAAATTGTTTAGCTTGTCCATGCTTAATGTGGCTTTATTGACACAATAGAAGGTAAAATAGCAATTGAGGGGAAAAGAAACCAGAGCCTCATGTCTTGAAAAAGAGCATTTTGTTCTGCTATCTGTGACATATCACTGTACATTTTCAAGTGTTATCACTTGCCATATTTTAAAGTGAAAAGCTAAAATGGGAATACCAAAAAAACCTCCACTTTGTCAAAACATCCTTTCTTGTTTTACAGTATTTACACCTGGCATACATGAGGCATTTCCTTGCTGAGAGTTCTTGAAAAATGAATAGGTGAGCCTTCAAGCTCAGTACATAATAGAGAAACATCAAGGTTCGAAAGGAGGCGAAGAAAGGTGACTTGAAACGTTTTCCTGTTAGTGGGTACAACCAGGTGCCAGAAACTGGCAGAAAGTAGAGCAGGCACATGGCTGCTCCTAGTTCTACCTAGTTGCTTATGGTTTCAGGGCAGACTGTTATGTGGGCAGAATGGGAAGAATGGTGATACAAAATAAGCTACATAGCCAAAAATTCCTCTTGGCAGAGACATTTCTCAAGAAAGAGGCCAAACTATGCAAAACATCCAGAAAAATCTGTAAGGTCCTCTGTACAGTCCAATGATGGTTTTAAATTAAAACAAACAAGCAAAAGCTTGAAATCTAGAAGAAACCAGTAAGGTAGAAAAGAAGGCAAAAAACCGTGGATGGTAAACCTTGATTACCAGTAAAAACATACTTTTTAAATCATGTTCCCAGGATAAGAAAAGCAAACAGCAGGTCGTCCAGAAGGGAGTTAGTTTTTTATCATTTTACTCTATTTAGAATAGGTAAAGCAGGTGATCTCTTTTCACTGGATCAAACACAAAATGGACAGTAATGAGTACTGGTTCAGAAAAAGAAAAAAAAAAAAAAAAAGCAAAGGAAAAAAAATCCCTTTAAATTCAGCAACCAATTTAAAGAATAAAAATAGAGAGGGAACCAGACACATAACAAGGGCAATACATCTCTGACAAACAACCAAGATAAGCAATGGCTAATGACAAAAGACAAAAGATTTCAGATTGCATTAACATCTACTACCCAGAAGCACACAGATCATGAGAGATTTCTTTCCAGAGCTCCTTAAATTGAGTTTTCTCATATTAGAATGCCTTTTCAACATGAGAGCAAATAAAAATGACTGAGTCAGGTTGCAGGAGAGAACTAAAAGTGATTAGGAAACAAATAGATTGCAGCTATTTTCCTGACCCTCAAAAACAATACTCTTCCATACAATCATTCTTGCTCTAACTGATTTATCAAGAGTTGATATAAAATTTAGCAAGGTTTGAAAAACCTTTCCTTTTTCTAAAAGCATCTATCCCACAAGTTGCAGCCAACAATTTTGAACACTGCCACGTAACACAGAGCTCCTCCTGACTGAAATCTAACAGAATGTAAGAAAAAAGCATTTCATGCTGTACAGAAAAGAGAGATTTGAATCTGTTAAAGGGCTGAGTGCCCTCTGAACAAATTAAACACCTATGGAAGGCAATTGCCACTTGCTAGGTTGAGCTCAGAGACTACATTTAGCTCTGAAAATAGACAGAAAATTAAAAATTTACCAGCTGATTACTGACAGAGATTATGAAGACCCTTTGAAAGCTTTTTTTGTTATGTGCCATGATGATGGCTAACACACTTAGGTTCTGATTCAGCATTGTGCTTGGCAGATTATAATCATAATAGATTATTGAAAAGAAAAGGTATGTTGTCAGGATTTTGATGTCCACATTTGAGTATAAATAGAATTCTTTCTAGTCTGGTATTCAAGAGCTCCTATCATATATGCAGCCAAAGGATGAATAGGCAGTAATGCAAAAAGTGAAGACAGTGGCTTCACAATAGCAGTGTAAAGGTCCTTTTTTCTGATCCTTCTCATCCCTTTATTCTTTCTTGCAAGAATTTATCAGCAGTTCTCAATGGCAGTCAGAACAGAGTTTCTATAACCAAACAGTGAAATCTTGAAGATACTAATTTTGGCATGCACTAAGTCTGTAAAGAACTACTAAATCACAGCCAACAATTTTTTTTCTTTTCTATTTCATTGCTTTTGCAGTTTGCCACAATTCCATTTTCTAATACACACCAGTTCATTAGTAAAACAAAGGAAGTGTTTGCTCATACATAACTCTTTTATTTTGTGGGTGAGAAGGTATAGGTCAAAATATTCATCAAATCCTTTTGTTTAAACTTCTAATCCAATTTATTTAATACTACCTCTGTCCCAACCTTATATTCAGAGACAGATGCAGAAATTTCTTCTGCACATGCATATTCCTTTTCTGCATGAGAATATATTTGTACAACGTGCAGTTAAAGTGAGACTTACAGAAACTGATTTCTGCTATAGATGTCCATTCATCATCCAGTCTTCCTAAATTTTGTCTCATTTCCAGATATGAGAATTGTACTCATTCCTACATCATCTTCTCTAATAAGTTTGTTTTCTTTTTGTGTTGCCTTTTCTTAGATGACATAAATGTTGTATAATTCCAGAAATTAACATCCGTTCCCAAAGATAAAAACACTTAGTAATTTCACCTCACCTCGCTTTATCTGTGAAATGCTTGAAGACATAAATACCTGCTTTGTAAGTGAAAGGAGATTTGTGTAGCGTATTGAAGTGCTAAGATTGACAGTTTTGAGCTACATAACCCCTAAAAATGTGTTTTCCTGACCTATAACAGTTCGTATGGACTGTTCACTCTTACATGTGATAAGATAGCAACATTTGCTTGATGGTTACTATTACAATAAAAAAAAAATCCCCAAAAATGTTGGTCATAAATTTTCATTAATCTAACGATTTGCCAAAGTGGTGTAAAATTATCAACTCACACAGAAACAATGCATAAATAATGTATATTTAGCAAGATATTTTTTAATAAAAGAGAACTTTCCATTAGACTTGCAGCAAAATCAAAAAACCCCCATAACTTTTTGTAGATATTTTACAATGAACTGAATTAACAAAATATGTGATTTGATACCTCCTTGGCAAAAAAAAAACCCTCTGCAAACAGTAAGAAATTTTTATTTAACTTTGTCTACTAGTAACAGTTGTTAAACAAAATAACATAAGAATTTCTGTTCCATGTGTTGTACAGACTTCATTAAACTCAGCTATACTTTAGTTCTGTGTGTAAATATGGCTTTTAAATCATCTTTTGAGGAAAGGGATCCTAAGCATCCAATTCTATTCCCAAATCTCTCAATTGCTCACATCTGCCATGTTCATCCACTCCACCATTTTGTGAGGAATTTTCACAGCAATTTAAAGAACTAGTGGCATAAATTAGTATTTTTTCATAGTGCCCCATTCTGCTCATCAAAGTTGTGAAATACTTGCATCCTTAAAGCTCCTAACTACAAGATATCAAATTCAACCATGACACATCCCGAACACAGAAAATCAGCAACCATTTCGCACAGCCAAAGATTTGAAAATACTGATTTCAATATGAAGAAGTTGGCTATAGTTTTTCTACTCAAAGGAGACCATTTGTGGGATTGCAATGTACAAACATGCACAAGATGAGAAAAACTTTTCAGAACTTAATTCTGAGTTGTCTTCATTTTCTGCTCTGCATAGAGTATTCTGTCTTTTTACTGACCCATAACTGTGTTTCCTAACATTTACTTGAATCCTATCCAGAGTAAGTATTGTATTAATAGGTAGGCAGTTTTATCACAAGTTTTATTCATTTGACTTCAAAACACTTTGACTAGCTAGAAGTACTAGCCTGTAAGGTAACACTGGCTCCAAAATGCATTACCTCATGGGAGAAAGCCCAGAAAGTTATTTGATTAAACACATTATTGCATTCTGCTGAAGAGGGATATTTGAAGATTGTCATACCATTTTATCACTTCAACATCTATAAGCCTATTAAGGACACCCTGGAATAATTTCCTGGGATTCTTCCTGTAAAGGAAATGAGGATCTGTTTTGCATTCAATAAATGGATACTTTTTGGATAAAGTTCCAATAAAATGAAGAGGCCAATTATAAACTTAAAACAGTAATCAGGAATCCTTTCAAGCACCTTATTCAAGGTGCTTACTTTTAATCATTTGCCTCTCTCCTGGTCCTAACAATGGAATTACATCTCAGAATCAGAGATTACTGCATACACTCTTGTTGCAAATAAAACAAGCACAACTGAAATTTCAATCATGCCTTTCCTATAAGTCAAATAGCTAGCAAAAAAAAAAAAAATGGTATTTGCTTTCCTTTGTGCACAGCACTTTGCTATATAAGTAAGCATAACAGCTTAGTGAAAGGTAAGGGAATTTTTTAAACTAAAAATATTAGGGCAATGTTGTCATGAAATACTGAATACTGTCTGATGCATACAATTTTGCCTCATAGAACATGGACATGTAAGTAATAGCAACCCTCTGACTTTTCCCAAAATGTCAGAAATTTGTCCAGGGTATTATTTTTAACTGCAGCACTGGGAGCAAATTCATCTCAAGTGAGGGCAAGAAAAGTTGTGTCCAGGAGGACAAAGTTTCCATCTAGCCAGCCAGCAGCATAGTTCTGACAGCCCCAGTGTCAATTATGTGTATTTGTCTCCAAGGTAAATTGCAATAAATGTTAGGTAAACTGGAACAGTGTTAACTCTTGGCAAATGAACATGGCCAAACACCAATCACCAGTAAAAGACAGAACCTCTGCTACTATCACCTTCAGTGCTCCACAAACACCTAACTGCCTAAACTAATAGAACAACCACTGAGATTAACAATTTTTCTTAGTTTCCTTTTACAGACAGAGAAATAAAGTGGGGTGGCTATACTTCTGTTTTCTCATGATGGTTACTCTTGGGGCTCATCTTAGAAAGGAAGGCTCCCTGTAATAGCTGTTTGCACTACAGCCTCACCCAGAGCTATCATGCTTTATCTTGCACAAATATTCAATAAAAAAGGCAATCTCTGCTTAAAGAGATTGCAAATGAAAAACAGGGAACAACACAGCTTTCAGTAGCTTTCAATAAAGATAGCTTGTGCATACCAGAGAGGTCTTTCAGTCCTATATTTTTATTACTTTTTAACAGGTTTCCTATCTATCTGTTCCTTTCAGGACATTTAAAACAGGGGGTTCTGTGAGGTACCTTGAAGGCTAGGATAATAATTTTGTGATGTCATCCCACATTATAATCCATGCCCTCAGGAAACTAAAAAGATAGTAAGTTTTACTTCATTCTCTGATGGAAGAGAGAGACATGTCTCTATTATTCATAATAAGAATTAGCAAAGAGAACTTAACACATCTGTGCACTTGTAAATTGAATTACAGATTTTAACCTTGAAAACTCAAAACTATCAGGGTGTCTAAAACTTAGACAAAGTTGACTTTATTAGAAAGCAGAAAAAAATCCAGTGTATTTCAGAAGCTTTCAGATGGACATGATCACAAGAAATGTGGGGGTATGTTTATATTATTTGACATGGAATATGTCTTGTTTTAAGATAAGCAAAAAAAACCCAGATTGCTAGATAAAAATGAGAGAATGCATCACCACTGTGTCTTATTTCTCAGGCATAGAATCCTGTCATTGTTACTTGACTATTTTAAGCACCCAGGAAAGCTGGGCATTTCAAAAACCTGAAAGCAACTGGCAAGGACACATAGTCTGAGAAGCTCTTGCCATGAAGACATGAAATAAGTGAGCCCTATCAGGAATATGAAACTAAGGTCATATTCTAAACCAATTTCAGTGAATAAAGCCTATTCTTCCTATGGAAATTACAAACTCTTCAACTTTTCAGTAAGTTTCATCAAAACAAAATTGGCATTTCCTAGCAAAAAATATATCACCAATTAGAAGTTCCATTTCATGAGAAATAGCATGTTAGTCTTTATATACCTACTTTAGCTTTCTGTCTGAAATATTAGCCAACTTTAAAATTTGGTAATTGGGAACATATATTGATTTGTGTGAAAAAAACTTAGTAATTATCAAAATACTTCTTAATTGAATACTTCTTAAATTTTCCAAATAAAAAGGCAATGAATGTACTTTCAAAATAATTCTTTGGCATATTACCTATATTGTATATGAATTCAAGCTACCCGAATTTACTTTTAAAATGTGTGGAAATTTGATATTCTGCCTTCTTTGCTTAATAGTCTGTTTACTTTTTTAATCTGTTTCAAGCTAAAGCTTTTTGTAAATTTAGTTTAATTGTATTTCAGATGGTAACAACCTTTCAAGTGGCTCTTCTTCAGGTAAATCTATTTTCTAAAGTTCTATCTACTAAAGTCCTTTTATTGCTTTTTTCTGGCTCTATTATTTCAAGATCTCATTAAATTTTTATATATTTCTAGAAGAATGCAAGTCATAATATGGCTCTTGCTCCCACTCTGAATATTTATTTCTGCAAAACTATAGATATAACAGCTAAACTATTAAATTTAGTATAATTATATGACATACAAAATCCAAATTTAATGATACTTTGTATCTTATTATCACTGAAAGTTGCTGTATGCAGAGCATAAAAACCCCTTCAATCAATATATGAGACAAAACACATTGTGGAATTTGGTAGTGGTATATGAATTCAGTGTTAAAACATAAAGAGACCATCTTCAGACTTTCTGTCTCAGACAAAAGCAATATTTTTTTTCTCATATGAAGTCTGGCAACCAAGGTGATGAAGGGTTGAGAACTTCTGGAGAGTTTAATTTAATAGATAGAATAAATTCTTTTTTCCAGCTACCAAAAAATCCACCATATTCTCAGCAACAAAGCAAAATATTGTGCTAGGTGACAAATTCTTTACAGGTACTATTTGTTGCAATGTTTGCTTTTTATTTCATTGCAGGTATTTACTTTTTTCTTCTTTCCTACTTCTAATTATGTTTAAGAGATAAAAATGCAAGAGGTAAAATCTCTTTCTGAGAGGATAAAAAATTCATTTTTCATATGGCTTTTTTTACAAAAACATTGCAACTCCTATAATTTTAATTTTAACATAATTAATAAAATGGCATCTCTATCAACAAGTGGGAAGAAAAACAGGAAAATGCACTGATTCATATTAAAATTTAAGGATATAATCATTCTGTCTTTTGAGGGAAACCCTGATAACATTGTTCCCTGGTGACTAAGTTCACTGGTTGACCACACAAAGCATAACCCTACAAGTAGCCAGAAACTTCATTCCTTTCCTTTCATATTCTGCCAGAGTCCTATGTGTAGACATCACCAGCACTCAGTTAAAACTCTCTCACTTACAAGGGAACCGAAAGAAGATATCTGGTGCTAGTACTGGTAAAACTCATGCACAACCTTAAATTTTAGAGAAAACTAAAAGAAATAGTGCCAAAATTAAAGGAGACCATACCAGAGGATGGATTAAAAAATAAAAATAATAAAAAAAAAGACAGGTATGTAGTGTCTGTAAATTACAAATTCAAGTTTCTAAAGTTAATAATTGCATATACCTTCCTTTTCCTTCCTGAAAATAAATTAAGATTCTTTAATAAGCAGAGCAAGAAAATTATCCAATTATATATGCTTCCCTATATTTTGGGAAAAAGAACTGAAAAACCCCCATAATTGGCTCTTGCTGTAATTCTGTGTCCTATGGCCTGCTGTGCCCAGCCAGAAAATAAGGCATCATCACATGCCTCAGTGTTTGCGTAGGGTACATTCAAGTATTTGCTGCTATTTTAGACTGTCAGTGTTTAGGGATTCCATTTCTCAAAAGCAATTGTTTCCTTCAGTCTGTTGCATGTTGTTAGATGGTACTTCCAGGCCTTTAAGCAGCAATTCAATAATTGTCTGTCTGTATTTCTGGTAACCTAGATCCTGGAATTACATGACAGTAGATAATCCCTTAAGAGAAAATCTTTCAGCAAAGAGCTGACTTGTGTGACTTTTGTGAAAGCAGTTTTGCACATTGTTTGCAGAAGTTTCAGAACAAAGGTATTGTTGAATTAGCCCATGCTCTGGAGGATAGTCTGTCATTAACTGACCTATCTTACCTGCCCTTGTCAAGGAAATCTCTGTTTAGAATAGGGTGATCTTTGTGGATATGTATGTTGTATTCTTTAATCTTATATATTCAAAAGTAACATATGTTTCGTATTTTAGCCAGACCAGTCAATTACTGTGATGAAACTATCCAAGTCTTGATTTTCTTCAATTCTACCACAGTTAACAGGTTGAACTGGAACATGAGCAGCTCAGTTTGGTTTAGCTCTCAGCCTAGGAGAAGCTCTCAGCCTTCCACCAAGAAGAAAAGAATTCTGACAGTTTCTACATCTCATGCAAACTCTTTGTACATTTGAGCTCCTTTGATTTGATTTTAGAAAGTATAAATCTAGAAAAGGTTGAAACAAACAACTAGCTCCCAGATGGAAAGCCTGAGGCCAGCTACTACTTCTTTTCCCTTTGCTTTCAAATCTTGGTTTCTAGATAATTACTTCTCTGCATCAGCATGAAAATAACAATGCTACTAGAGATGCTACAAAAACTGGCTGGACAATTCTTTGAGGAGCCATCATGACATCCCTGCTGCTGTCTCTCAGGGCTACCCTTCTGCAGCGCTTGGGATAGTATTGTAGGAATCCCATGTGCATTGACATGGGCTAAACAGTCCTTGGGAGAGCACACAGCACCTATCACTGCCCAGAGATCACTGAAGAGATTGTAGTGAAAGTAAAACTCTCAATTGTAGGCATTTCTCTAACTTTGCCACTTGTGTCTTGTATCTAAATATACATTTTCATCACTAGAAGTTTGAGGAAAACCTTCGCTATATCAAGGCAATATTCAGGCCAGTTATAATTTCCCTTCCTTTTTATAGAACAATTGCATAGAACAGATACAGGAATTACTTGTCATGCAAGTGTATTGGGTTACTAAAGAAATCTTTGTTCAGATATGTTTGTGCTGGAATACCCCAGCACATATTTGTTTTGATGGGGCAGGAAATTTGCAACCATGATTGTAGCTGTTGCTAAGCTCTCTTTGGAACCAATTTTCATCCTTCCTTTTTCAATTCCTCTGCCAGAAAATTCTATATGATGCTATCTAGTGTTTAAGAATTTCAATTTTCCATTAATGTTAACATTTCCCATTTCAATACTTACGGAAATGCAAGGCTATTTTCTTATCAAGATAGGGGGTTTTCCCTGCATTTTTTTTTCACAATACTATTAATCAAAATATTTTATTTACATGAATTCTAAGTGTTTTCTCCTTTGATCTTCCAAAACATGAGACAGAATTATAAAAGCCTTTCAGAAGGCAAGATAAGTACATTTGAATTTGGGAATTTGGAGATAGCTCAAATCTGAAAACAGTTTAGAAGAGTCCTTTCTTATCTACAATGTATTTTGGGGCTTAGTTCTGCTATTTAGAAATTCTAACAGCTAGCTGAAATGGCACAAAGAATAAATGCAACCAACAGATTAACTCATTTGCAAATTACTTATTCAGTAAAGCAAGGTTTGAAAGGAGGAGGTAGAATGCAAGTCTAGAATTATGACTCAGACTCAACTGCTTTCCTCAACTGCTCTTAGCAAGCCACAATCATACATCTCTCTGACTCAGCACTATGAAGAACTTGGCAATCTAGTCTTCAATAAAACATAAGGATTTTAATATAACATTATCTGTTTATTTATAGTAAATAGATAGTTGCATCTCAAACATGTTTTAGTACTGTAAGACAAGATAAAACGGGTCTGGTATCATACCTACATAAAGCAGTGGTTGTCCATCAACAAGCAAAAGGTTTTACCCTGTACCCAGTATGCCAGGAAAGCTTTCACTGACACTTTTATTCTATACTGGGACGGTGGGCCTGGGGCCGTGAATTTTACTTCATGACAAATTGTATTATCACACTTTCTTGCTCGGCTCAGTAATGCAAGCTACACAAATTGTGAATGGGCCTCCTGATAACTTTAGCTGCAGGAGAGAGATGAATGCCTAACACACCATGTATCTCATTGCCTATGCCTTGAAGAATAGCAGTACTCTTTAAGAATATTCTAATTAAAAAAAAATAGGGGGTTAACTTTGAGATTTATTACAGTTCATAGAAGAATAGCAAAAAGCTACGCATTTAAGTTTTCTATTTCATGCCCAAAAGTCTTAGGAAGAAGCAAAATTCTCACTGATTTTTCTTTCCAGATGAACTGCAGTTAGACAGCTAAATCAGTAATGCAGTATAACATGGTCATATTAACTTGGTGAGGCAGAAAAGACCATCTGCACCACCATGAATATGACTAAAATAGAGTGCCAACAAAAAGGCTTTAAGAGTGTCAAATGCCAGAAACCCTTATGAATGGCATTTTTAAAATTTTCAATGTAATTGATTAAAAAGCAAATTATAATATTAATTTCACTTTGGATGTATTAACCTTTCAATATTGATGTGTAAGCTGCTTTACAGCTCAATCCTACATGCATTGAAAAAAACCAAAATAATTGTTTACGTACTTCACTAATTCCAACTGTAAGCAGATTGTTCAAGTATATTTAGTAAGTTAGAAGAAATACACGTTCCCAAAGTGGACTCTGCTGAATCTCACTGTGTAGACTGAAAATTGGCACCTCTAGCTGATGTTTTAAGCATGCACAACTCTGGTTTATGTAACAGAGTTTTCTGTCTATTGTACTGTTGTTAGTGTATATCCATTAGACTAATAGATTCAGTGCTAAATATTTGGAATTCAAAAACCTTCTTCAAAAATTGTCAAGTCAAAATTGTTACATGGATTTATATTTTAAAGTAGGGGAAAAAATCTGGAAATAAATCACTGGATTTCTAAGTACTGGGATGTTATCAGTAGAGTCTCATAGGTTCTTCATTTCATAATACATTTTCAATTCCTTGAATAAAAAAAGGTTCGAACAATGAGGTGAGAATGTTTGCATATGTCACAAAATTATTCAGGCTCTTAGATGAGATTCACAGACTTATGCTGGGGTACTGTGGAGACTGAGGAATAAAACAGCAAATGAAACTTTTTACAGACATAATAGTAGAGACTAAATTATCTATTACGAATCAACAAATAAATCTTTCAGCTGTTGTAAGAATATCTTACATTAGTACAGCTAAAAAAATAACTCAAAAAGGCAATGAAATATTGGCAACTATAAGGAAGGGAACTAGTATCAAAACAACGAGCCATTATGTCACTGCATTGATCCCTAAGTCTGGGAATAGCTCAGGCCATTGTTAAAAATTATCACATTAGAAACAAAAAGTAATGGAGTAGAGTAAAAACAATTATGAGAATTACACAATTCAGTTACACTGCATTCTTCAGCTTGCAAAAGAGCTATAGAAATAGGAATGCAGCAGATGTATGAAAAGCTGTAAAGATTATTGAGACTACATAAAGGGAGTAATTATTAGCTATTTTTCATAAGAACTAACACCCTTACCCTGGCCAGAAGTGAGGAGAAGTACTTATATAGCAAGTAAGGGAAAGTATTTTTTCACAGACATATGCTAAAATTATGGAATTGTTTCCTATAGGATGTTTTGCAGATCAAAGTACAACCCTCTTTTTAAAAACACTGAGACAAATTAATGGAAGAAAGGTACAACAAACACTCACTTTGTGGTTTGAATACACTCTCTAGCTCAGAAGGTTTCAGAAATTCAGATTGCCAGAAACTGAGTAAATTTACTGAGAGAAATAACAAAATGTAGTGGTTCTTAAACTCTTTATTCACATATCCATTACTGGAAAATATCAGAGGTCTGACAGTGTGCTAGATGGACTTGTGGTGTCATCTAGTATAGCAACTTTACCTCTTAGACAGGTTTTCCTTTAAAAAGAGCAGGGTGGTCTCACCATTTATTTAGAATTCAAAATACAATTCAATATTCAATACAAAATATATAGGACATTCATTTTAAAGCATTAAAAGATTAAGCTATGTCATCAATTGCTCTACAACTACTGTTGCCATAGGCATGAAAGAAAGACTATTTCAAAACACTTCATTATGGACTGATAAATTTCAGTGCTAAATATTTATAAATGTTAGATAGCTACAAATTCTGGCAATTAAAACTGACTGGAAAAAATAAAAATCTTATCCCAAACAGAATTTCTTTTGCCAGTAATAGAGAATAACAAGATATTTTGAGATGTCCTCCAAAAAATCATTTAACTATTGATTCACTGTAGCAGAGTGATGAGAGACAAGAAGCTATTAAATAAGTCAGACTGTTTACTGAACAGATGTTTACTCATTTGACCATTTCAGCTATTTCAATTATTTTATTAAATGGCTTTTTTCCATTTCTTTTTCAAAACTGTTTACTATGTTTTCCATATATCTGAAGTCCCCATGCCTCCACTTGTGAGTTGTATTACACAAAATCTCACAATATTTATTTTTTGGGTTTGGGTTTTTTTAGAAGGATAGTCTGTAGATTTTACAGTTCTTATTCTATATTTTCTTTATATGCGCAATATTTTACTCTTCCTCTCAGCTACTGATATTTGTTACCATTACACAAAGTGGTTAGTTTTCCACACTCAGAACAGCCTACCCTGTCATTCAACATACCAGGCCCAACTCAGCCTAAGCCCTGCAAATGTAAATGATAATTGCATTGTGTAGGTGCAACTGAGGCCTGAGAGTTGTGTCACTCCTCTTTCTCCCTCTGTGCTCCTTTCCTTTTCATTTTAAACCCATTAAAGTTATTTCATCTAATCATAAGATGGAAGTATTGGAAAGGATTGTGGCAAAACTGATACACAACTTATTTTTCTTTCCCTAACAATTAGAACTTGGATCTTCCTGTTAATTTGTAGCCAATAAATCCATATATCAGCAGTACAATTGTAAGCACGTGGAGTTCCACTAATAATAGAATCCACAAATATCTATTTTAGGATAACAGGTACCAACCAAAGTAGTTCGACATGTCCTAGCAGTCTTTTATAGACACATAGATTTTTAATTTAGAAACTACCATCAGAACAGATAACCTTATATCTTTTAAAATAGGCCATAGAATTAAAGCTGCTATCCCTATTCTAAGCTCAAAAACTTAATTCTGACTGAATTAGGAAGTCCTTTAATACGACAAATATAACAAGCTTAGAGTTATATTGTATTTACATATTCCATTACCAAGCATTGTTATTTGTTAGAAATCTGTCAATTATTTATATCTATTATTATTGCAAATGAAAAAAGCAGATTTTCATGACAAGACACTAATGTGTAATATTTTCTTCTTTTTTATATATTTACATGTAGGCAGACTTTTTGGGTTCCGGTTACCTGGATTGAGACTTTTAACATACAGAAAGCAGTCCTTGCCACAGGAAGACCCTGATGCAGTGATAATTGATTCCTCTAAGCACAGCGACGACTCAGTGGCAATGAAGCACTTTAAATCACCTACAAAAGAAAGCTGTAGTCCTTCAGAAGTGGATGATACAAAAGCACTGATTCAACCCAATAAATGTTCACCTTTGGTTAATATATCAGGACCTCTTGACCATTCATCACCTAAACAGCAATGGGACAGACTTTACCCTGACATGATGCAGGCAAGCAATCCACTAACCCATTCCAGATCAAAGGAAAGCATTTGTAGTATACGGAGAGCGTCTTCAGTACACGACATAGAAGGCTTTAACGTCCACCCCAAGAACATTTTTAGGGACCGTCATGCAAGTGAAGGTATGGTAGAAAGTCAATCATTATTAATAATCATCACTTTGTCAAAAAACCTAAATATAATCAGCTGTATACATTCAAAGGTGCAGTAAAAATATTAATGGCCCAAATATGCCATGCTTACTTATACTAAATATTGTTTTTCATTTCTAAGGAGACTAAGGGAATTACAGGGTTACTCTTCTCTATGAGATACATCAAATTTGGGCCCAATATTCCTAAAATTAATATTGGTATTTGAGGGGGTGGGAAATCAGGAGATAAAGTTGTAATTGCATGCACTACTCTGTACTATACTCACATATGTTAGATTGTCTTTGACTCTATGAAATCCTTTAGAGAGTGATCAGTTTATTTTTCTTAAGTCTGTAATGTGCACATTGTATATTCACTGATCCAACACTGAGACATGCTTTTTTTCTCACACTGGAGAAAACATCCTCAACAACTCCACTGAAATGCTCTGAGTAATGATTAGTGAAATACTTACTGAAATAGTGAAATGCTTAGTGTAAAATTCATTGAAGTGTGGTTTTCTCCCTGTGCTAGTATCTTCTTGCAACCAGCAAAAGTTACTAAGAAGTTTGTTCTGTCTTCTTTTTCTACTGTCTCTCCAAAATCCATGGAGTGCAGTCCATGATTTTCTTGAGGACAGGGAGTTTGAGAAACTTGGGAAAGAGCTGAGCAAACAGAGGTTTGAAAGCCCCATGAATTGAGAGGTCCCTTTAAAAGTGGCTTTCAAAGAAAAGTTTCAGGTATATAATGCTTTCACAGCTACTGGTGGTCTAATGACTTGAATTGTATACCTTTTTTTTCAAACCAGTTGACAAGGAATGTATGTGGAATATTTTAATATTTTAAAAACATGTATAATGGAAGACTGTGCAGATTCATAAATTAGCAGGAAAATTAATTTTCATTTTCAGTGATGGCTTGTTTTTCTCCTATTCATTGACAAAAGGTGTAAAATTCCTTTAAGTACTCCTGCCTTTTGGAAGGTCCATATCATGAACGCTTTGCTCCTGTAAATCTCCTAAAATATGACTGAACATTCCTCTGATACCCAGTTTAACCTGTAGAATAGCAAAACTAATTGTTCCTTTCAGTTATTCTTCCTGTATTAAATATAATGTGTAAGTACTTCTCATTTCTGTTTCTTTTGAACTATTATATTTTTTGCTCTTCCAATGACCTTGAAAATTCAATGAACTTGAAGATTCAAAATCCATCCTAAACCAAACCATTTTGCATAATTCATGTTTACATTAAGACAAGATTTTAAAATCAGGATGTGGGGGCAAGAATCTCCAGGACTGAACTTCAGCATGTCCTTTGGACCTATTGCATAAGCTTCATCTTGGTTTCAACTTCCCCACATATTTAAACTCACTTTTCAAACAAAACACATTTAAAAATATCTTTTTCATCACTTTCTATTTTAAGAACGTATTTTCATTAAAATACTTCCCAACTGATCATTCTTCATATAGTTATATGATGAAAATGTGTTAAAATCAGTTTGAATACTAAGTGTCTTTGATTACAGTGGTAGAAAGCTCATTTAGAAATCACCACATAATTCAATACTTGCAGCATGGAGAAGCAAGAACTTCTATCTCCATTTTACCAAATAATATTTTTCAAATATTATATACTAAGAAAATAAATTTTACTATGAAAAGTCTATAATCCAGTTGAACTCCTATGGCATCTCACATGATGTGACCCTTTACTATGTAAATAAATAAAACATTCTCACTTTGTTTTCACTCTGTATAAGCTACAAAATAGTAGAGAATCTGGCCCTAAGTTTAGGTCATATATATCCATTCTAGAAAAACACAGCAGAACAGAGGATGCCTTTCAGATTTGCATTAGAATTAGTAACCATCCTTGATGCCATCTGCTTACAAGCATATTAGAATTGGGCACCTTATGCTGAAAAGATGTTTAAGTTTATCCAGCAAGTCCTGATTGCCTCACTTAACAGTGAGGCAGTGAAACCCTATTATTGCTATAGAATTATCCATACAAATTAGGCAAGCAGAATTCAGCCTAAATCATCTTCTCTGGGCTCGCAGATTCTGAGCAAGGAGAATGTGAAGTCTTAAGTAAAAGTAAAAGTAAACTATATTCACAGAATCACAGAATATGCCAAGTTGGAAGGGACCCACAAGGATCATCGAGTCCAACTCCTAGCCCTGCACCCATCTCCAAGAGTTACACCATCTGCCTGAGAGTATTCTCCAAATGCTTCTTGAGCTCTGTCAGGCTTGGTTCTGTGACCACTGCCCTGGGGAGCTTATTCCAGCAACCAATTACCCTCTGGGGAAAGAACCTTTTTCTAATATCAAACCTAAACCTCCCCTGACACAACTTCAGGCCATTGCCTCCAGTCCTGTCACTGTTCACCACAGAGAAGAGATCAGTGCCTGCCTCGTCTCTTTTCCTTATGAAGAAGTTGTAACTTCAATGTCTGCTCTCAGTCTCTTCTCCAGGCTGAACAGACTAAGTGATCTCAGGCTCCTCATACGTCTTCCCCTCAAGGCCCTTTGTTGGTCTCCTTTGGACATTCTCTAAGAGCTTAACATCTTTTCTATATTGTGATGCCCAAAACTGCCCAGAATGTTCCAGATGAGGCCACCGCAGTGCAGAGCAGAGCAGGACAATCCCCTCCCTCAACAGGCTGGTGATGCTTTGCCTGATGCCCCCCAGGACAGGGTTGGCCCTCCTGGCTGCCAGGGCACTGCTGACTCATATTC
>JAWWEE010000162.1:17052555-17069169 GCA_035221455.1 Xenops minutus | reverse complement strand
CTTTGCCTGATGCCCCCCAGGACAGGGTTGGCCCTCCTGGCTGCCAGGGCACTGCTGACTCATATTCAGCTTGCCATTGACCAGGACCCCCAAGTCCCTTTCCACAGTGCTACTTTCCAGGATCTTGTTCCCCAGTCTGTACATACATCCAGGGTTGTCCCCTCCCAGGTGCAGAATCTGACACTTTCCTTTGTTGAACTTCTTATGATTGGTGATTGCCCAGTCCTCTAATTTGTAAACTACTACCCAAGGAAGCATAGGGTTTAAGATATTTCCCATTCCATTTTTATTTTGTCTATTTATCCTAATTCTGAATTTTCCCAAATTATTTGAAAACTACTACTCTATCTGAAAATACAATTCAGGATTCAATTTTTCTTACCTTTTCCAGTTCCAATTATACTGAATCATTATAGCAGAATTCTGAAAGAAGAGAATAGCATTATTTAGCTTAATACTAACTACATTAATTTACCTGTGATGAAATTTTAAGATAAGGCAATTGAGAATATAAATAATTTCATGTGTTAATTTGTGTAGCCTAGTTGCCTATCACTTTAAAGTTATCATCACTGTTGCCATTTTATGCCAAAAAGGTATTAAAGGTGACAGTTTAGAATTTTAAATTCATTTGAGTGTACTCAATTGAATTCCATTCTAAATTTGCCTATATAATAGCAAAAGCAACAGCGCAGGAACTGTGTCTTCCACTCACCACCCAAACTGCAGCCAAGCCCATCTCACCTGAAATACCAGCAATCCAGATTTTGCAAAGGTTCAAAGAGACTTCAGAAATTTTACTGTCTCCAGAAAGTGACCTCAGTAAGATCCCTGCAGCTTTCTGAAACAGCAGCAGACTTCTGAGCCCAGCCCAGCGTACTGTGCAGTACTGCTGCAGAGGCCTGGCACAGGAAGGCATGGGGCTGAGAGGAACTAAACACTCTAAACACTCACTCCTCCACAGCCCTGGTCCGGAGGGCCCAGCCTGGTGTCCCACAGCCCCCAGTCCTTGGGAGGCTCAGGAAAAGCCAGAGAGGCAGCAGGTGTGGGGGACCCAATGCCACCTTCAATGCCCCTCAGCAGGAGGGGCCTTTCCCCAGAGCAGGGCTGGGGCACAGACACCTCAGCCTGTCAGCGCAGGACTGTGAGAGCCCAAGGCACCTCTGACAGCCGGTGTGGTGGTCACGGCAGCCCGGCCGGCAGCAGGAGCAGCCAGAGCCTCCTCACGGCCCGCACAAAGCACCGCTCCAGGGGAGCGCGGCCTGCGGGTCACCGTGTCACCCCAGGAACTGGGGTGACATCTACTCCGTGGCTTCTTTAAAATAGTAATAACAACAGCAATAATCATAATCTCACAGAAAAGACTTGATCTCATGGCAGGATTCAGGGCCAGGTGTGCCTGTGAGGACAGAAGGCTTTGCCACTCTTTCCTTGCAGGAAGGCACCCAGGTGCTGAAGAAAGGTTTAAGGTGTGTCTTTATCCAGCACTTCCTCAGAAGGGCACTGCTTAGCTTGCTGCCACGGTAAAAACTTTTGCACCTGTGAGTCTGGGCAGGCGTGTGGCCGGGGGCTGTACCGCCCCACAGGCCGCCAGCCAGGTGGAGGGTGCCCCAAGGCTGAGGGTGCCCCAAGGATGAGGGTGCCCCATGGCTGAGGGTGCCCCAAGGATGAGGGTGCCCCAAGGATGAGGGTGCCCCATGGCTGAGGGTGCCCCATGGCTGAGGGTGCCCCAAGGATGAGGGTGCCCCATGGCTGAGGGTGCCCCAGCTGCACCTCACACAGCCCTGCTTCCCTCCTCACAGCCCTGCTTTCATCCTCACACAGCACTGCTTTACTGCTCCTGAGATGGCACTTTTGGCCTCCAACCCACCGCCAGGCTTGTGAAGAAACAAATTTATCATGCTAATGTCAAGGCAAGTTAGCTAAAGCCAGTCCTACCCCCTAACGCTTTTACAGATTATCTCTTGATTGTAAAAGTGACTTTATTTGACTAAAAGTCTACATAGTATAGCCAAGGAGGGGTCACAATATATCAATTCAAACCATACACACTCTGAAGCAATATTTTCTGCTTTTTCTGGTGTAGATTTTAGTTGTCTCTTTTTTTCTCTTTTTCTTCACTTTTATTATGCTGAAAACCAGACAATGGTCGCAATGTCAAAGGTAAAGTATACATCTAGATTGTACTTTCCAGTGTTTCACCCAGCCACACTTTTTGGCATGTTACTTTGCCTGCTATATGAAATGTTCAATTGCAACATTCTCATGCCAACCTCTTTGGGGCCAAGTGCATCACTTAAATTATATTTGTTAAACATGTAGTTATTCCTGTGACTGACTCCAAGCACTAACTACCAATCACTGGAAAAAGTGAAGGCGTAGTTAAATGGCCCTATGACTTAAATGTCTGCTAATTCAAAAAAAGGAAGGGAGTGAGGTAGAATATATCACAGTTACTTAATTCAGTGCTATTGTCCTTAAGCAGGCAAAACTTCTATTGAAGCTATCAGGAGTTTTACCTGTGAAAGCATGTATAATCATACAGGGACATTACCAAACAATCTGTTGCTACAAGGTGCTTAGTTCTCAGTTAACTATCTCAAAAATTATATAATTGGTAATCAAGACCCTTGTGGAAGTTTCTTCACTTATTCCTTTTTTGTCTCTTTAAAACTAGTTTCACGTTCCTGGATGGCAGGGGGTATGATTTCAAGCTTCCTGTAGCATTAAAATGTGCATGCATGAACTTCATTGCCAATTTCATGTTTAAATAATATTGACTACAGTTACAAAACTGTTTCTTTTCACCAGCACTGAGCTACATCTTTTAGAAGCAATTTGAAAGTAATTCATAAGTGACTTCCTCCATTTCTATAGAACACTAACTAAAGTGTTCAATTTAATTGCCATTTTTGTAGCTATGTCAGAAAACTGATTTGTGACTTCATGCATGATGCAAAAAGTGTGTGTACCTGGTAAAATCTCTTTAAACTGCATGCAGTGCATGACCTAGATCCTGTAAAGTGATTTGTGAACAAAATCATTGCATTTGCTTCATGTGTATGTTGTAAAAATCTTGGGGGGAAAAAACATGCAGTTTCTGTACTATACAATAACTCTTATAAATGTATTTAATGCTGGTGAAAGATGATGGATTGGCAGCTCAGGAGAGTTAAATCATTTCTCAATACATTGTGTAAGCAGGGACAATGGAATCCTACATGAAAATGGAGAGCTCAAACTTAACCTGAAAGATTAGGCAGAAGCATGTCGTTCACCCTGCTTATTCAACTCTTGGCTGCTCTGTTGAAACTGTCAATCAGGGTGCCAATTAGTGTCGATTGTGATTGTGATTTGTTATGGTCCTTTTTTCTTCTTCCTGCTATGAAAATATAGCAACAGTCCACTAGCTCTCAAGTAGCAGCTCAATTGCTCTCAGCCTGGGCTGTACTTAAGCTAATACTGTCTTTCAATTAATTACCATTATCAATAAGATGCATTATACCTTTCACCACTTTCTAAAGCAAAAGAAGGTTGGAGGAAGAAAAGCTTTTATTCTCATGTGCAATGAACTGAAGTCTAATATCATGCTCTAAGGCGTATTAGGTAGCAAAGGAGAGAGTAATCCCCTTTTAAATAGAAGCAATAAAAGATGTAAATCCCAGAAAGCAAAAGTTCAACACAATTTAGGCTTCTATAAAGTTATTAGTAAAATCTTATCTACTATCTAACCATGGATTTACCTAAGCTGTCTTAGTTGCCTCTTACCTTTGAATTCCTAAGGTATCAAGAATCTTGTTCATCTAACAAATGACTCCACCTTGATATGCTGCTTGCATCTAAACCTATTCGATACCCAGAAAATGTTGTTGCAACCTATGAGGAAGTAGAGCTGAAAAACTGCAGTCTGACCATGTATGTGTAGCACACACTAGTCAGATTTGTGAGATTGGGAGCCCTGATATATTTTGCGTGCTACTTTTTAATAGATTCATGTAGATGATGTGAAAAATAGAAAAAAATCTAAAAGTCTGATTCTTGAGCAGGCATTCAAAGCCAGGTGTGGTGGAAAACCAGCCCTCACTTAAAGAATTTTACCAAAAAAAAGATAATTCAGCACAGCCTGAAGCATTTCCCCACAGCTATCTCCAGGCAGCCGGTTGCTTTGAATTTCGTTCATTCGCACATTGCAAGTACAAATCAACTGTTCCACCATTGACTTTGCAACTTACCCCGTAGGCCTAATCCTATCCCATTGACTGTTCCTGATTCATCATACATGTTCTTGTTTTCCTTCCCAGAAGTCTGAGAAATAGCCTTCAGTCCCACACTTTAGGTACATTGTTACTGACTGCAAGACCTGGATTTTTCCTTCAGTTTCTAACTGCGTGTAGCTCTTACTGTCTAAACATCTTTATAGTTATTTCTTCCACTATTGTTTTCAAAGCAAATTTTACTTGCAATGAGTACTTTTGACTTCCTAATCAACCTTATGACAACAGCTCAAAACAAGTATATTGATCAGCTATATTGCTTTGTGTTACAAAGAATTCCATCCAATAATGAAAAGACTAATTATAAAGCATATGTACCTCATAAAGTATTCAAACTCCATATTTTTTATCTATCATGATGCATTAAAATAGTATAAGAAGTTTATATATATGCCATTAATATTCTACATGAGTGTCTCTATAGTTTTTGATATTTTGTTAGAAATTATAATTGAAGAAACCAATTTTGTGAGACCACTCAATTTTCCCATTTCTTTGAACTATCATGTGAGCATAAGCAAGGTACTGATGTGATAATAGAGCCTTTGCTAATTCCAGCACTCTTATATAATCGTGTCCTATTTCTGCTCTTATAAACAAATGAGAATATAGTCTTTGTATTTAGCCAGAATTACAATAAAAGAACACCAGAATTCCCAGTAACATGAAAACAAGTAAGGATAGATGCATTATGTATTTTGCAATCCACTGACTTTATAAAAATATATATAAAGGAAATGTCATATTTGTAGCCAGTACTAGATTAGAATCTTTTTAGAAATAGGGTTATTTTAAAAATCCAGATAATTTTTTACTATTAACAAGTAGTATACAAAAAATAGTTTTAAACTACCCTCTTAAAATATCCCACTGAAACATTAATGAGAATTTTTTTCTCTGCATTTGCCAAATACTAAATATGTGTTCCGATTTTTCAGGGCCTTTCAATCATATCAAGTCAAGTCTGTTGGGATCCACATCGGATTCAAATCTCAACAAATACAGTACAATCAACAAAATTCCTCAACTCACACTGAACTTCTCAGATATCAAAAGTGAAAAAAAATCATCTTCTCCTCCTTCTTCGGAGAAAGCAATTATTGCACCTAAGGTGAAAGACCGAACGCACAATGTAACAGAGAAGGTTACCCAGGTAAGGTAATACACATTATTCCAGTTCATTTTCAACTTTGCAGAGCTCATTATCAATGTCATCAATAGATTGTTACTATTTCCATTAATGATTTGGCTGTCTCCAGGATAATTTCAAGCCTTTGAGCCATTAATTAATTTAACTTCATTTGCATGAGGTAGTTTACCACATCAGATGATACTGTTAACAAACAAAACTTTTTAGCTGTCTATTTTTAAATGGAAAAGAAAGTGTAGTATACACTGTGTCACAAATAAGTCCATTAATTTCAGTGATTCTTGTCATTCATAAATGTTAGTTTCATTCTTAATGTTTCTCAGTGCTATGAATTGCTGATTAGTGTCAGGCACAGCATGATAACAAATGGTAATTGATTGTGCCACTGGTATAAGTATCATAATTGCATCTTGTAATTTTTGTTCCAGTTCTTTGGCTTTTCATAATGCTCTTTCTTGTGGGTATCTTTTCCATATCTGTGCATCAAAAAGGCCGTCAAAATGAAAAGGAGATACATTTGGACTGGATGTATGATATATTGCCATACTTATGAATGAAGCATCTAGTGGAAACAAAATTGAAAATAATTCAAGATAGCATATTTCTTCACTCAAAGACAGAGGCAGTGCCCTCTGAAGTCAACAGAACTTTTCAGCTAAATTCAGTATAATTATTACATTTATAGTTATGTTATAGTCTCATATGGAAATTGACTAGAACAGGCTAGCCATGCACAACATACTGGAAAAAAAAAAATCAAGAGATGATAGTATTCCAAATAACTTTTATAGTGTTAGTAAGACAAGGGCTGGCCCTTAAATACCCATCCACTGAGAGACTGAAAGAGGTTAGAAGTGCTTTCTATGAGAATGCCAATAGATATTCCATAAAGAAGATCTTGCCAAGAGTAGCTTTTGACTTAGAATCATAGAATGATAGAATTGTTTAGGTTGGAAAAGACCTTTAAGGTCACTGAGTCCAACCATTAACCCAGTACTGAGAAGTCCACCACTAAACCATACCCGTTACTGCTGACCTGCCTTCTGTAGACCTGACTGCAGCTTCTCTACACTGGTGGTATGCCGGATATTGTCTGTGCTCGTACTCGCTCTGACAAATATATAAAGCAATGCATTGTACACTCTCCTAGAGAAATAGGGATAAATGTTCTATCAGTTCTATTTTGGCATCAGTTAGTGCCTGAAAAGTATTTGGAATTTTATCTTTCATATATTTTGTCATTGAGAGCTAAGTTGAGTCTGCAACCATTGTCCTTTCTTCTCTGGTCAGTTGTGAAAGATTTAATCTCTTCCAGATCCATTTTGATATGTTTTAAATAATTCATAGCAGTTATACATAGAAAACTTTTCACAGCTAATATGGCAAAAAGTCAAGTTATATAAAACCAGCTACTTTTTATAGGTTATGTAAGCATGAAGCGAGCTAGATTTTTTAATTATTATTATTTTTATTTTTTTTTATTTAATTCTGACTGGCTTATCAGTGCCAGAGTACCAATTTTCTGTGTACTAGTGACAGTGTTATTGGAGGGGGGGGGAGGCAGGAATTTAAAAAAAAAAATAAATCTGAGTTTATTCTCCAAATAATTTAGATATTATGAAAAGTCCCATGAAAATGGCCTGGATCAGCTAAACTTTCCAGGGAAATTGACATCAATTAAATTCAAAATTAAATTTGAAATGCTCTATAAAATTTTTATACTTCACAAAAGCCTTTTAATTTAATTTGACATTGGTTTATGTCCTTTTCTAGAATGACCTCAACCAATGGGCAGAGCACAATTTGCATAGCACAGTTTGCATAGCAAACTTTGATGGTATACCATTTATTACAATTGGAAATAATTCCCCACAGCTACTGCTTTTTCTCTCATTACATTCACTTCTCAATGCTTTAAGCTGCTGCTTCATCCTAAACTCTGGAATTAGGTACAGGGAGAAACTCCTAGGAGGTATAAATAAATGTAGGTCTATAATATTACACTGGTCAAAGATCTAGTTAACCAGTCATTCATTAATTAGATTACAAATAGACATTTAGAAAATTAATGTGGCTAGTTTTAGTCCTGTTTATGTTTCTAATCCCAATGATTTCAGTATGTTTCATAAGAGTCAACACTGTGAAGGTTCCACTGCATGTCTGCTCATAAATTGTAAATCTTTTCATAGATCCATTTTGTATCTGCAGAATAGTGCAAAAGTGCTTTTGGAAGATCTGAGCATAATGTTGAGAGAAGAATATGGTGAAAATGTTAGATGAGATCATTAGGGATATGCTCATGCTGGTGTAGTCTCTGATAAGTGAATCTGTGAAAGAGCATCAAATATATACAGAGGGCAATATGACCTATTTAATCTATGGGGCAATATCAGTAGAAGAACAAATGAGTACAAAACAGCCATGGTAAGTTTAAAGCTCATCCTCAATCAGAGTCATGACATTCTGAGTCTTCTAATAAAAGAAATTAGGGCAGCAATCCTAAACGTTGTGAAAAAGTGCCTGAAAAATGTAGTCAATGGATAGATAACATGTTGTACTTTTCTGGGATTGCAGGACTTGGTGACAAGGCAGGCTACTTCCAGGCACATATTGCACCATTCAAACATACATACCTCCATCTCTCCCTTCGTACTCTTTATTATCTTTCTCCCTTTCCTCAGTCTTGCTGAGAAATTTGGTCCTGCTGACATTTCCAGTACTATGGCTCCTCACTGTGCAACTCAAAATACAGACATGGACTCTGGTATGCACCACACTAAGGTATCAGTGAGCTCCCCTGTCGGATCACTGCACTCTGGATTCTCTCTCATGGATCAATATCAAACCAAGTATCAGTACCACAAGTTCTTTCCAGAGATAACAGCGGTTTGTCTTCCGTCGTATCCACAAGCTGGAGAGGCAATACAGGTCATGAAGAAAGTGAAAAAGGAAGAGATGAGACATAGCTACTTTCAGAGGCTAGAGGAAGAGTACTGAATAAAGTAACTAAAAGAGTCACGGCCACTGTGTTTAAAGGAAATTATGCACTTTAAAAAAGCACTGAAGGAGGAGTGAAATACTTTAGTAGAAAGATTTTAGTGGAATAAACTAGTAGCAGACGAGAGAATAAAGAAAATAATTTCACAAGGAACAGAAGATGTGGGTTGGTGGCTTATACTTCAAGTGAAAAATAAGAACTTTGAAAGGCAGGGGGAGAAAATGGAATTTAAATAATAGATACATAGAATCCATAACACCTTTAAATAATATAAATTAATTAATTTCTTCAAGAAGAGTTGGGTTGTAAATTCTACTGCAAAAAAAGAAACAACCAATACTATCTCACTACTTAACAGATGTGTTAAGGACATTATGTAGAGATGAAAATTGCCTTAAGATATAGCTTGCAGTGAAGTGCTGCCCATGTGATGGTCCTGAAAAAGTAGATTCCCTGATCACTTTGCCTGGATCACTTTGCCTGGTTTTTCACCTGGGGTTTCACTGATCAAAACCCTTTATGTAATGCAGAGTAGCATAACATCTTCTGAATGCCTGTTTCTGCATAACATTGACTTTTACTCAGAGAAATAGCCCAGCAGTAGCTTCCAAATAGCACTTATTGACAAATTGACATTGTTATATTCTAACACATTTATTTGTCCCTAATTAAATTTACATTTACATTCCACTTTATTAAAAATTTAGGGGGTTTAATGATCCTCAGTAAAATATCCAGATGTGCTAAGGTCACTCTCTTCTAGAGGAGTTTCAGCTTACTTTTTTCCATTATTCTTTTTTTGGTTTTGATAGTCTGTTCAGACGTACAGTCCAATTTCTGCACTCTTTTGTACTGACAGATTCAGTTGGGGTCCTGACACTGATTGTTAGAAAGAGTCAAGTCTTCCTAGAGGCACAAAAAGTAGACTTATATTAAAGAAAGCAGGAGGGCAAAAATTTGACATCTGTCCTTTAGTATTTTTTATGAATTAATAAAGGAGACTTCTGGCCTGAAAACTGCAGTGTGCAAAGGCAAAACAATAACCAATTTTATTATTTGTTTGAATATATTTTATCTTTTATTTGAATATATTTTATCTTTTTTTTGCAATATATTTTTGTTTCTATGCTTATTTTTGAAGAAAAGAGGGAATTCCTGAATGACCATAACCTAACACTGTCAACAGACAATAACTGTCGCAGTTAATAAAAGGGTAAATTACTGGTCTCTTTATTACGCTGTTTAAGAAAACTGTTTTGTTACTCTTGGTCGCTAATGTTCAGAGGTCATTCATCCCCTTGAAATCCATCATTCTGATGAGATACATGTGGTTGAAAGACCCAATATGTATCTGTTGTTTATGATTTGTTTCAATACCTAACTTACAGGAAGGTAAAACTCTCTAATCTTTAAACATTTTGTAAATAATATGTTCAAAACAGTTTCATTATCCACCTTTAGGAAACATATATACCCAGACTGGTCATAGGACTGATAAAATGATAAATATATACCTTGACAGGATACAGAGAAGATTGTGATCTGATTTGAAGACATGCTGAACACCCGCAAATCTTCTGAAAATACAGCTGCCAGTGAAGGGGGAGGGAGGTCATATATGAAGCGATAGACTTTGTAGTTTCACTGCACGTTTTTGTAATCTGGCCAGACTCTATTCAGTTCCCCAAAAGATTAAGAAATAAGTAACAGTATCTCCACAAGGCAAATAAAGCTGTTGGTATAAAAAGAACTATTATATGATCATGACTTCAAACTGACCTTCAGGTTTTCAGGGTAAAAGAAGACTAGCAACATCTAGAACAGAGAGGGGCAATATAAGACCTAAAAATAAACTAAGTTATTGATCTATACATTTTCAGCAGTCTGATTCAGCTGTCACACTGCATTGTTTACGTCATGCAATAACTCACACACAACATTTCAAGGCTGTTCATTTTGGAATGCAAGCTGACATAAAGCAGAAAATTCAGAATACAGGGAAAACAATTTTGATATCTTTCAATTATGCAGGAAGGCATACATATAATAATTAAATTGGGGTGTAAGCAGAGCCAACATTTCCTAGTTACTGTATGGAAAGTTTAAATTTCCTCTAAGAGACAAGTGAGAATCTTCTTTTTCCTGTTATTTGTAAATTGACATAGTTTAAACAGGAATTATTCCCTTTATTTACAATAATACTTAGCACCCTAATGCAATAACATTTCTTCTTTTATTGTCATTATATAATTAGGCTTTATAGTTACTAGACATGTAATTATAGAAATAGTATGAATGTGTTTAATTACATTGTCATTCATAAGGTGTGACACACTGTGTATGAAAAGAAGAAAAGACAGAGACATCATGGTAAAAACTAATAAAAATACCCCAGTCTCAGGATAGCAATTTAAACCTGTGCAAAGGTGTCACCCAAACTGGAGAGTAGTATTTTGCACCAGACCAAGTAGCTACACAAAGGGCATGGAAGCAGAAAATAAGCCCACTGTTTTGTTCTGTTTCAGAAGAAAACATAGTATTTTCATTCTAATTGCTTTCCATTGCACCAAGTAACAAAAATAAGGTTCACAACAATTGTGAAAGACTAAATATTCCTTCCTTAGAGTCTCTTTTCATGACAGCTGAATAGGCTGCAGTGCATCTGAACTGCTGCAGTGTTTTGAGAAGATTTCACAACATATGGTAGAAACAGAGCAGTCAGAAGGCCCAGCTGCTTTCAGTCATGTAACCTGGATGCATCCTTAATTAGCCCATGTCCTTCCCCCAAGATCTACTCTTCTGCAAAAGGGATTACCTGATTTTGCTGAGTTAGGAAAACTATCCAGAATTACACTTTTGAGAAATCAATGTTTTCTGTGATCTCTTCATTGTTACTGCCTTGATGCTAACATGGAATGGAACATATGACTTTTGTTAATAATAGATCATTTTCCAAAGCAGTATTCTTCTTTTGATGCTAGTAAGTTGCAGAAAATAGGCATACACAAGCTTCCAGACAGCGCTGTAGTTTGTTCTGCAAATAAGAAATCTGTTGAATGTCTCGAGGGTGTAAAAACTAGAGCCCTACAAAGCAAGTAAAGCGGATTGAAACCAAGGTGTCAGCAGAATTTAGGCAAGCCTCATTTCTCTAGACTAGAGCTATAAACTCCCAAACTCCCACTTCATGTTGGATTGACCTTGGAAGTTTCTAAACTAGGTAGGTTACTCTGCTGAAACCAACAGTTTTGACACCCACCAGTTCAGTCTCACCATGAGCTGCAAGAAGCTAAGCCCCACTGAGATCCAAAGAACTGTGAGAATCCTCTGATTCATTTGGTATGCACAGTCTGAAAAAAATACCTTTCACACATGCAGTTACAGTGCCTTAAAACAGCTATGAAAGAAGTCACAGTCCCTATTTCATGTAACCTTACAAAAATATAATGTGGAAGAGACCTCTAGAGGCCATCTAGCCCAATCTCCTGCTCAAAACAGCACAACTTCAAAGTTAGATCAGAGTCCAGTGGTTACCATGTTAACTCAGGAATAAGTTTCTATAGGTCAGCATAAGCATATGTTTTCCCAGTGACAAAAATCACCCAGCAATAGCAGCTGGCATGTGGAAAGAGGAAGGGAAGAGGGCAGAAAGCTGTGGATCTTATGGGTTACAAAGAGCTGTCCTTTTTCAAGAACATTGCCGGTGTAGCTAACATTTAGGACGCTCATTTAGAAAGAGGCAGTCCTGGGTTGTAGTTCCAGAGTATTTTGACTGTTACTTATTTACATAAATGACCATCTGTCATTGTGGATTAAAAAATCCACAAAAATAACCCTGGGCACCACAGACTCAGACTCAGAACTACCTTCCTCCCTGTCTAAGCACCCTTACCCTCAAATGGTCTGGATTCTGAACTCTATTCTAGTGCCAGGCACCTCACATGTACATACTATATTGGATTTAGCCAAAAAATCTGAACAACCAGTGTTTAACCTTTACCTGAATTATATATTCATAACTATTAAGAGTCATTTTCATCAGACAAAAAAGGCAAGTTCAATTACTTGAGCAAGTAAGCTAACAATTTAATATTCTTTTACCTTTTAATGCCATACTAGCTAATACACAAACTGAGAAACTGGTAGGTAATTTGAAAGATGATTTTTTTTCAAGGAAATATGTACGTTCCCACACATCACTCATGAAAGAAATTAATAAATAAACTACATTTTAAAGAAGAAAAAGTTCCTGCAAGTCCCAGTTAGCATGGTGATGATTATAAAGCAGCCTTGCTTTATAATCATCACCACCATGGCCTTGAACATATTAAAGAAAAACAGCAGCAAGGCTATTTTCTTTTGGCTTGGGCATGGGGGAGAAGAGAAGCATGTGGATTTGTTGGGTTTAAGGTATTGGAAAGTGAGGAAAATATTTTCTGTTTAGGGTTTGATAGGATTTAAGATTTTTTTCATAATAGTAAAAGTAGTAAGAAATAGCAAAGGCCATTAACCCCAGGCAGCATAATGTGTTGTTTGATGAATTCTGAATGCCCTCAAAATTAATAAGCTAAATGAGACGGTCATTGTTCTTATCTGCTACCTGTCATGGATGATGCTGGTCAGCTGGCAACTGGTGACAAGACCAATAGAGAAGGGCAAACCCAGAATAGTTTAGAGATAATGTTTTTGGGGGAAAAAAATAAAAAAAATGGGAGGAACACTCAAATTATACTGAAATATCAATAAAATCACAGTGAAGGAAAAATCAGCAACCAGATGTATTGAATCCAATATTGGATCGTTGAATTCCAGGTATTAGATCAATGAATTCCTAATTTATTTATTTTTTTAAATAGAATGTTAATAAATGTGGGAACATGTACTTTCAAAGCATTTATATGGGTCTTATGGCTTTATGAGTGGTATAGGTGTTACTCAATATAAAATGATGGAGCATAGCACACCAAAAATCTCTATGAAGTATTTACTAAGAGTGGCTAGTTCAGGCCATTTAAGTGCAGAAATATACTATAAAATAAATATCTATCTGTAATAAAGTGCCTAAATTGTATGAATATTTAGTAGATATTCATAGTACATAGAAAACTCAGAGTTTCTTCTTCTTCATATCACGTGGGCTTGTATTAGATTAATCTTAGGTAAATCTGGTTTTTCTTGACAGTTAAATAAATCTTGTATTGTAGCACATGGTGAAATTATCTTTAAGGTATTTTAGGTGTATTTTCAGACCTTTTTTTTATTTAAAGAATTGACAATTTTACATTAAGGCATTATCTTTTTTAATATGGAAATTAACTACTCATTTAATATCTTGGAAGCTGGCACAAGGAGGTATGTATGTTGAGCTTCATACAGCCTGTTGAGTATACTAATACTAATAAATGAAAAATGTTTATTAGATGGGAAGAAAAGTTCTTTATTTCACATCTTTGCACTTTTTTCTTATCCCAGTATCAATCTTTTTGAAAATGTTCCACTTTCTAAATGAATTCTATTAATTATTAAGAAACCTACTTTCTTTTGAAACAAAAGAACTGCTGTGTGGTGTGGGCTCACACCTGTACCAGTTTGTTCTTTTCTGAAAAGTTTAGTTTCACTAGGTATGTAGGTGGGTTAAGAATGAAAAAGTATAACCGAAGGAGAGCAACATCTTTTGCTGCAGCTTAGTCTCTAACCTGGTTAGTTGCTGGGCTTGAAAGTGAGCAAAAAATTAGTGCCTGTGGCTTGTGGTCCATCTGCAGAACTTGCTAGAAGCCAGATAATCTATTTTGATGGATTTTGTTAGTATGGGATGCTGACTGCAGCCTCCTTCCAGGTTTTCAAACAAAGCTTGAAAAATAAGTTTTGTATAGGATAGTAATTCCCAGATACATTATGTTGCCCATTTTGTCTCTTCTTTACACCTTCAATGTCAAGTAAGCAAAGGAAACTACATAGTGTGATGGATTAGTCAATATATCTAGAAAACTATGACCATTAAGAACATTAAAGTTTACAGGCTTCTATCCTAGGCATTTTTTCCACTGGATTGAGTTTTGATGCCTGCAATAGTGTAAAAAAGATTCCCATATCTCCCTGATTGTCACAGTTTAGCCCCAACTAGCAACTAAGTACCATAGAGCACCTTGCTCAGGTCCTTCCTGTCCCCTCAGTTGGATGGCAGGGAGAATCAGGAGGAAAAAAAACAAAACCTGTAGGTCAAGATAAGAATAGTTTCATAACTGAAATAAAATAAAATAATATAATGGTAATAATAATAATAGTGATACTAATAGCAATTGTAATTAAAAGGAAGGAAGTGGGAGAGAGAGAGAAATTGAAAGACAGAGAGAGAGAAGACCCAAGAAAAATGAGCAATGTACAATAGAATTGCCTGCTGTCTGATGCCAAGATTGTTCCCAAGCTGTGATCACTCCCTCTTCCCAGTAACTCCCCTCAGTTTATATACTGGGCATGACGTTCCATGCTGTGGAACCCCGCTTGGCCAGATTGCTTCAGCTGTCCTGGCCGTGCTCCCTCCTGGCTTTTGGTGCACCTTCTTGCTAGCACAGCCTGGGAAACTGAAAAGTCCATGATTTAGGATAAACACCCCTTAGCAACCAATACATCTGTGTGTTGTCAACATTATTTCATACTAAATCCAAACAAAGCACTGTGCCAGTTACTAAGAAGAAAATTAAGTCTGTCCCAGCCAGAACCAGGACACTGGCTAAATCCTTAAATAAAACATCCCGTTCTCTCCTAAACATGAGCTACATTTCACATAACACAGGCAAGGTAGAGCTCTGATGGAGTTACTTTTGTCTCATTGATTCTGTGATATTTCTGTTTCATTAGAGTTTTGATTTTATTAGAGTACCAGATTAGTTAGTGAAGAATCACAATGAAGGTAGTACCATGATTCCTCAAAACCAAAATATGTTTTTATGTCATAAAAAAGTGCCTAATGTACGATCCAGCTACTGGCTGAGGAAAGGCAAGTTTGTCTGCTCTGTTCTCCATGGTCACAACTCCACTGGTTTTCTCTGCCTAACCGGTAATTACTGAATGGATGGTCCTAGAAATCTGGATCATTCTTTTATAGGTTGGTTTTGCTAATGAAATTCAACTTGTATCATCACATTGTGTATACATGTGTGTGCGATCTGTTCCGCTACCCTTACCAAATGGTGTTTTGGTTAAAATATTGCTGACCAAATCTGATAGAAGTTCGGGTAATGCATGAAACTTTCCTACAGATGATGTTGACAGAGGAACCTGAGAAACCCGGGCAGAACACAGACTAAATGTCTCCTTTAATTGTACCAGCTTGGGTGGGATATGCTCAATAGGCACAAACACGGAGAGCCACAGGGGAGATAGACATTTCTAAAGTAAGCTCTTCCCCATCTACCAGGGTAGTTTCAATTGCAGTTCATATGTTTGTAAACACTAAGGAGTCTAATTACAAATGCAGATTTTCTAGAAACTGAGGTTTGCTTATTTTGTTTATTATGTAAAAAAATATTTACCATTAAACTGAAGGTTAAACTTTAACATGAATGAATGCATAAGGATCTTTTCTTCCTTTCTCCTTTGCTCCTGACAGTTATGTCAGTAAGTACTGTAATCATAGAACAGAACTATGGATGTAGCTGCTTCATTTTCACCCCATGCGCTTCAGAAACCCTTATAGCTTTTATGCTTGTCTTTATCTGCATCAAAATATTTGACAGCTAGCAAACCAGCCTAAAAGGATAATAATGAAAGATGCTTTTTTCATGAATATTGTGAGGAAAATGAGATAACATCAAGCCTAAATCTGCTTGTTTTGTTGTGATGCCATGAACAGATGATAGAAAATATCCTTTAGGTGACTAAAAACCACAAAATAATTTAAGCCTGTATTACAAATGTGACCCTTGATCCTTTGTTATCAGACATATAAATGCTTGTTAGCAGCCTAGTGTTGCCAAAAGAACAATCACCAGAATTTTGAAGGATAGCGTTTTCTGTCTCCTGAAATAAGATCTCTTAGTGAATATTAAAGAGAGGGTTACACAACTTTTTGACACAGACCTGAAGGGGAAATCGGGACGGACCACTCCACACGAAACACGGGATAAGGTGAAATGGCCGTTTATTCAACAGAGTAAAAGGGTTTTATAGGGGCTAGCTAGAAGGAGCTAGAAACT
>JAWWEE010000162.1:16966241-17052455 GCA_035221455.1 Xenops minutus | reverse complement strand
CTATTTTAACTTATAAAACTGGGAATAACTTGTCAGATAATGAGGTATTTAATTGTTCCTGTCTTTGTTTTTGCTTTGTTTTGTTTGATGGTAATATCCAATAAATACTATTTCCCTGAAACCTGAACAATTTTACTGAACAAACATGAGAAAAAAGTTGTTCTACTGCTTTAATCACAAGGCATACATAAATGTCTTTAACCATTTGAAGATTTTGGGTTACTGTGTGTGTAAATATTTTTAGCTAAATAGATTTATGCAATTATTTGATAACTTTATGAAAGTTTGGAACTTTATGGCCTCAGTCCTCTAAGACTCTCAGCACTCCCAGGAAATCCCATTGTTCCCAAACAAACTTCCTGAAGTGACAGATTGGAATCTGGACAAAAAAAAATTAAAATAAAAAAAAATATTAAAAAAGTAAAATATGCTCAGATAAGCTTTGACTGCCATTAATAACAAAATTTATGTTTCAATGTCTGTCGAAAATTACGCAGGGTGAATATGTGGACATAGTAAAAAAAAACAAACAAACTACAAAAAAAGCCCCGAACATTGTGCTGTTTCTGACCATGCACACAAAGAAATCTTAAACTCATTATTTAGATAAGAGAAGTTGATATCCTCTTCTCTCTGAAGTCCCAAATGTGAAATATATAGGACAGACAAGGATAAGTCACATTTTCACACAGCAGCAGATTTTCTTTAACAAAAACTTAGCTTAAAAATTGTGGAGGCCATTAAAACACTATGTTGTAAAACTGCATTATTATACTTCAAACTGTCTCATAAAGGATATTTTAGCATTCAGCATTATATACAAATAGTCATACTACATAATTTTAAAGTATTTAATAAAGACAAATGAGTAAAACAAGAAGACAAGTATCAACGTTCCCATTCAGATATTCCTCAATAGGTGTCCTTTAAAAAATATATAAAAGTAACTTCTACAAGTAAAAATGCATTTTAATGATAATATATGAAAACAATATAATGCTGTGTTTGGAGGGTGCATTCAGTCAAAAACACTTCAGCTTTCTTTTGGTATTGGTGTAATCTTGTTAGTTGTTCCTGTCTGCATAAGGAAAACAATCATCAAGATGACTGAAATATGAAAGTCCATTATAGTCTTTTGGGAATTAGGTAAAGCCTACTATCAGAGAGCCAATGTTGATTTAATTTCCATTTTTTTCATTAATACTCATGTAACATCTATTTTTAGTTCTTTTTAGACTCAGAGATCTCCTCTGGAGGTCCAGTCTGTAGAGGTCTCACAGTAATGGTATGAATAGAGAAGAAAGAGGAAGAGATGAACTTGCTAGTTATAGCTTGGCAGCTTCAGTAGAATTAATACACAGGAGAGAATAGAGTCAGGAGAGGTTACATCAAGGCAAGAGAGTTCCACAAAGTCTATTAAAAGCATTTTAAAACTCAACTAATAATGCCTCATTTTTTTATGTGTGCTGTCATTCAAATCTAGAGTCTATGGTCATGACAAAAACAGTGAATTATTACAGGCTTTAGCTTATGTGTCTGATTCGTGCTTCTCATTTCTTTTGTTTTCCAAGTTTTTCCTTTACAATACTGATAATGGCCTTGTTGATAAAGATCTGAAAATTAGTTCAAAACTACTCGTTAAAAGGAAGAAACTGTACTCCTGGGTTTGCAGTGTTTATCCAGCACCATGAGCTGCATCCAAGAGTAAGCTGGAATAGTAACTTCACTGTACTTGAACCTAGAAGATTCTGCCTTCCTTGATTTCCTAGTCACCAATAACAAACTTTTTTAGCTCCAGTACAGACTTAAAAATGCTGCTGGAAAAAAAAAAGTAAACTAAATAGCTTTTCATTTTTTGTGAAAATATTTAGAGGTTATTGAAATATAGCCTAATAATCTAGAGAAACCATATATAAAAATTAGAAAGGTATGAATGCTCTCATGTTATTGCATGTTTATGTTCTTTGAGTAAAGAGAACATGCTTTACAGTTCAGTAATGTAGTCACCTTCCACTGTTACACTCAGATAACTAGTATGGATGATCTGGGCGTTCTGATTCAACTTTGAAGTGTATTTGGAATAGAAGATCTGAAAAGTCAAATGTTCTTCCAAATTGCTTCCCTTATTTTTCAGAGGTGACAATAATGTCCATAATATAATTATCCTGGTTCTGTTTCTTCTTTTGCATATTCATGTAAATTTCATATCTTGGGGCTGAATGCACTTCATACAATGAGAAATTTCAAAGTTTCTTCAATCACTCTTCATAATATTCAAGTCTCTCAGCATACACAGAGCTGATGTGTTTCTAGATTTGCTACAACTTTCCTGACTGAAAGAGGCAAGAGTGAATATCCACTCACCTCTCAAGGCTGTGTGTTTGGCATAGGATTGAGTCCAGCTAGATATTGGCAAAATAATATTTCTTCATGTCATATACTATTTCTTAGAAATAAGTATTTCAACATTCGATTTGAACTGGTACCATCTTCCATACTTTTACACAGGATGTTTTATGGATGAGATAAATATTTATTTTTAAAGTCCCCAAGTAATTTGGGACTATATTTGTAGCTTGAACTTTATTAAATGTTTATGAAATTTTCTTAATGTGAAAGGTGCTATGCAAGAGCTAACCTTGTTAGTATAAGCTTCACTTCAGTTCATCAGTTGCAAAAGCAGCAGTGACAAAACAGTATTTAGTACTGAATATAATGACATCATTTAAACATACGGTTCATATGAGGCACGCTTAGTCATGAGACACAGCAAAATACCTTTCTGAAAATCTAATTTATTAGGCTTTGCATCCATCAAATTTCCACATCTCCTTTTCACACAGATGTACTCAGTATCCATCTGCCTTAAAACTATTAGGTTTCCCCCTAGCTCATATACCTCCTTTGGTATTTTTTTCACCTGTAATCACGTCCCTTTGTTCCCATTTTCTAGATGTGCAGTCATTCTGTCCACGATAAAAGATGTTAACTAGATTGTGACTATGTTACATATTGTTTGTGTGAGTGAACATTAGTCATCTATCTGCTGTCTGAAAATAAACTGCACAAAAATATTGAGTCTTCTTAGCAGAAGTGAAAAAGGTCCAGTGTTTTCTGAATTACTTGCATATAACATTTGCTCCATGCAATTACAAGATGCTCATGGAATGAGTGCAGTGCTTCTTGAAAGCATCAGGCATGCTTTCTGGTTGTTGTCCATGTGCTTCGCATAGCTCTGCAGTTGCTAGAAGAGCCATGATCTAGCAGATAATAAGCCTACTCCACATTTGCTGTCATGCAATGCTAGAATAGCCAGGAAAGCATATTGTAAATCCATTCAGTGGTTTGACAGAAATATTTCTTTAACAATTCATGGTGGTATTCATAATTTATTATTTCTGTTATGATTTATTAATACACTATTATGCATCCTTGTTTCTAGGACTTTGGGTTTTGCTGTGTGCATTTGCATTGTTTAATAAATCTAGATTTAAAATGCCTCAGAAAAAAATTCTGAATAAACATGTGATACATATCAGAAGAGGTTTTTCAGAGTCTCTTGAAACTGTGCAGTTTGAATAGTAGAATCACAGAATGATAGAATGGTTTGGGTTGGAAGGAGCCCTAAAGATCCTCTTGTTCCAATCCCTCTGACATGGACAGGGCTACATTCCACTAGATCAGGTTGCTCAGTGTCCCATCCAGACTGGTCTTGAACACTCACAGGGGTGAGACACCCACAACTTCTCTGAGCAACCTGTTCCAATACAGTCACAGCAAAGAATTTCATCCTAACATCTGATCCAAACCTGCCATCTGTCAGTTTAAAGCCATCCCCCCTTTTCTTGTAAAGGGCTTCTCTCTGACTTTCTTGGAAGCGCCCTTCAGGTACTGGAAGGTGCTTTTAAGGCCTCCCTGGAGCCTTCTGTTCTTCAGACTGAACAAGCCTAACTCAGCCCATCTTCATTAAAATAAATGCTTTAGCCCCTGCACATTTTTGTGGCCTCCGCTGGACTTGCTCCAAAAGGTCCAAGTCCTTCTTATGCAGGGGGCCCAACAGCTGGATGCAGCACTCCAGGTGGGGTCTCATGAGAGTGGAGCAGAGAGGATAAAATCACCTTTCTCAGCCTGCTCATCATGCTTCATTTGGTGCAGGAGGACAAAAATTTGTGTGAATTAATCTTAAAAATAAAAAGAGAGTAAGAGAATTAAGAATTATGTTAGCCCATTGCTGGTGCAAAACAGCTTTTATAAATGTTTTCTGCTCATTATCTTTTGCAGGATACTGTCAGTTTAGTAAGTAAATATTATTCTCTTTACTTGACAGAAGTTAGATTAAACATCAGCTTGCCTAAGATCACTGAGAAATTCAGTAATAGATGCCGGAGCAAAATTCCCAGAGCATCCAACATCTTGTCTAACATTTTGCCTACATATTCTGTTTTATAAAAGAACTTGTACAGGGAAGTACAGTCAAATGCTGTTGCTGCATGTGAAGCCGCAGCGAACGTAACAGAGTCCCCTACACATTCCAGTTACCCAGTGAAGCGTATGGCCAATGCACCACAAAGAATGCAACCTAGTTTGTTCTTTGATGCTTCACCAAGACACACTATGCAAAAGAAGGTCTTGTAAACACAATACAGACAGAAATTATACCCAGTACCAGGCAGGTTTTCTTGAGGGAAAAGATGTTAGAACTGCCCAAAAAAAGATAACATCACAAACAGTGTAACCTAGTTTAAAGTGATAAAAGCTTACTGATTTTTTTTTTCATTAACTGTCACCTGGCAATACCTCTGGTGTGCTTGTGGTACATATGCTTCCTTCCTCCTCTTTCTTAACAGAACATAGGCCAGTAATAAATTTTCATTCTTCTTAAATATATTTTCTTTCAATTTCAGTGAACTACGGTTGTCTTTGAGAAACTGAAAGCTACCAAACACTTCATAAAGATAAATCTGTATAAAACATGTGAATTTATGACAGTTACTTTGATCTCACTCCACATTTTTCTGGGTATCTGATTGCAGCCCTTCTATAATAAATGCTACCTTGAAATTGTGATCTTACAAAGTGAGTGCATGAATTTAAAATTAATAAAAGGTGTTCACCATCCCTATCTGTGATCCTCAAATACCTCAGGCAAGATTTTCAGAATGAAAAATGTGTTTTAATGAAGTCTTCTAACTTGTAGCAGCTCTGGTTTAACAGTGAATTGGATAAACTGAAACACAGTAAAAGCTGAATTTTATATCAGAGTTCTTTACTCAAAGGTAAAATACAGCACAGTTTATGTCACCTTGAAATGTTCTCGTTATAAAGAGATTAAATCTTATCACCTATTACTGCTTGTAAGACACACCAGTTATAAATACATTATTCTTTTCACTAGGAAAGCCACTATGAGACAGTATTTCATCAAGGTTGAATACCCCTAATTTTTCTTAAGAGAAACCCATTGCAGCTGCTATGACTTTTGTGACTTAGCATTATAGTCTTCTTTTTAGTAAGATGCAAGGAAGCTTGGCATTCTCATCCTGACTGCAATATTTCAGTCTTGTCCCAGTCATGCTCTTCGCTCTTAAAAAGGTTTCATTCCCTAAGCTACCTCTTTTACAGTCCAAACTATGAGAGTTTCACTGCCCAGAAGAAATAAGTTAATAAACTGTCTTTTTACTAACAGTGAATTTGTCAACACCTCTGTGAAAAAAATCTCTTTTATTAAATTTAGAAAGATGGCAAAAAACCTGTGAAACAGAGAAAGCATTGCAGAAAGTTTTTGCAGCATGCACTGGATGCCTCAGGCCATGGGGGTCTGGAAGCATGCTGCCTGTTCAAAAATCATGCCTTTTGTAGGGTTTTTTGGTTACAAAGTCCCACCTATTTCACATCAATTTATACATATTCATTAAATGGTATTTTTTTGCCTTAAAAGGTTGTTTCTCTTCCTTAGGTAATAAGGGAAGGTGTGTTACCCTCTACTTGACCAGTTGTGATGTACCCTCCCTGTTCAAGATGGGGGACCACCTTGTACACAAAGGCAACCGCATAGTAGGGAAGGTCTTTGTTTTAGCTGCATCTTTGTCTTTGTTATTTTCCCTATTCTTGTCCACAGAAATTCCCTGGCACCAGGTCCAGACAGCACCAGACACCTTACAATTTCACAATGCACCTATAAGTTAATAAACTGCTCCCCACCCTGCGCAACAATTTGCTTGTAATAAAACTGTGTTCTTTATTTCTTTTATCTATTTCAATCAAGTGAATCTTGAATATTAAAGTAGATTTCTAAGTAGACTGAAGTCTTCTATTTAGCCAAGATGGCCAAGATTGGGCAGCACCAGTACCCAAGCCTTCCAAGGAGCTTACAGAACAGCAAGAGAACAAAATCATCTCATATTCAATCAGTCTGTATTGAAACTGCAAATATGAAACTAAATAATGTCTTTTCTCCTTTTTGTGTATATGCAACTGTGATTTTTTTTTATTATTTCAGAAATGAATTCCCATCTTCTTTCTTAAGATACTGCAAACAAAAATAGTTACATGAGTATTTGTTTTCACTTCTCATTGCATGCGAGTAAGCAATGCAGAAATGTAAACTTTACTATCACATTATGGATATGAAACTCACAACCATCAGTCAGCCTCTCCTGTTTTGTATGTCTAAGAAATTAACATAAAAAAAAAGTTAAATGCATTTCTGCTATGATCACTTTTATACTGCTCATTTTGTCCAATTGGCTTTTTTTTAACTCTTCAGTTTCGCCTAACTCAGTCTAACCCAACCTAGGAATATATATGCAACTAAGAAGAGACTAGGAGCCAGATTTTAGAGGAATAAGTCCAATTATTTGTTTCTCTGAAGTGAAGCACACTGTAATTTTCAATCAACTGCAAGAAACTTGTGAAGTAAGCTGTGTTGTTCTTTTCTAATCAATTTTCTTCATTGTCTGTAAATCCAGCAGAAGAACCGTGATACAAATTTTAGAAATAGCAGTTCCCTTGGCACATGTAGTCACTACTCTCAAATACTAGGAAAACATTCTTGTCAACTCACCAGGTGGGAGTCCACAAATATTAAGACTGCTTAAAAGACTAAGCAAAGCTTCAGCTTGCCGTCAGCTAATGTGTTTGATGCATAAAAAAGTAGCTGGCATCATTAGTTAAGTGCAGGTCCTAGCTACAATAGAATACAATACTCAATGGCTCCTTGAAGCTACCATATAATCTTTTGGATGGCTTAATCCTTTCTTTTTTCACAGTTCAAAAAAGAGTTGTTATTAACCCTTGTGTTCTCAGATTTTTAGAGTAGGATTTGACTGAATAAGAAATGCCACTTAGATTACTAAGGGTAGGATCTTTATACAACCCTTTCATTTGGAAAGTTTAACAGAAAGGAGTCTCCCAGCCCTTATAATTTTATAAGATTGTGTTTGAGGAGCATGAACTTCTTCAGTCTTGAACAAACTGAAATCTCAAATTTTAACCAACTAACTGCAAAAAAAAAAAAAAAGGCAAACAAAAGATAAAAGACAATGTTGCTGACAACGTATTTCTTCTTACGGTCATTTCATTTGAGTAGAATTATTCCTTTTAATAATCTTTGAAATATCTGATTTTCTAAATATAATTGGTTTTAATTAACATGGAAATAAGGAAGTAGAAGTAACTAGTGGAACAAGGGTATAAGATTTCTTGAATATGATTATTGCCCAAATGGGTAGCAACTAAAGCTTGTCACCATCTGATGCTTGTTCATTGGTCTGTGTAAAATGAAGTGGTGATCTGAGTCCCATAGGATTTGGGGATTTCTGCAAAACAGAAGGCAATAATTAGCATCATTGCTGACAGTCCTTATAACTACACCAAACACTGAATAGGGACAAAAGTATAATTTACCTTCTTCTCCTTAAAGGTTTTGTTCCTTCATGTCAGAGTTCAGTCAGACTGGAGGAGCAGCCAAAGGAAATTTGTTTTATCTGGTGTCCACACTATGCTTGTTCTTTGCAACAAAGCAAACATTTCAGCTTCCAGAGCCAGCAAATTAAGCACTGCTTACAAACATAATCCGTCCAAATAAAATTGAAATCCAACTTAGATAACACTAGCAGATAACAAATCCATACTTCTAAAGGAAGCTTTAGAAGCTTTAGGCATTGACAATAGTAGAAGTGAAGCAAAAGGCAATACTCCTGTGGTATTCTTCTTTGTCACACCTCTAGCTGAACTAGAATTATAGCCTCAGTGAAATTCATCTGTGCATGAAAGTTTTCCACACCGCAAGACTCAAAGTGGAGATAGCTGTCAAGGGCACTAACAGATCTTTCTCTAACATTTTCTTTATTTCTGGTTGACTACATTTCCTAGTGAGAATAGACACTTTTGTAGTGAATTTAAGCCAATGATGATAGATTTGCTTTGGATGAAAAACACTACAATACTGCAAGAAAAGTCATTCACTGGCTGAGAACAGGTTGGCAAGGTTATCATGTGATAGATAAATGAATTTGATGACATGCTTAATTATGCAGATTTTATGGACTAGATATGTCACTTAATGGTTGCTACAGGGGACGAGAATGAACCTACCATGAAAAATTGTCAATGAATTTATTGGACCTGGCAGAGATTGTGAATTTCACAGAAATTTAGTTTGCCAAAACACCAAATAATTGAAGCTTATTCTACAATGAAGTACTTTTTAAGTTTGTCCTGCATTTTCTAAGTTTAGTGAAAGTTTGAATAGACACTGTCTGTTTATTGACATGGTATATTTCTTATTGTAGGTTCTATCCTTAGGGGCTGATGTTCTACCAGAATATAAACTCCAGACACCTCGCATCAACAAGTTTACTATATTGCACTATAGTCCTTTCAAAGCCGTCTGGGACTGGCTCATTTTGTTGCTGGTAATATACACGGCCATATTCACCCCTTATTCTGCTGCCTTCCTTCTGAATGATAGTGAGGATCGGAAGAGGAGAGAATGTGGATATTCCTGCAGCCCACTGAATGTTGTAGATTTAATTGTGGATATTATGTTTATCATTGACATTCTAATAAACTTCAGAACAACATATGTAAACCAGAATGAAGAAGTGGTAAGTGACCCAGCAAAAATAGCAATTCACTACTTCAAAGGCTGGTTCCTAATTGACATGGTTGCTGCAATACCTTTTGACCTGCTGATTTTTGGCTCTGGCTCTGAAGAGGTAAGCTTAAATGAATATGAAATCTTAAAGCTTAACTTCTTGCTTTACCACCATATTCTGTGCATCCTAAAGTATCTTTTTCTTGTCAGTTGTGGACTGTTTAGTATTTCCACCCCATCTTTAAAAGTCAGACTAAATTTAAGTCTTCCTTTTTAGAATGATGTACAATATTAGCTTTCATTGACAAGAGAATATGTTGAATGATTCAGCTAGAGTTTTTCAGTTATACCGTATTTGATACTGTCTTTACAAATAATGAAATCAATACATTGTGTATGAAGGACTTTTTCAAATGCTTTTGCATAAGAACTGCTTCTTCGATTTGCTGCTTTTTTTGTAAAAAACTGCTCATTATGCATATAAGTGCTGTGTTGGCATTGAAGCATTAAAATACATTTTCTCTCTTCAAAATCCTTAGATCAGATGTTTATTTAGCATAAAACAGATTGGTTGAAGTGTAAACTATACCAGTTACCAGAGTGATTTTCCTGTTCTCTAGTTTATCAAAAATATGGTCTATCAAAAGAAAGAGAAAAAGATTAGTTGGGATTAACCTTGCCAGGCACAATTTATGCCCTCACCCTATCTATGCAACAGAGTGAAAAAGTGTTCAATATATGCATTCAAAGGTGTATAAAATATATGGTATATTCTGGATTCCTGACCCAGCTCTGCCTCCTTCCAAAGAATTTTATTTAATTTAAGAAGGACTAAAATTGTAACATATTTTTGGATGAAAAGTGAACTGACAAGTAGATAATTGTGTTTGGGGTTTTTTTTGTGATGCACAGAATGAAGCAGTGTCTTTAAAAAAAGCAAGCAAAAGGTAAATGATGAGTCTAGAGAAACATGTAGATAATACCATGAGTAGAAATAAATTCTATTAAGGGAAAGCAATAAGAAGAGAAAATAACACAAAGGACAAAGGGAACATGTTAGTAGTTCTCTTACCAGAAGAGAACTTTTCTATTCAGAAGGTGACTAAAAAGCTTAGAGATTTAAGTGAAAATTTGATCACCTTTTGCATTCATTGTCTGTGGCAGGTCCCAATCTCTACACATATTTTTTTCTGTGGTTTTGAAAGGGCAGACATGTGAAATACATTTATTTTGGTAACGGCATTACTTCTAACTCTGCCCACAACATTCCCCTTCAGGTGTGGTCTGTATCCATTTCTGATCACTGAGCACTCATCATTGCCAAAAATTATTTTGGGTGATTGGAAGTGTTGAATATAAAGAATTACAACAGGGGCCAATTCCAACGTTCACTGATGGAGTGTTCTTTGGATTTGCCCCTGAATATTATTCTTCTACCTCCCCTGTTACAGATGTACTTAAGAGCAAAGTGCCAGGTGCTAAAGTGATGCTAAAGGGATAACTTTAACATAAGGTAATGTAAGGATTAGTAAGAAACAAGTGCATTCTTGCAGGTGAGTACACAAATACAAAAACATGGAACTTGAAACAGAAACTATTGGACCATGTAATGACTTTTCCAGTAGTGAAGATATAAATAAATTTATTCTTTATTACCTCAAAACCTATTAATTGAAAAGTTTCACTAACTGGAAACACTGGTTTGTTTACCTAAGCAGCAGTGACACTATACACGTCCACTTCCCCATGCCATCATGGCTCCTCGCTCTCATTCATGATATTGAATATGTCAATCACTTCTCCTAAGCTGCTACTTACTGCAGTTTTATTTCCTATATTCCTAACTATATTTCCCCAATGAACTCTTTTTGATAGTTTAGCAAGAAGAAGCAAATGTAAAACTGTCAGAATAGAGCATTTTTCATTTAATAGGGGTTTTTTCCAGCCATAAGGGTTATCTTTTTTATGAAAAAGCTCTTTTTTGTTATCAAGAGATTCTTCAAATAGGATCCCCTATGAAAAATTGTATTGAATAGTCTTTTTATTAAACAACATAAGCTCTATAGAGAGCTCCACGTGTGCTCATTCAGCTTTAAAACACCCTATATCAAACAGAGTCTTGAAAGGGCAGGAGATAATAATCCAAATACCACATGTAGCACTCTGAATGCTTCTATTTGAGTCATACTTTGTCAACCATAGGAAAGTAAGAGAGTTAGACAGTTAACTTTCCAATTTCTAACATAGGGAACTAATATAATTTTAAATTATTTTTTCTGGTTAAACAGACTAACACAGAAATTATTATGGCTAGTAGTAAAGGCCAACAGCATCCTGGGCTGCATCAGAAGAGGAATGGCTAGCAGGTTGAGGAAGGTGATTCTGCCCCTCTAATTTTGCCCACCTGCATCTGGCTCAGAACCTTCTCTCTGCACAGGAAAAACCTGTTAGGACCAGAGGGGAATGGAACAGATGAGGAGATGGATGGAACAATTCTCCTATGAAAACAGGCTGAAAGAGTTGGGGTTGTTCAGCCCAGAGTAAACTCCAGGGAGACCTTATTGTACCAGGGAAAAGGGTAGCTGAGTTATTTTTGAAATTGAGTAGTTTCTATCTACAACGTTGTCCATCATTTTTACAAGGAATTAACAAGTATGAAAATTATTTACTAATTGACATCTGCAAAACTTTATTAATAATCTTTGGATTTCTTTAAAAAGATCAGAGCCTCAAAGAAGATACAATGAATAATAGTGCAGATCTAGACTGAAAAGCTTGTAATATATTCCTGATTTATAACTGCCCCAATTTATTTCTTAATGGTACAGTACTTTCTTACTGGCTTCTACCATTACACATGGAAGATGCAAAAAAATTCTTCTGGAGCCTGGCAACAGCAATTTTCCAAGATTTTCTGTTCACAGTGCTTCATCTTCTTTCACCTGCACAGTGTTGTTGCCATTAAAAACAGGAAGAATATTTGTAGGTCACAGAATCACAGAATATGCTGAATTGGAAGAGACCCTTAAGGATCATCGAGTCCAACCCTTAGCCCCACACAGGACCATTCCCAAGAGTCACACTGTGTGCCTAAGAGTATTCTCCAAATGTTTCTTGAACTCTGGCAGGCTTGGTGCTGTGACCAGTGCCCTGAGGAGCCTGTTCCAGTGCCCAACCACACTCTGGGTGGAGAAACTTTGGGACATTTCTGCCCTATTACTTCTCTTTTCTAGAATATGTGTGCCAGAGCGTAGCAAGCAGTTTCAAAGTTAGGATCAAATATAGCCACACATCCCTGTTCAAAAATAAATTACTTACATGGCCTACTAATTATGAGTAGTTCCAATAACTTACGGAATTTATCATGTCAAAAAAATCATTAATCAAATGGATCATTTAAGTCTATTACAGTGCATTGAAGAGTCCAGAACAAGTAAAATATTCAAAATGAAAAGATATTTAGCAGATAATGACAAATTCAATATATCTTGATTTTAAATCTGCATTTCTTATTTTCTTCACTGTTCTTATAATGAAATTGATAGTTTAAAGAAAGTGAAATTAATATTACGTTGAAATGAGTTTACCTACTTTTTTTGTTGATTCTTGAAATAATGGAATTTTCATGCTTACTATTCACAATAATACATCTGCTAACAGAGAAATTTCTTCTTATTTTTACAGACAACTACATTAATAGGTCTTCTGAAGACAGCTAGGCTGCTACGCTTGGTGAGGGTAGCACGGAAACTGGACAGATATTCTGAATATGGTGCTGCAGTTCTGATGCTCCTTATGTGCATATTTGCACTAATTGCACACTGGCTTGCTTGCATTTGGTATGCCATTGGAAATGTAGAAAGACCTTACTTGGCTCACAAGATTGGCTGGTTGGATTCTTTAGGAGAACAACTAGGAAAGCATTATAATAAGAGTGATGCAAGCTCTGGACCATCCATCAAGGACAAATACGTTACAGCACTTTATTTTACCTTCAGCAGTCTGACAAGTGTAGGATTTGGAAATGTGTCTCCAAACACCAACTCAGAGAAAATCTTTTCCATCTGTGTCATGTTGATTGGCTGTAAGTAATTTTATCGGGTTTTTTTTTTTAATCTTAGGTTTTTTCTCAGTGTTTGAGCAAATGGTTTAACATTCTAAGCTAATAAGATTATAAGCATGCAGCCGGAAGGGCAAATTCCCAGGGAAAGCAATGTTGTATGCAAAAATATGTTGTGACTCATTCAGTGTCAGGAAGTAGTCAAATTGCTTGACTTCTCAAAATCTGTTATGCAAACTGTCAGAAGTCTTGTGTTGTTTATCAGTGTCTATATGCAGATCCTATATAGGGTATGAAGCTGAGATTTGAGTGGATTTGGGAAACTATGTCCCCATCATATTTGGATAATTGTAATTATATTTTATTTTTTATTTAAACTCTGAACCTCTAAATGTATTCATAGTTTTTTAACTCTGTCCTTTGTTCTGAACTTGAACTTAGCCTTAGTTCCTTGGGTTTAGTTCTGTAAAAGTCTGTAGAATTAGGTGAATCTAACTTACAACACTGAATTCAGGCCTACAAATCTCCAAAGATAAAAATTACCAACTAGATTATGATTTAGTGTTTAAGCCTCATCTTCTAACTGAGTAGGTACTGATAAATTCAAATCAATAAAAACTTTCAGGAAAACCATTTCTACATCTCTGAAAGTGTAACTACTCTCATCTGAGCTGTTTTATGTGCAAAGTACGTTGTAAGAACTGTTGCAAAACCCAGTGTTATGACTTAAGTAAGTTTTGTTTCTATTTAATCCAGCATTAATGTATGCTAGCATTTTTGGAAATGTATCTGCAATAATCCAAAGACTCTACTCGGGAACAGCACGGTATCACATGCAGATGCTGCGAGTGAAGGAGTTCATACGCTTTCATCAAATCCCAAACCCTCTGCGGCAACGACTTGAGGAGTACTTCCAGCATGCATGGACATACACCAATGGCATTGACATGAACATGGTATGTTGTTCTGTTTTTCAGGCAGACATGCTGAGGTATAGATAAATGCATAAGAATTTAGAAAGAGATTGTAAATGTTTATTATTTATAAGCTGTAAAAGTACAAACTTAAGAAGGTGGATATATAGCAATTATTGAGAACCAAGTTTGGCATCCAAACACTTAACTGCCTAGGTTATCACAGGCTACATCAGAAATCTGAATTCTCTCTGTGCATAAGAAAGCTTGAGAACTGCAGGTGACTATTATAAGCTTAAACAGATTAAAAAAAATCATAGGTTTCTTATTTCAGACATACCTGTTCCAGAATTTTGTTTGTTCTTTGGCCTGATTTTTCACTTCCAGTATCAAACAAGAGTACCTGTGTTGGTGTCTACAGAGTTACTATTCTATAAAACCTGTGGAGATCAATTCTTTTTCAAAATCCTACTGTTTGATCTAGTACAGGTATATTGGGAGTGAGTTGAAGAGGCAATTTTAGCTACTCTTTTTGAAGTGTAATATTTGAATCACATGATAGTCTGAACAGTAGTTCACTGGCATTCACAACCACATAATTTTGCACTGAAAATCAATACAGCACTACTAACCATTTAGTCAACCACAGAAAACTCATTTCTAGGAAGTAAAAAGGCACAACACTCACATTTTCTGTTCTTGATTAAAAAACCCTCTTAACTCTCCTTATATAAAAATATACTATGTGGCCAACTGTAAAGGAATAACAATCTGCTAATGAATAAAAGTAAGCATCTCTATTTCTGGCTTATTTTCTGGAGACAGCAACATATTTTTCTGAAAAGTTGACATCAACTTGAAGACACTGAGATCATTGTGCATCTTTAGGATCTGTGAATGTGCCTGTAGAGGGATGCTTTCCAGAGCTATTCAGAGTTGGAGATTAGAGAATTTGCAGAGCTCTCCATAAAGCTGTCAAGAGCTAGAATATCTATACATTTTTGTTACAATTTAATTAGAAATCAACCTCCAAAATTTTGACATAAATTCAAACAGCTTCCATGTGGTATCTATACATATATTTGTGAATTATTGTCAGAGTGATACGCTTTTATGCAATAAGCAGAAATGATGGTCTTGATTAAAAGCTTTTGTAAAGCTGAATCACTTACAGTTTGACTTTATCATTACCATTAAGTAAAGCAGATCTTAAAAATAAGACAGAACATTAAATATACTGGGCTTCACCTCCCACTTCAATGAGTGTCCCCTCCAGAGGGACAACATGCCCAGCACAGGACAAGGATACTTGTATAAAACTCTGCTGGGGATTACTGCAGTGGAAGGCAGCAGCAGTAGCTCCATCCTGTGTGGCACTGAATGGCCCTAATTCCCTCTGATAGCAATGGGATTGTGGGGTACTCAGCACTTTGCAGGATCAGGCCCTTAAGCTGCAGGTAGGTGTAGCCTAAGCCTAAAGTAGCTCATTGAATTATTTCTGAAGATATTACAAAATCATGTATGCCTTAACTAATTCATTGCTACTAATGGATGTACTAAGAACACCTGTTTCATATGAAATAATGATTAAAACTGGATGTGTTGTCAGGTGAAATGTTGCATCATTCAGGAATTGGTGTACTGGAATTAGTCTTTGATTTGTTATTAATGTGAAATAACAACTAAATGGATTAAATAGACCATATTCTGCAATATGATTGTGAGGCAGTATGGAGGCTTTCTCTTAAATAAAAAGGTGAAAAAAACCCCAAACAAGTTTAGTATCTTTTTTTGTTATATTTTATTTCTTATTCTGTTGACAATTATATCCCTCAAGTTTTATGGCAATCACTTAATTTCCTTTAAAAGTGAGTTTGAATGTATTACACTTAGTGCAAGGATAATATAAGAACTGTGTGATTTATGTTGTACTTATGAAGGATTTATCTCTTTCTTGTCTGCTTCACACCTAAATACATGGAATAACACCACTCACTGGTAAGAGCAGGAGGTATTTATATCAAACTTAATTCCAGTATAAAGTGTGGAGAATATCCATGTTATCTGTCGGGTTTAGAGCTTGTTCAATGCTTCCTAATTTTAATTCTAACTTTTTTGCATGATGAAGGGATAGATAGCAAAGGGAAATAATTCAAGTAGAATCAGATGTGGGGCAAAATGGTTACTAAAAATTAGACTTAAAAAATCCTAATCTAACCACATTTATTAATCACTGTTTTACCCCACAACTCAAGTCATGCTTCTCTGCCCAAAAAAGGTCATGTGCATATTCGTTTGCATTAGATAGTTGCTCTGTAGGAATGTCACTCTGACAAAGTTGCCATGCTGCTGATCATTCTGCATTTTCCTTTCTGTGAATGCTCTTTTGTCAAACCGTATATGCATGTTAGCACAAGCACCAATGAAGTTTTCTTGGCTATAAGCCATGTGCATATGAGTTGGACTTGCATGTGTTACTTACTAATTTTGCATGAAATATTTGCATTTCCACAAAAAGGGCTAATACTGTCCTCAGACAAATGTGTTTGACTCCTGCCAAAACTGGAGGTTTTTTGCAAATATCTGAAGACAGAATTTCATCCAATATTTTTATATTATTTTTATTTCATGACTGAAAGCTGAAAAAAATCCACAATGTAGTCCTCTTTCTCCTTTGAAATATGAAATGCATAATAATTTACGTTTTATATATATATATGTACATGCACCATACACACACATGTACTCATATATATATATATATAAAGAAATAACATCGGAGAATATATTTCAAAAGAAGCTTTGAATTATCTTCATTCATATATTTAAGAATTCAGGAAAAGTGGAAAATAGAAATGCTTTTAACCTCGGAAGTAATACTGCATTAAAACTAAACTTGTTTTCCAAACAAAATCCTACACTTTAGATAGAAAACCAGAAGATACACCTTTATGCTCATTTGAAATGGTTAAACTTCAAATTAACTTTAAAGACCTGCAGGTGAAATATGCTGAGAACCTTGTTTATTTGTTCATTTGCTCCCTTCTGCTTCATTTCCACATCTTTTTGATTATGTTCCATTACATAATATATTTTGATTAAAAACAGTTCCACATAATTATGCATGGACTGGATAAACAGGATTTGGGATTTATTTTAATCTGGATAAAAAATCTTGATCTATAGAATAAGCATAATTTGAATCACATCCCTGTGATATACACTGGCAAAGTCAAATTGCTAAAAGAATGTTTAAAAGCATATTACTTTATGAAAGATGCCACTTGTCCCAAAAATTCAATATTTTTTTATTTTTTTAAACTATCCTGTTCTGTTTTTCCTAAACTCTCTTTGCCTTCTCTTTCTCCCTTCATTCCCATGTTATCAGGCCAGCACTGATAATGGCATGCCTATAATGCTTACCCTAAAAAGATGACATATTCAGTGTTTGAAATACTTTTTTATGTTATGCATGTATTTTTATAACTCTGTCCCACCCCTTCTTTTCATGGATCTTCTGTGCATCCAAATAGCTTTATTGGTTTATTTTACACTTGAAAAGAGTTCAAAAAAGTAAATAAGTGGGACAAATTCTGAAAGGTGTTTAGCCAACTGTATATATTAATGAAAATTTTGGATGTGGGACAGTTTTTTGTTTTGTTTTGTTTTGGGTTTTATCCAGTACCATGAAAGGAGAGAGGAAGTCAGAAATTTTATGCATAAATTTATGACTTCTCCTGCAAACATACAAGCAAATGGTTAATTTTACACTTGTGATAAGTTGTCTTGGCCAGCAAAGCACACACTTGTCTTGAACTAGCAATGCTACTGTAGCAAATAAAGGGCAGGCTCACCATTGCTTTGTTAAGGCATCTTTTGTAAGAAACTGGCCACTGGTACCTGGCTGACATTGCTACATTTGTTATTCTTGCTCTTCCTCCCACTGTGATCTCGTCTTACAACAAAAGCAACTTGACCAATAAAACCATTGCCATTAATGTATTTGAAGCAGAGAGTTAGAAAAGGAAAATAAAATTTAAAAAATCATAACAAGCATTTCTTCATACCGTCAGAAGGGTAATGCAAATTAGACGAGTTTGAGAAAAAACTAGGAGTAAATGGTTAAACGGAAGTGATGTGTCATCATGTTGGAAAGTGGCACTGCTGTTTGTCTATATGTCAGAATAGAAATCATAAGACATATAAACCAGTCAGAAAGTATCTCAGGTAAGATTAGCTGTAAATCTGTTCTTTCATTTTCTATAACAAGACCACTTAAAAAACATGAATGTCTGCATTGAATTGAGTTACAGAAAAGAAGACCATAGAGGAAAAATATACTCTCAAGAATGCCCATGATTCTTCATCAGTCTCCCACTGTGTCGTATTTTGTGGTCTAAAGTCTCAAAAATGAGCAATTAAGAATTTTTCAACAATCATAGTTTTGGAAAGATACAGATCTGGTCGGTTTCCAACTTCTACAGACTTTGAATTTTTCTGTTGGTAAGGGAGTCAACACTTGAAGAAACAAATGATTTTCTGTATTCCTCATCCAGCAATGTGTCATATCTCAAAGATCACCTTTCAGATGTACTCAGAAACTGAAATAAAATTATAGAAGAGTGATTCACTGCAGCTCCACTAATTTCAACATAGAGATATCACACATCTGTGTTGTGGCAATGACTGAAAACAAAAGATCCTAATTCTTGATAAGGTTGTCAATCTCACTGAAAGGCGAATTAGCTTATCATCATCACACACTGCTTCTCTTTTCTCTCAACTGTTGTAAGGAACTTCTTCATATACTGAAAATTTAAAAAAAAAAAAATCTTTCTGTATGAAGAAGAGGATTTGTTCTTTATTCTATCTGGAGCCCAAGAGCTGCTGGAGCAGAATTATTGCTACCTCTGATCTTGATCATTCTTTTCTAAATTATTAAAGCCCTTGGAAATGTTTTGACCTTCTACTTATTGAAATAGTTCATTTCTGTAATTAATTATCAGAGCAATAATTAATTCTAAATTCTTTCTAGAAATAAAGCTGATGAATTACAGAAATGCTTAGCCTAGATGAAGATACTATTAAAATTAGAGAGTCAAATGCTTGTGACAGAACTAAATCCCACACTACTCTCCATCAGAGGAAACACCTATTGGGGGACACAGATCCTAACTCAAAATCTATGCAGCACAATTTGTGCAGCTAAAGAGTCTTAGATTGGTCTAAAAATTAGGTGGAAGAAAGATGAAAATTAAATATATGGGTTATTTCACCAAATATATGAATTAATATTAATTAATTTCACTCATTCTTACAGAACAAACTAAGAAAAATGTTAATTTTTAATAAAAAATTCAATTTATATTATTCAAATATTTTAAGAACTTTATTCAGCATTTAGTGATGCCAATGTCAATATAGCCTGAGGTCTGTATTGTGCAGATAGTAACCAAATAGAGATTAAGTATGTGCAGTCACGACACAAAGTGTATTTATTCCTGCCTCTTTGTACCTTCAGCTGCTCAAATTTTTTCTGTGTTGGTTTTTGCATGGATTGTTTTCTCAAACCATTTCACAAGGAGACATCAACACACATAATGTGGGGAAGGGCCAGAATTCCTTTTTCAGTTTATGCAATCTTAAATTCTCAGATGAACTTGAGAGTCTACCTTTATCTTTCTCTCTATATGCTGAATACCTGCCACTCATAAACAAGTCTGACTGATCCTAGGACAAAAAAGTCTTAGTCCAAATTAGTTTCAACATACCTGAAACAGATGCACAACACACAAAAGCCCTCTTATGCTCTCTTCAACTGCTGCCTGGCATTTAATGTTTTATCCCAACTGTATTTCAACAGAGAAAATGTGTGACAGGAGATTATACGCAGAATTAAAGGAATGTCTTTGACTACCACACTGCAGGGATTGGAGGATGTCTCATGCTGGGAAAGGCTGAAAGAGCTAAGACTGTTCAGCCAGCCTGGAGAAGTGAAGGATCACAGGGGTTCTCATCAATGTGAACAAATACCTGAAGGGAGGGTGTAAAGAAGGTGGGACCAGACTCTTTCGGTGGTGCCCTGTGACAGGACCAGAGGCAATGGTCTAACACTGAAACAGGAGGTTTCATCCAAACGTCAGGAAACACATTTTTTTACTGTGAGGATGACTGAGCACTGGTACAAGTTGCCCAGAGAGGTTGTGGAGTCTCCATCCTTTCAGGTATTCAAAAGCCATTTGGACATGGCCCTGGGTTACCAGCTCTAGGTAGCCCTGCTGGAGCAGAGGACTTGGACCAGCTGACCTTTCCAACCAGAAATGTTTTCCAACCTCAACCATTCTGTGACTCTGTTGATATGGAATGTGGTATATTCATGTTTAATGACAATTATTGTAGCTAATATCCTGGTTTGCTTCAGTTTGGATACTTTCTAAATATTTTCTGTGGTACAGATGTCAATACCTGTTCCAGAACTGAGATCAAAAATTCTAAACATTGTCATGAATTTTATAATTTATTAAAAAAAAAAAAAAAAAAAAAAAAAAAAAAAAAAAAAAAACGAGGTTATCATTGCCCCAAACTTGTCTGAAGGCACAAAGATTTGTCCAATTTGTTGTCACAAATGTGTCTGATACATGTGTGAGTGATACCTTGTTGGCATGTTGGAAAAGAGAAGTTCATGAAGCTGGACTTCCCCTCCTCTTGCAAAAGATCACATTCTTCAAGGCAGTATGAATCGGGTCACTACTATCCTAACTAAACCTCAATCACTTATTCCATGTAAAATGTTTCACATCTCTCTGAATGATGTTTTCCTCCTCTCTAAGCATGCCACAGAAATAAATCAACATTTTTTGACATGAAATAAGTTTTATTCCAGACAGGACGAGATAACTGAACTGGGACTTGATGACTATCAGTGAGAGGCAACTGGAGCCTGTGGTCACAACATCCTAACTGATTCTTTTTTTCCTTTTTTTTTTTTTTTTAAGGGGGGAGGATGAAAGCTGATTTTATATCTTGTTACAAGTCTTTTTAAAAATATCTGTGTCTATCTCTTGAATTGTGCATGAGTTCTGATGCCAAACATGATTCTAACCATGAGAATCCAAGATGTTTCTCACCAGGGCCCAGTGGAGTCACAATTGAGGAGATATGGAATGTAACTATAGAAACATGTTAGGAAAGAATGCAGCAATTGAAAATCAAACCTTGAAACTCAAAATTATTTATTAGTTTGGAATTTTTCATTTATGATAATTTTATTAAAGAGCAATTATATATTTAAATTTTTCAATAATTTTATTTTTTGCATTACCTTATCTTGCATTCATATAATTTCAAGAATTTTGCTTGCCACATTAGAATGTGACTTAAATGTGTTTAAAGACTCCAAAAACTCACAAAAAAAAGTGAAAATAACTGAAATGCAGTGAAGAGTTTTGTGCTTTTTAAGCTAATATTAAGATTTTGAAGACTGCATGAATGATTTTCTAAAATTCAGAGTAGCCAGTATGTGTACACATACTCTATTGGCATTAATTCTCATTTTATGGTAACTGAATATAAGAAATGTAGATGTAGGTTTGGGTTGGTGAAGTCTTGTCTGTACTGCATAACATAAAACTTATTTTGGAAACAGCAAATTCTATACAGTGTCAGCTACTGGACTTAGATTAAATATCTCACTACATACAATGTGCGTGATATGGTAAGCTCCCTTTAGCAATGTACTTTATAACAATGTTTTCACCAATGTATTTTCAAATTAGCTTCTTTCTTGCATTTCTCAGCTTGTACTAAAGGAGTAATCTCCAAAACACCATTGGATATCAATGCTATTTGGTCTTCCTTCTAGGTATTTGATAAATGTGATATTAAGAAGTATATGTCTTTTCTGTCTGACTTATAAAACTATTTTAGAGTGTAAGCTCTGTGGGGCAGGGACTTTTTAATCACAGATGCTTGAACAGAGGCTGGTGTCTTTCAGATGTTATTGATGTATAAATAACTATTAACTAATATGCAGTGATTTTAGAACCATTTCATGTTAAGAATAAATTAATTATAAAAATAATTGTTTCTTTAAAGGAATACAAAAAGTATCTTCAGAAATATAAACCAAAATTAAAGGTCTGCATGGTTTTTGCTTAATGGTAAAATACAATCCCATGAGAAATCAGGTAAACAGCTGATGTGAAAAATTAATACAATTTATTCTAAGTTGTGCTTCTGACTTTCTAACAGTACAAATACCTTTTGTTTCAAGTACTTCTGAATTCAAAATATGTTTCCTATTTTGCATCCTATAAAAAATAGAGCTCTTCTAAATTGTGTTCAGACAGATGCATAGCAAACTAATTAATTCTCAATAGGGGATCTATATTCACATTACTAGATAACAATTTCAAAATAAACACTTGCAACATTTCCCCACCTGTATCATTTGACAGACTTATTTGTTTATCACCTTCTCAGTATCATTCAGTAAATAAGATGGTACAATCTACAGCCTTTTTGTTTCAATATGATTACATTAAAATAAAAAGTGTAAGTTATTTCTAGTGGTGTGATAGTTACTGAAAACAGAGTGGCACCACATAAGCTTTTCTTTTATCATATTTTCTCTTGCTTACTGTTGTTGAATGCTGACTTTTTCTGAGGATGTATAAATTTCATGTGGTAATGCCCTAAAGCTCATAAAATTTTTGTATGTATGTGTGTTAAAACATTCTGTTTATTATTTCACAGCATTGATTTCCATTAACAATCATAGAAACATTTCAACTCAGTTCGAGGTACTAATATTTCATTTGTAAAATGTATCTTGGCTTGTGTGGACAGAATCCTCATATCAGAAATGTGTTCATCTTCTTCATTAGCAAGAGATATGAATAGTGAATATCTTTGTGTAATAGGTGTGAGTGCACAGACCTTTATTGTGCTGAAGTAGGAATTAATATAACAACAAGTGAATGCATTTTGGATATATCTTTTATTTCTGTGCAGAAATGTTTACATGTTTATAAAAAAACAGAGCAGTGGAGGAACAGGGATGAATTAATAGACTGCTCTAATAACAAAGACACATCCTGATCACATATTTATAAGACTTGTACCATCATTACAAGTTTTATATTTAGATATATGGAACAGTTGTAGCTGGTCCTAGGGAAAGCATCTGACCCATTCATACCTTTTGACAGCAGATAACCAGATATAACAAAGGAAGGGGGGTGCCTGATAACGTGTCAACAGGCAGAGTCACGAGGTGGGCAGTACTCCCATGAAGGCAGTAGCAGGAATGTTTATATATTGAAAAAGAATCAGAGGTAATATTATCCTAGGCAATTTAGATAGGCTCACACATAATGGCCACATTGTAAACAGCTCACTTCTTTTCTTCTAAACAAAATTAACACGTTGCTATGGTAGCCAAGAGGAATCCTGTGGTTCTACTTCAGGCGAACTCCCATTGTTCTGAGTAAGACATGAGCAGGGACCACACAAACTAGCCCTGTGGTTTGCTGAACTAATCATCTGCCTGTGTAAATCTGCATTACTTCTTTGTTTCAGTGGCTCATGTTGCTTTTTCCAACAAAAATTTAAGTCCTACACTCACAGAATATATTTAACATGAAAATCCTAATAAAATGGCCTCTCTCTGAAACATATCTGATCTTCAGATAGCTCCCATTTTATGAATGTCATGGTTATTTCAGCAAAAAAACCCTGATACTTTTATAATTAATAAAAAGGAAATAGAGATGTTAGTCAAAGTAGGGGAAATTCCATCATGACTCTCCCTTTAGTTGCCTTATTTCTTATTTCACTGCAGTACATTCATTCATATACTTCAGTACCATTTCTTGCAATGAAACAGATCTTAATAACATATTTTGCAACCACTATATAAATCAGTGTTTCTATTAATATGCACATTGTATAAACTTTGCAATATAGATTACACTATGCACTTGTTGAATTCTAATACTCTGGCAGCTTAGAAACATCTCCGTTTGTATGCACTTCTTTCTTTTTGTCCAGGAAGAAAACATGAAAATTATATAAAGGAATTTTCATAGCATTTGCATTAAATCCTTATGCTTGCCTTTCCAGGTCCTGAAGGGGTTTCCAGAATGCTTACAGGCTGACATTTGTCTGCACCTCAACCAAAATTTGCTTCAGAATTGCAAAGCTTTCCGGGGGGCCAGTAAAGGCTGTCTTCGAGCTTTGGCTATGAAATTTAAGACAACACATGCCCCTCCTGGAGACACTTTAGTACACTGTGGAGATGTCCTCACTGCTCTTTACTTTGTATCAAGAGGCTCTATTGAAATCCTTAAGAGTGACATCGTTGTAGCCATTCTTGGTAAGTAGATTATTATGAAGCATGTTAAAGGAGTCAAAGGTTTGAAAAGAAATATTCATTGTTATTCCTGGGGAAGAAAAATTGTAAATGTTTTACTCACTGTTATTTAAAATCAAGCAAATAAATAATTTAAGGAGAAAAGTCTATATTACTGTAATATTTCATATACACCACATCGCTCACATTTTTGAATATCTAAAGATTTATCTTGAGTCAGATTTCTCCCTAGGTAAACAGTAAGCTGCAAGTTGAGGCAAGCACATATCCAATTGCTCCAGCTCTGATTATTCTGCAAGAACCAAAGTCAAGGACACCTTTTTCTAGAACAGTCATGAGGGTATGAGGATACATACCTAGGGCTAGATTCCTCTAGCCCTATATGCTAACTAGAGGAATCAGCTTTAGGCATTCAAAACGCCTTCTAGAGGCTTTCAGAAATGTGCATTTCTGTCCACTAGGCATCTAGAAAAAGAAGATAATAACAGATTAATCGGATCTAGGTGTAATAACACCAGTGTTTCTGCTAAATTTACTATTAACATCTTCATTTTTGTATAGCATGGTGAGTTACTTGTTTTCTTTCCTAATGAAATTGGCTCAAGGCAATGTTTAGTCCATTTGGGAGTTCACCTGTAACTGATGATAACTCTTATGTGAAACCATTAATTCTACATTAGCTACAGCAATTTTAGAAGTAAAATAACTAAAACCCTAAACTACAGATTTGTTTCTCCAATTTTTTATTAGATAATCAGAATGCAAGGAGTAATTGAGTAGATGAGTAAGGATTTTGCTATACAGAAGCCTAAACTAGCTGCAATATCATTCGTATGTTCTCCTTTCTGTTTATTGGTCACTGTAGGAACTCAGAGTCAGAAAAGTAGCTGAAGCAAGATATGGACTGGTGAGAGTATGTTGCTATTAGTCCACTTTGGCTGATTATTCTGCTGGTACTTTGCAGAGTGGATATGGGAGCAGAAGAACAAATACATGTCTAAAGCAATCTTTCCCCAGATGTAGGTAGTGTTATCAAGATAATTTGTCATCTTGTGCTGTTTCATCTCACCAGCTTTAGGCACAAGCAAGGCAGGAAGCACGCAAGTATAACACCATGAGGTTTTTACTTACCCATAAGTGTCTTTCCCTGATTATGAGCAGTGTGGTTCATCAAGGAGTTCATCTCTTATATCAAAAATGTGTAAATTTCTATAGCGCTCACAATCAAGAAAAACTGACAAGTTTATTAATTCATTGAGTTCTTCCTGAGCCAAGGATGCAGACCAGTCAAGTTTTCATGTTATGCAAATCAGATCACTGTGCCCTCACACTGCAGCACAAACCCAGGCATTTGCAGGGCAGTGCCACTATATCCCTTCCAGCCTACAGCTGCTCACACCAGAGACTGTGGTTTGGAGCCCCACTCTCCTAGGGAATGATAGATCAGACAGAAAAACAGATGTGCACAACTGCAGCCAAAAGAAAAGGCTCTATGAACCCACATCTGCTGCATGACCCATGAGGCAGGATGGTTGGCTCCAGTTAGAGTCCATGGTATCTTGAAAAATCTGAAGAAAAAGGATAGAAGATGCTACAAATGAAAATTGCTCTGCAATGAAATTAAAAAGAAAACTAACAAAGTTTATCAATACTTAGCCAAATATTTTTAATTAATTCCTCTTTCTGAAAAATTTACACACAGAAATGGATGTGAAAAACTCAATGCTTTGTCCTCTGGAGCTGAAAAGACTTCAGTGCAATAGAATTAGCATGGATGAAGTTTTGACCCTCAAAAAGTATTGCAACTTCATCAAAGAAACCAGAGTTCTGAGAAATGTTGGGGATTTTCCCCCAGTTTTTCTCAAATCATCAAGTATTGTCTGATGTGGATGAGTTGAGTCTAATCAGCCTTGACATGACAAACAGTAATTCTGTGTCAAATCCTTAGGAAACAAAGTGCCTCTGGAATCTACCATCTCTTTCAGCTTTGCAGACAAGATATAAAAATACTGCAACCATATCAATACTCTTATTGCAGAGAAGGTATTATATGCCTTGATCAGGGATCCCTGCATTCATAAACATCTAGTCCAGAAAGACCATACTGGCCAAGGCCTGTTATCTCACTAACTCCTGTTACATTTCATTCCTTTAACTCTCTGTTACATCCACTGAACTGTGTTTGATGAAAGAAAAACACTAGGGTTTGATCTGAAGACATGAAGAGATGAAAAAACGATCACTTTTGTTGGCAGTTTATCTCCGTAGTTAATCATCTTTACTTTTAAAAATGTGTGTTCTATTTCCAGTATAAAATCATCTTTCTTCAATTTCTTTCTATTGGATCTTGCTAGGAATTCCTTCACATATTCTAGAAGCCTTGACTACCAAGTAATTTTTCCTCTCTAAAGAATATACGCAATATAATCAGAACATATATAAAGAACGTAATTCCTATGTTCTTTAAGATCTTCACTGTAAACCAGACCTTAAATTATTTTTTGCATTTTTAGCTGTTTACTCAGTCTCCAGCTTCTTTTTTAGAAATTGGAGAAACCAGAATTACTCTTTGTAACATAATGTAAAACTCAGAGAGGCAAAATCCCCCCTGTATTCTTTTCTACCAGGCTGGTGTTTCTCCCTTGCTGTGACCACTGTTCTTTTCCACAAGTGTTGTCTTAGTTGTGCCTCAACCCCTCTTTGGAGGTAACCCCTGACACCCTCACTTTAGAGCATATTTTCACTGGTCTGTGGCTGCAGCTGCTCTGCATTGGTGAAGGTAAGCTCAAGATATGGTGAAAATGAGCAATTCAATAGAGACAACAATTTGAACAAACAAGTAATGTTAATGCGTCAACATTGACTGAAAGAATTGTAATGGCATTGAAACAGAGGCAGCCAGGCTTAAAGAGCTTCTTCAAAACAACTTCTGCATCTTAGAAATTTTGCATTCCTTGTGAAAAAATATAAAAACTGAGTAGTCTTCTTCTAAAATCTACTTCTAGTATGGTCAGTTCCTTCATATAATTCTTTAAAAAATTTTATTACAGGTCAGATACATATTGTACTGGACTCAACAATAGAAATGGCATCTTTGTTGTCCTAACAGTATGATTTAAACCACCAAATAATGTTTTTTACAATAAAGGACAAAGGAAACTCCTCTAGTCAAGCTGTTTTGATGAAACTGAAGAAAAATTGTGATGAAACTAGATTTTTTTTCCTTTCACTTAGTCCAGTTCTATGCCTATGTATTTTTATTGATTTCACTTTTAATATTCAATAAGAATACTTTTTCTTGCAAAAATGTATGTGCAGTGGAAATATGATGGTATTACTTCAAGTAAAATCAAGTATTCTATGCCACTATCATAAAGCAATACATCACTCAAATTAATGGCTTATTCATGTTTAAAATAATAACCTCCATCTACTTTTCTTTCTGCAGGGAAAAATGATATTTTTGGAGAGATGGTACATCTTTATGCAAAACCGGGAAAGTCAAATGCAGATGTGAGAGCTTTAACTTACTGTGACTTACATAAGATCCAGAGAGAAGATCTACTTGAAGTTTTGGATATGTACCCTGAATTTTCTGATCTCTTCCTCACCAATCTAGAACTGACATTTAATCTGAGAGATGAAACTGCAAAGGTACATATAATAAGTGATTTTTTTTATTTATTTCATACTGGGCTGAATTTGTCCCACATTAACAAAACTTAAAAATAACATTTGAAAAACCAAGGTTACAAAATTTAAAAGCTAAAATCCTGAGGCCAAATCCTATATTAAAAAAAAAAAAACACTCACCTGATTAGTCCTACTGAAGTCAGTTAAACACAGCAGAAGTCAATGAAATTATTCAGATGATGTTAATCTAACAGGATTTGGTTCTATATTTAGTGTTAAAGCTTCACCCAGGGGGATTTTGTTAAAGCCATGGAAAATACGGCTTTTTTCAGATGACTATAGCCTAGGTCACCACAAGGGGAACTTTTGACACTAAATATAATTGTACATTCATAAAATAAGGATAAATCTGATTATCTAGATTCATTCTGTGTCTAGCAATAAAAAATATTTAATTACCTTTCAAACATGAATTGTTAATTCTCCTACCTTGGAGTGCACTCTACCTGCTAGAAGACTAAAAACTTACAACGGCCTTTTCAAATTCCACTCAGTCTTCAGATTTGCAAGGATTTCTTGGTCTCTTTTTACCACAGTGACTGTGCTGACTGTCCCATTTTGCACAAATTGCATCTTCAGGAAAGTCAAAAAAATTGCCACTGTTTTCTTATTTCAGACTGACAGGGTTAGTCTGGTTTGGGAAATAAAGTGGAGGTTTGACCAAAAAGGGGGTGGGAAAAGGCAATTGCCCAGCTTGTGCTGCTGAGGCTACAGCCTTCCCTACAAGGTCGTAGGTGCCACCAGACATGGACTGCACTCCCCACAGAATTACTAGTTTACATCTCATTATTTCTAAGGTACTGTTGTTTTGTGGTTCCCAACTATACTTTAAGGAAAACCGGAAGTTCAGTGAGAAGGAACTAACATGATTTGGCCTCAAAGGCCTTCTGAGAAACAAGGAGACAAAACCCACTAAGTTTTAGGCTTAGGGACATCTTCAATAATTACATATGGATTTTTTTAATTTTTTTTGTAAATAAAACAAATATAACTTCTGACAAGAAATTCCACTTCTTTTTATGATGAATCTTTTTTTAATAAAAGATCATTTTGAAAATAAAAGGCCAGTTATATTCTTTATTTTCACAGTTATCCTTTTGTATATATTGTAAAGGTCTAATAATTATTAATTACATGTGAAATACAATACAATGAATGTATAGTCTAGAGATAAATTTAAGTTAAATGTGAATGTCCACATATTTGAAAAATTCCTTGAGTATAAACTCACATTAATGATTTTAATCTGAGCAATTATTTCTTGCTGTTACAATGTCATCAATGTTTTATCACTATTTCTTCCTTAGATCTGATAAAATTGAAAAAAGAAATCCATCTTCTGTTTTGTGGTGTAAAATACAAAGAAAATTCACACTGCTTAGAAATTCAAGAGTTGTTATTTCTTACGGCCGTACTAGCCACTAAGAAAAAGTCGCTATTCTTTGCAGAGGCAAGGAAGGGAGCAGAGGCTCACTCATGCTTGCAAAATCACAGGTTTTAGCTATTCCACTTATTTTCCATTGCAATCCAAAAAATCATCCCCCAAAAGATGTAATGCGTGCATTCTCAACTTCAAAAGATCACTCACATCTAAATTTGTTACCTGAATAATAGATGCTTCTTCCTCTACTTCTACTCCTGTCCTCCAGTTTGTGTAAAAGTACATTTTCCTTCCTGCAGTTTTTCTACCAGTGGGCCACCACTGAAGCACATTGCTCACCAGGTTTACAGTGAAGGGAAGAGAAAGATGTAAATACTTCCCACTTCTTTCGCTCTGTCCTTCTCCCATATGCAAATCTGCTTACTTGAGTGGTATGGGAAACTTCACTAGCCCAGGGGAGGGAAGTAGGTTAAAGCCAATGCCATGGGTATGTGCACAAAGACTACAAGTACTGTTATATTTGCTTATTTGTAAATTTCTCAGGTTTAATTATAGGGGGAGAAAAAAAAATAGTTGAATGCATCTTGTATTTAAAATGGAAAAAAAAGTACAGCCTGTAAGATGGACAGAAAAAGGTAAAAATTGCATTCTGATATGGAAATAACTATCTGAATTATCTAACTCTGATAGAAAGGAAGGGTCTAGAAAGATAAAATAATGAGGGGTAAAGTGCCTGATGCTTGTCAACCATGTATTTACTATTGTAAAATATAACCTTTATAACCATTAACATGTAGTTACATATAAAAATAATTAAAATCAGTTACCACATTACTTCTTGCAAAAGTATACATTGTCTGTTAGAGGTTATTTAACCTTTTTCATTAATTTGTCTAAGATTACTTAAACCACATCTGTGCAAGTACATGGAAGCTGATAACACATGTATTTCCGTGTAAATTTATTATCAGGTTAATTTTATTTCACCATGAGGTGGTGACATTATTGGTTTTGGTCAATTTGCATAAACTTTTTAAGGTTAGTCTTGGGCAATACCATTAGCTGGGAATGGAGAGGTTGATGCAGACTGTAATATTGCCTTTCTTAAAGCTTGAACATGATTAATAGTCAATCACCTTTTGCAAATCTGCCCTCTTCAGATGGGACTAATCTGTCATTTTGTTTCATATTTCATTAAACAAGTCTGACCTCGTAATAAGAGCACAAACTACTAATGATATGGATGGAGATAACTGCAAACTACGAAGACGGAAATTGTCCTTCCAAAGTGAAATAGAGAAAGGTAATTAACTTCATTTCTTACGTAGACAGCACTGCTTCATTATTCATTGGTATTTCACTTGGTAATGCTGGGTACATTAGGGTCCCATGCTGGCTCTTACTGTAGCAGCCCTTGAGAATCCAGCTAGGCGGCAAAAATTCTCTGTGCGTTATCCCCTATATGCTCATATATAATGAGAAGATACATGTTTCACTCTTTCATGACTTCACATCTATCTGTGCAGAGCTGTTTAAACACTAAGCTACCTTACTGCCTTTGAGATATATATTTATGCCTCTTATATCTTAAATAATATTTATTTTCTGAGATGCCATGTTTTAAACTCTTTGGAGAACCTAGTCTATTGGATTATTTGATTTCCTTAGAAAAGTGCTTTGTTGAACTTGATGCTAGGTAGTGTTTCTCCCTGGAATTAAAATATTTAAAAATTTTAAATATTTCAGCATACATTAGATTCACCGTAGCCTGATTTTTATTCATATGGTAATGTGTAAAAGGTTGTCCTGGCAAAAGTTCAGGTAATGAACATGCTTACATTCACCTTAGTGGCTTTCAGGACTAATGAAGTAAAATCTAGTGAAATACTAAACCATTTCATCAATATTCAGTGCTGCTAAATACCAGGAATTGTAGATGGTAGCTATGGCCAAACAGCAACAGTCACGAAGACAGCTAAACTGATACCCATAGGATTTCCATTTTTGTGTTGGAAAAACACAATTCCTTGAATAACATCAAACATTTATGGTCAAACAGTTTGTCTGACAAATTACTGTTTCTGGTATGCCTGTCTTTCACACTCTACATTTAATTTTCAATCCTACATGCAGCATAATACCAATTTATAGAATTGGCAGAGTAGCTGATAATAAATGGGAACACTTTAAACATACATAGCAGGTAGAATGCTCGATGAAGGAAGGCTCTGATCCAGAGTGTGGCTATTCAGAACAATGACATTGGTGTTTGATCAGAGAAGCATTTTTAGGGCAGGAAGCCAAGACTGACAACAAAACTGTCAGGAAAATGTCCCCTTGAAATATTCAATCTGCTTTTCACAAAGAATCTGTTGACAGAAATGCTTTGCCTGACTAACCTTCACATTCCTTATGAGAAAACATATGCTGCTACCTAGACAAGATGGAAGTGATCTTTCATGTCATGCATGCCGCAGAATTACAAATAGACTACTCAGGTGTCAATGTGGTTCCAAGACCCCTAGGCTTTTATCATTCTTGCCCAGTTGACTACATTGAACATCTTTGAAACACTCATTTGCACTACTTTTGAAAGAATATCGTTTCCCACTGTTTTGTCTCTGAAAAAAATACTTCCACCATTGGGGATGAAGAGACAAGACTGACAACAAGCTCCTTAGTTCTGGCAGTGATTGTATGGCACCTGGTAATGTCTGAGTTAGACAGAAGTGAAATATGTTGGAAGTCCATCTGAGGAAAAGAAATTATGAGAGTCCTTAGCCAAGAACTGTGTATACTTTTGGCCCAGTGGCTTACTACCCTTGTCTGGTCTCTGTTCAGAGTCCCTACATGTTCCCATAGCCGCAGCAAGCACCTCATAGTCATAGATCTTCCCTTTTCTTGTCCGTGGCCCAACATGCATCCTTTATGAGGTTGTAGAGTACTGGAGGGATTACTGGCTTGTAAAGTAATATTCTATTGATTTCAACCCTTTAAATATAGAAGGGAGCGACATCATATTTTGATCCAGTATGTAACGATAAATAACTGGGGATAATCCTGCAGAGTTTTTCAGAAGAACTGGAGTAGAAAAGACAGAGTTCCTGAACAAACAGCTGGCAGATACATTTCTGGCCACAGTATGGCAAAAGATAAAAAAAAAAATATGTGTTGTATGACTAATTTTAACAATCATATTTTGGGTTCAGAACTACAGTTTGAAGAGGATAGAGACACCCAGCATTCTCATTTATGTTTTTTGATATTTTATTTTGTAATTACTTGGGGGATGCTCCTGAAATGGTCTTCTTGCTGACATTCTTTACTTTCACCTGTTGACCTGCTAGCATATTATGCAGCTTGAAATTGTACTGTTTCCATCTTTAGTGTGATCATCAGGGTTTTTCTCCATTTTGGAGTGCTAAAAATGGAATTGTGTTATCTCAGCCTTTAGTTCATGCTAGCCTGATTTAGACCTTGTTGCCATGGTAACTTCCTGCGCCAGTTTTATCAGGGGTTAAATCAAAATCAACAGAGCTCTCTGTTATGCATCTGCAGTTAGTAGCACTATTTTTCCAATTTTCTTCTCACTCAACATATATATATTTCCACCTTTTCTTACCTGTGTCAGTGAAAATTGATCTTAGCTAGTAAGGGCTTCTGTCATAACATGACTTTAAAGGGTACAAGACTATTCAAGTGACCAGCTCATTCTCTGGCTTCCAAAATGGGTTGTAATACCACAAGAGGTCCCCTGTGGAAATTAATACGCACACTAGATGCTGGTTTATACTTGCTTCCACTCAAAAGAAATTCATTGCAAGCCTTGCAGAGTACCAGATGATACTTCTTGCACAGGTGCAGGTGCAGACTTAGCCAGTTGCCATAGATGCTTGACAGTCAGCCAAGAAACGCTCTTTGTGACTACTTAAAATTAGCAGCATTCCTGCCTGGCAGTTCCAAACAAAGCTCTCAGCTGAGTTGGCAAGTTAGTGTCCTGCTGAAATCTGAGACAACGAGCTGCTCCATCTATATTCAGTTGTCATTTTTTGCAGTGCAGAATACAATAATTTCTTGACCATTTCCCACTTTCCTCTAGCAGTTCTGTGGGAGTTAGCTAATTTTGAGGGAAATATATTCAGGCAAAAAGTTTCTGTTGCTCTGCTAGTTGTGAGTGCAGATCTATTATCCCCTGCTGAATGGGACATCACTAGAGTTGTTTACATCAATATGAAATCCAATATGCAGGTGAAAAATGCAGAGTGTAAGTAGGCTCACTGAGAGCCTGAAAACTTCAGACTGAAAAGACTTATCTGGATTTCAAGCATTATCACTTCTGCTAGCATATTTTTAAACTTTTTGTTAATGTTGGCTCTAAAATCTTCATCTTCTTGGGATGGTTCCAGTGTCAATTGGCCCGAGAACCTCATAACAAGGAAATTTTAGTTCCATGGATATGATTTTAAAAGGTCACAAAAGAAAGTTCTCACAAAATATTGTTACACTGGGTCTTGCATTTGCCCATGCTGACAGAGGTTGTAACAATTAAGTGAGATTTAAATACATCTTGCAATGTTTCATTTTTAGAATATTTTTAACTAAGTAAACTCATAGGGTGCCTAATTTCAATTTGAAGGATTATGTTTCCTGACCAGAATTTTCAAAAAGTGTCTACTGATCTATTCTCAAAGTAAGCACAGAAGCCAGAGTTCTAATAAACTTCTAATTGATCCCTGATTAATGCAACTACCTTAAGTATGCACTGCTTGTACGTATTCCTCAGGCTAAGAAGCCAAAACGTATTAACACAGGTTTATTTCACAAGGTATCCAGAGACCATCGCTCTGATATAGATAGAGAATACAAGGAAACCTTTCAGAAACTGGTTCTTCTGCCTAAAACTATGAAGTGGAGTTGTACCAAGAGAATGGGGTAACACTCCCTGCCCCTGTTCTTTCCCATTCTTGTCCCCATTCCCCAGCTTATTTATTTAAATGGTTACTTTATGAATTGATGACTCAGTCAAGCACTGTGCTGTGTCCCCAGAAAGAAAGTAGGGTAAGAATCTGGAGAAAAATTCAAGCTGTTACTTAACTGTGTTAAACTGTTAGCATTATGCTGATGCAGTTGGCTTGGGCTTAATTAGAAAGGAATTTCTAATATTCAGCCAGAGCATTAGATCCTTAAATGGCCAGGAAAAAACTATGATATTGGCAGGCAGTGTATGCCTCGAAATGAGACCTCATTTCCATGGCACTGCTGTCCAGCATCTCATCCCCCAGTCTGTCTGTACATTCAAGGTTGCCCCATCCCAGGTTGCATAATCTGGCAGCTTCCCAGGTTGAACTTAACGTAGTTGGTGGTTGCCCAGCCCTCTCATTTGTCCAGGAATCCCTACAGGGACTCTCTGCCTCCAAGGGAGTCAACAGCTCCTCCCAGTTTTGTGTCACCTGCAAACTTGCCGAGTATCCCTTCCAGTCCTGTGTCCAAGTCATTTATGGAGATGTTGAAGAGCACAGGGCCGGAGATGGAACCCTGTGAAACTCCACTGGCGACAGGTCACCAGTCTCATGTCACCCTATTCTCTATTACCCTCCATGCTCAACCCATGAGCCAGTTGCTCACCCACCACATGATGTGTTTGTCCAGCTGGATAAACAGAAGGATCCTGTGAGAGACAGTATGGAGAGCTTGACTGAAATTCAAGATTACATCGACTGGCTCCCCTTGATCATCTAGGTGGGTTACCTTGTCATAAAAGGAAATCAGGTTTGATAAGCAGGACTTTCCTCTCATGAAGCCATGCTAGCTGTGATCAGTGACTGCGTTGTCTTTCAGGTGTTTCTTAAGACCTCCCAGCATAATCTCTTACATAACTTCACCAGGCACTGAAGTGAGACTGACAGGCCTGTAGTTTTTGGGGTCCTCCTTCTTGCCCTTCTTGAAAATCAGGACAATGTTTGCCAGATTTCAGACAACTGAGACTTCTCTGGATTCTCAAGACTGCTCAAAAATCATCAAGAGAGTTTTTGCAAAGACATCAGCAGCCCTTTCAGGATTCTGGGATGAATCCCATCAGGGCCTACAGATTTGTAGAGATCCAGCTGGAGCAACACCTTGTGAAGCATAGTGAGGGACCCCCATTAGTGCTTGTTTCCTCAAGTTTTGGCACACCATCCCATCACTGGCAAGCCTGGTTTTGTCCCTTTCCCTCTTCCACGCTAGTTTAAAGCTCTGTCAGTGAGCCCTAATAGCTCCTGCACTAAAACTCTTTTTCCCCTCTGAAAAAGGTTTAACACTCCTTAAAAGTATTTTCTTTTTTCTCCAGTATTTTGTTCCCAGTGATGTATTGGTAATGTGTAGATTTTGGAGCAAGCTATGCTTTCAGAAGGCACTCAAAAATGTTTATGAAGGCAGCACTTCTTAATTTACCTGATCACCAATCATGACCTGAGATGATCAGGACAGCAACAGAAGACTGTCCTGACAATGGACAAATTTTCCTTCAGCCAAAAAAAATGATAGAATGCTTTGTTCAAGTTGTTAATCTCTTCCATTTCATATGAAATGGACTTTCAGATGACCTTTCCTGTGACATGTTCCTTGTCAGGACATGAGTTGAGACTGGCTTTGACAAACACCCAGATGTCACCATATGCAGTGTCAGAACTCTGAGCATGACTATAGGCCAATTTGATTCTGAGAGACAAGAGCTCAATCACTAAAATTCAAGGTTTATAAAAGTCTTAGGTGGGTTAAGTGGATTCAGGGTAAGTTATAGTACTTTCTGATGTTTGAGGAGGGTTAAATATAAACAAGACCAAAATCAGTTTTCAGACAAATTTACTGGTAGCAAGGGTAGAGTAGCTCTCATTTCAAATGTTGCATACAAAATGAAGGCCTGAATTTTATGTATTCCTCATCATGTGTTTGTAAAGATTATGAGGATTATGTCCTTCTCCCACTGGAAAATAAATCCACTAAAGTTCCTCATACTGTGTACCATAAGACTGTTTACAGTATTTTATTTCATGTATGTTGTTTCATATATTGTTACATGTTATATTTCATATAAGAGTTTTGCTTTTATAACAATATATCTTAAAAGAATACAATTTAGTATAACTTTTTTCTTTTATTCTTAGATAAAGGAACAATATGGCAAAAAGGTTCACCATGTTGCTTCACCATAGCAACACTTATCTACTGAGTGACCAGACACAGTTGCTTTTTATTTTCATGTTTACAAGCAGTCAGCCTCCTCCTTTTTGATACTCTTCCATTAGCCAGTCTATCAGAAGGCACTCAGCTATGTTTAGAAATGTGCTCCATACTAGTCACATTCAAATAAATATGAAGCAAAGAGCAATAAGGAAAAAAAAATAGGGAGCACTTTAAGTAGCAGTTTAATGAACCTAAATGCCTGCTCCACATAAACTACTGCTCCACAGTACCAATACTTTTTGATATTAGATAAATATTACAATGTTCTTACACTGCTAAGTGAAAAGCAGTGATTTCAGGAATTAGAATTACCATTTTCCCTGCCTGATTTTATGCTGCTCCTCATCTATATGATGAAAAACATAGGCATGGTTTGAACATCAGCATTCAAATTATGCATCAAAAGCTTTTGATTTTTTGATGTCTTTGAAATTTTGTACCTTTTCAGCCCTGTTTGTGGTATTGCATTTAACATACTATCTGAAATACCTGGTCACTGACTTTTCCTTCAATATATTAGCTGCCTGTGCTGTATGGGTGGGCACATAGGTGTTTTGCTGATCTCTAACAAGGTAACAAATATTTTTAAATTAAATAACACATATCAAATAGTCATGATGAAAAGTAAATGCTTTGTTCATACAAGGAAAGACAGATTGACCACCACAGTAATATTTGTGAACATCATACAAGAAAGACCATGCAAGAGTGGAATGAAAATACTTGCTGTGAATCTAAAGATGGCCAGACCTTTCAAACCATTACTTATCCTTCCATTCAAGTCAGAGGGTGCTTTCTCCTTACCAAAGAATGCACTTGGTGTAGAGTAAAATAATACGGTAGGTTTTTTCAAAGGAAAGGGAAGATGTCATTTCTGCTGAAGAGATTTGTATTTATGCAGATCATGTCAGTGATGAGGATTATCTGTTTTATAGTTTGGAATATAAATTGTTTTCTGTGGGAGTGAGGAAGTCATTCACCTCACTTCCTGCACAAAACTGAATTTGTCTTGGCTTATTACGAGACTTTTTATTGGATGGCTGAAAAAGGCATAAAAATCTACCACCTTCTGAAACATTAGGCTACATATTTAGCCTGATTAAGCATGACAAATTCCAGTTAATGATATAACAGCAATATTAAACCATGCTGCTCCATGTGTAATATATTGCTAACACTTTCACCAATATTGTTTGCAGCAGACTAATACATTAAGAGAAAATGTGTCTAGATCATGCAGACTGGCACTGTCTCAATAATGCAAACTTTCAGTACTACAGACCATGTCACACAAATGAAACCTGTCTGATCTCTGGTAACCATCCCACTTAGCTGGATTTTAATGCCAGTATTTCTGCGAGTCAATGTCATAGCTATATGACCCAGACTTGTGACAACCCCATTTCTTCTGTTCCTTTGCCAGTGCATGCACGAAAAGCAGGACACAATCCTTCTGATAATTACTTTGGAAAATTTGGAATTTCCAGATAGCAAATGTCAGAGGACATTGCCTGTAACTTGGCAGGCATCCAAAACACATAACAGGCTAGACCAAGTCTCATAAAGAGTGTAAATTATGTTTGTACATATGTGGTAAAGGAGGAAGTTAGAAAATAATCATCTTCAGTAAAACATAGTTTCTAGTAATCAGAATCAGAGAGTGAAACTTATCTTACTGGAAAAGGAAAGAGGAAGAACTAGAATTTGGGGTGGGGGGAGATGGGGTTTAATGGCTGCATTTGGAAGCAGAATAGAAAGGAAAAAAAGAAACGTTTTGAAACCAGGAATCTGTGTGAAAGAAAGTGAACTTACCCCTGCACAGACAGATAGAAAACTTCTCTTATGGAAAATTCATTCCAAATCAATGACTGGATTTCATTACAAAAGGAAGGAGAAATTGGAGAAATTCACATTTTGAATAAAGCACTGCCTAGATACTATTTGTAACTTATTTTCCACTGAGCTACAGAGGCATTGCTAAGGTGTTGAGCTGAGGTACAGAGCTTGCATTGTCATCAGGTCCTGAAGAGTCAATAGAAAAGAGCAGTTTCTATTTTAATTCATACTCTAATGTATTCAGAGTATCACAGGATTATTCCCCAGACAGCAGAATCTTTAGCATTAAATATGAGTCTTTTAAAAGGAAAACCACTTTGACTCTCTGAGTGTAGCCAGATGGCTCGAATATAAAGCAATGGCAGTAAAGCCAGAGATGTCTATTTTGAAATAGATCAGCTGATGAACAAATCTTCCCTGATTTCAGTAGGCAGGACCCTACGTTCAACAGATGTCTGCTTTCCTTCTTATGCCAGTGAGTTCATTATACTTGGACCGCATTTGGAAAATAATATGTTCTGTTGATCTGATATAGATGGAGACTAAATGCAAGGATATCTACTGAATTAGCCTGGTTTTACAGCAGTGTAACTATTAGTCAAAGCTGGCTTCGTGTATCTAGACATTTTAGTATTTTATGAATATGGCAGATAAGACAGTCTGCTATACTTCAGCTGCTATACAATTTTTTTCATTAGAGCCTCAATGACCTCTTCTTGAAATGAGTCCACTGATTGATTTGTATTCCACAGAGTGCTCATTACAGCTGCCGTTAGTGCACAAAATCCCATGAACATAAAAAATTACCCTAAAAATTGGCAATTTCAAGCTTTCATTAGAAGGTCTTTTTCACAGGTTGAAGTCAGTCAAACACTAAGTAATTAAGACAATTTACTATAGCATGACTGTATTTCACCACATATTCTGACAAGAAACTCCATGGGAGACACCTACAATAGAATTTTCTCATGAAGAGTTCTTTTGCTTTTGTACTGTTTTGGAGACGGAATTGCAGAGAACATGGCATTTGACTCTCCAGCCTGAACATCCCACTGCCAGTCCTTTTGCAATTGTGTTGACACCTTTGCAGTAACAGAACATTGCCAGTATCACTTCAAGCCAGCAGTCCTGCTTAAATAAAGTCACTTCAGACCAGGGTTGTGTTAACCACCCTTGGAGACTCGAGGGGATACAGGAGGCTTGCTTCATAATTGGGTTTATGTTGTTCACCATTATCTGCCCTCACTGCTTACAAATGTCTGGACTCTTCCCAGGTGCTCTTTACAGATACTGCATTCTTTTTATGTGCAGATAAAGAGGACTGGATGAGGCCACAGTTTCATTTCCTTACAGTGACTAGAAAACAGAGAAGAAACCTAGAAAATGTACTAAACATTGTGTTAGCCACCACCGTAGGCTGTAAAGACTACAGACATTCCAGAGCTATGTTGATTAGTAATTAGCACAAAGCAGATGGGAAATCATGCTGTCTCCCCAGGAAGTTAATGCAAACTAGTTACAGTATTTATATATTGTTGAGACTACCCTGTTAAAATGTGTTTTAAATAAATAGCAGTACTGAAATTATCTTGACATTTCAGTTAAAAGTAGGTAAAACCAAATATTGAATTGGAAATTAGCTTCAAGTTTATGCTGAAAAGAGATCAAGGCTTCTCTATATTCATAAACGATCCTTCTTGGGTTTAAATCTGATTTAATTTTTACAATGTGTTTTTAAAGGTATCTATTTTAAATCTAGGCTTACTTACCACTTCTAAAGAGAACTAAATCTGCAATTGCTCACTACAGGTCTTGAATATGATTAATGAAAGATTCATTCTCAACTTGACTGATGCCCTGCTATCATATATATTACAGAATATTGACTGCTTTTCTTATTTGAAAGATTGGATGTTCAGAGAATTGCAACTAATTCTAAAGGCTAAGAAATTTGGGCTACTTTGCAAAGTTGTTTTGAGGTAATCCCACAAATTCAGACAAGGAACTCCCTTCTTTTTGTACTGACAAGGTTTCTCCCTACCATATCAATTCTGTAATAAGTATGGAGAAATATGTTCTCTGTTTAGCTGGGCCCAGAAATTTTGGGGATGAGTGGTAGATTAATACATTAATACATTCCCCTCTGGGAAAACAACACTCAGCAAAGGCACTCTCAAGTAAGAATAACTTAAATGAGTATTTCTGATACCAAGAATAACTTAAATGAGTATTTCTGATACCAAGTCTAACACACATGACTGTTAGCCTGTCAAGACTGTGAGAAATGCCCAATAATGAGATAAATTGGAAGATGGAATGAAATATTTGATTTTTTTGTGAACTTTGGAACACAGGGCTTCCTCAGATTTCATCCACACTGGAAAAAAAAAAAAAAAGTACACAGGAAGGCTGTGTTGGATAAAAACTTTGTTGTTTTGATATAAACAACTTTTAGCAAAACAAGTTATGGTTTGTGGACTAAGAGTCCTTACCACATACACACAAATGTCTTCTAGGACTTCTAAAGAAATATAAATCTTCTCTGATAGAAGAATCAAAAAAAGGCTTTAAAGTAATTTATTCCAATAGACAGTGAACTTCTTACCTGATATAATAATTGTGTCCATTCTCAGACCCCAATACACTAGAATACAATTTCATGAACTGCTTATTATTGTACACAATTATTTCTGTTTCACAGATTATTTCAAAGAGAATGATCAGAGTGACCCTGAACCCTCAGGAGATACCACCAGATACTATCAATCTATTAAGAAACATTTTGATGAGAAAAAAAGTGGGTCATCATCTTTTGTGTCCTCCATTGAAGATGAGCAAAAGCCCCTGTTCTCTGGGATAGCTGATTACCCATCTGTAACAGAGAAAACCACAGAGATGGACTTTGAAGAAATGGATCATGACACAGAAGAAATTCTTCTTGACAAAAGAAGCAATTCTTGCAAAGGTAATCCAATTGTTGCTATTTTGTATAGTTTGAGCAGACATCCCTTTAGTTTGATCAATCAAAATCATTTTCAGAATGGTTCTATTGATTGGTTACATAATATTTACTTTTGTGTTTCCTAAAAGCTTAAGAAAAAATATTTTAGATCAAAAATTATTTCTCAAGAGGATTAAAGTGGTTCAATTCAGTGGTTGTGAGACTGGATTACAGAACCTCCAAAATGTCATTCTATATTTTGTTAGTAAAACATCTTGTAACTGAATTACCTTAGGAAAGTAATTTAAACAAAGTCTTTAAAATTGTCCACTGGTACTGGACTTCACTGAGTGCCCATGGATGAAAAGTGCAGACAAAGCAGTAAAGAATCTCTCAAGGAGTGGTTCATGTGCCAAGATTGGATGACAGTAAAAAATTATAAAGAGGTACATAAATCTAGTGATTGTTGCTCATGCGCCAAAAAAATGTTTTCAGGTAACTAGTTTCATTCAATGTTTTGACAAGGCACAACAAAATTTAAGTGGAAAAAAATTCAAAAGAGCTTGAAAGAATGCTATCCCATTTTGCTGCACTGTTGGTTAGAGGGCCATTACTTCACACAGAACAAATCCTGGCTTCCATAAGTAAGAATTCCACAAGAATGAAGATCTGAGCTTTTGTATATGACAAATGATCAGAAACTATTAAGCAATCTTAGATACTTTTACATAGAGTTAAATCACATAATTAAAATTACATCTAATATACTAAAATATTAATTTTCTCAGCAAAGTGAAAGGAAATTAATGAAAACCTCTGGATTAATATGCAGTTTAAATATTGCTGCAAGTCCATTTGTAATTTTTTCAGTCTGAAGAGAAGAATTATAGGTTTATTGTTTAATGCTGTTTCCCCCAGCAGTTTTCATTGAAGCAATTTAACCATTTAACGACCATTCAATAAACTTTAGACTTTGGGCTATCATTTTAAATAAACCTAATGACTAATCATACCAAACAATGATTTTTGCATCTCAGAGGTATGAATATGTGAAGTCTGGTCTTCTCAAGTTAAGGCTCTATAAATCTGCCCCACATAAGCTTGTTGCCTACATACTGCCATAGGAAAGCTTACCTTTCCCCTACCAATAGCCAGAAATGTGTCCTTGCAGCTATAGTAACATTTTCCAAGGCAACCTATTTCAGATTTTATTTGAGCTAAATTTAGCATACCTAAAGGTTACATATTTTGATTAAGATCATATTCTTTTTTCCACTTTGCAATTTAGCACTTCTAGTAATGTGTATAAAAGATAACGAGCATTCTTGAAACTTTCATAGAAACTTCAAGGTCAACAAGATTAGGTTTGACTGATCCATGTTTTAAACTAAATTCTTATTCCTGCTATTAAATGGATATTGATTATAAGTTACCATAAGAGTAGTTACAAACATAACAAAATAGTGAAATACACTCTGCTTGTATGTGTCCTCATATATTATGGTACCTTATAAATCTTGGATACAAATGCACTTGTACAAAGCTACTCCAATTCATTACCCCTGTGACTGATACATATTTAATTACCTTTTGTTTTGTTTTAAGCTTTGGTCATTACTTCAATGAATGGAAAGACTATTAATAATGTATTGCATAATGGGGGCAGAAACAGTATAAACATCTTTCTCATAATCCCAAAATGCAACTTTTAACTTTAAAACATATGGCTCTTTTGTGAAGACCTGATAATTTTTCTGTAGCTGTTAAGGAAAAATGCTATTTTCACTTGATCATTATTTGGGCTATAAGATTGATTCTCAAATTGTTCAAGGGTACCTAGTTATTTACGGATTTAGTTCTCAGCCTAAAATTCCTCAATCCCTGGAAGACCATAGTCGGTTACAAAGTTGTAACTGCTGCCGGGATTTTCTGAGGTTCCATGTCTGGAAGTACCTGTAAGGACACTTAGATCAGTACAATGCCATATTTTGTAGTATATTAACTTGCTTATAGTGTGTGACCTTATTTTGTAATTTCAGTGTCAATTCATTTCCTTTGTCACAAATTAAATGTCTATTATAATAGTCTCCAAATACATATTCTAGGACAAAAAATAGCTGTGGTTTCCCTGGGATAATCCATGGCATTGAAAATGTGTGATTTTATTGAATTATTTATTGTGAAAAATAGCCAACATCTTGATTTTTACCAGACATTATAAGCAGTGAAATTCTCCTGAGATTTGCTGCTTATAAGTCCACTGGACTTACCACATCCATTGCACCTAAATCCACAGTTTGAAATTTTACCCCTGAATTTGTCATAGTGTGCTCTCTTCGGTTGCTGAGAACTTTCCAACTTTTCCTTGGACACTGCAAATTGTGCCATATGTGCCTCCTAAAACCAAATTACATGCTTCTGTGACACCTTTATCTCTTTCCTTCTGTTGGCTTAAGTGGCTGAGAAGCTGAACATGTTTCTCTGTAGCCAAGATGAAATCTCTTTCCCCTTCATTCTGCTCAGCACATAAAATCAGTTATAGGTCATGTCACGTGAAATTCAAACACACTCTACATCTTCAGGAAACTCTCTACCACCTGCTAAACAAACATCAGATAATGCAACAACCACTTTTCTCCGATTAAAACAAAGACAAAACCAAACAAAAAAAAATAAAAATTAAAAAAAAAAAAAAAAAAAAAAAGGAAGAAAGTCTCCCCTTCCACTTGGACTCATGTAGTGAGAGCTCCCCTTCCTGGTTTAATGCAACACTGCTCAAAGATACACTTGAAAATGATTAGCTATTAGCATTTGGACAAAGCTCTTACATGTCACCGACACTGGGGTTTTTTTCTCTTTTCTTTGAAACATGGGTCTGGCTGCTATGTTTGCTTAGAAAAATTTCACAAGTGTGAAGTAAATGTAACCTAGGCTGAGCTATCAGCGTGCAGTGCCAAGAGAAGTGTTAGGAGAAGCTCTGAACAAACCACTCAGGGACTGATTTGGGATTCAAATACAACTGCTGATGCCTTACAAGCAGTCAAAGATTTTGTCCAGCTGTATGCTAAGGCAGCAGCCTGGGCACAGTAAGAACTTTAATATGTTCTATAACTTCGTATATTTAAATAACCACAAATACAACTCTAATGGGAGTTGTATTGAGCAGATGTTAAACAGCCTTTTTTATCACAGCAGAGAAGAATGAGTGGTACTGAGCAATTTTTGACTGTTTGCATGACAGATTCACTCAAAGTAAACAAAGGCTCAGGGTGGCAGGGAGAAAAAGCACTATTCAACCTATGTCACCGGTATGCTTTGCAAAGCTCAGAGCAAGAGCTTCAATCTATATCTGATAAGGGCAACTAGTATATCCCATGATAAATGATGTGTAACCTTTCACCATCCTGGTGAACAGGACAAACAGCATAGAGCCAAGAATGTAAACTAATTAATAATTGCCCAGAGATATAAATCAAGCAAATTTAAAGAGGAAGGAGAATTAGCTCAAACCAGAAGTTCAAGCAAAAGGAGAGTGTCCCTGAATTCTGCTTGGTGCTAATGTGCAGTGTCTGATCACAAAGATCCAAGAACTGGGAGGGTCAAGAGATATGGAATTTGAGCAGAGCAGATACAGGGTGAGACCTGTAGTCATCATCTTTTTTTTTTTTTACAAAGGGCTGGAGATAAAGTGTAAATGGTGCATACGAAGAGTGTTTTTAAATACTTCATATATTGTGTATAAAATATACAAGGCTTAGAAGGGTAACTAAATTCAGCAAGATAGCTGAAACTATAAGCAAAATCCTAATAATGCAACAGGGATTTTCTTTTAACTTCAAATAAATTTATTTTCTCTATCTTAATCCAAAATTTTATCTGCAGTTCAAACAGGGAAAAAAATATTATTTACATGAAGCTTCATTTAATACTAAAGTGATCTCCAACTGACCCAGCAATGCTGAATATTTCACTCTTTTAGGAGTCCCAAATTACTAGACAAAAATAACAGACACCTTTCACTCTACAGCACTATAAGAGTGTGCATTACACGACGATGTAAGGATTGGCTTGGAGAGTAGTGGTGATAAAAGCTACATCAATGAAAACCAATTTCCTTTCTGAAAATAGTAAACAGTACCTTTCGTAAGCAATATGAGCTGCATTAAATGGCCCTTGTCTCAGAGGAAACAGATTACAGCACCAACCTTGTTAAGACAAGAAGTGCTACAGTTCTTGGTAAGAAAGGCAGCAGCTGAGGCCTGGCCCCTTTCTCTAGAGGGAGTATTCCAATGCACCATAACACATGCCCAGTGCTGGAAATGCAATGAAGCAAGTCCTTTTACATCAAAAAGCTAAACAGCAAATACACCTCAATAGGGTATTCAAGAGAAGAGGTCTTGGTCAGGCCTCTGAAACACAAGATCAAAGACATTCAGGTACATAATTTAATGCACTTAGGCTAGAACAAATATTTCTAATTTCAGTGAATAACAAATTGCCAAAAAAAAAAAAAAAAAAAAAAAAAAACACTTGAGAAAATTGCAGACATTGATAAAATAATAGAAATACAACTAAAGAAAGAGGAGCCATTCAGTGGCAGAACTCTAATGATGCTGACCAGACAAAGCTGCTTGTTTATCTACAGCTTCAAAATGTTAGCGTGGATATGACCACTTTTATCTTTCCTTAAATAGTAGTAAGGAACAGAGAGTTGTTCAGTCAGTGTTCCAATGTACCAATTTGACTTTCAAGGTTTTGAGAAATACGAACAAGTGGGTGCTTGAGAGATGCCAAACCCTCTCTAACAGTATGTTTATAAACCTCTACTTTTATATGTTTTATTTTTCATCAGATATCACTGACAAAAGAAACTGGGAGCAGGAGAACATCCAGGAGTACCAGGACTCCCCAGTTCAACCAGCATTACCCCATGTTACATGGGGGATCTGTGAAACTGAAAGTGATTTTATATATGGGGAAGTGGAGAATCGATTAGATTTACTTCAAGAACAACTCAACAGGTACAAACAGAGATAGGACCAGAAAAACATATGTGTGAAAGACTGCATAATACAACTGATATTGATGACACTAGAGGAGGAATGAGTTTGTGCAGGAAGTTTGCAAGCATTCAGATCTTTAGAAGCTCAAAAATACAAAAATACGCCTGATGGGAGTATGATTTGGTTGTCTATACGTGTTCTGAGGAGCCCAGATATCAACTAAGTTAAGCTTTCAAGATTCTTGGAAACACTGATTCTGGGAATTCTGCATACACGATTTTTAACTGATTGCCAGAATATTCATGTTTCTTATCTCTAGGTACCCACATTAGCTACTCTGAATTACCTTGCAGGAGAGCCTTTTTTCCTCAGTTGAATGTTTAGGAGACCATCTGTTTTTTAACCAAGAAGCTGTTCTGAGGCACCTCAAATTGTTAAACTTAGTTCTCACCTCATCCAGAATGATGTTCCTAGATCATAGAATCATTTGTGTTGGAAGGGACCTTAAAGACCACCTTGTTCCAACCCCTCTACTGTAAGCAAGGACATCAGATGTTTATATGTCTACAAAATGCCAGTTTTCAGTATCTTCAGTACTTTTCCTTTTCTGGAAACCCAAAGTACACCAGCTGTATTCCTTTAAAAATATATTGCAGATAAATTCGCTTTTTGATGCCTCAACTTTTTTTGCAACTCTATAAGAAGAACAGGATTATGCAAAGGCAAAATACTCACACCTGTTACAACAGAAAAATTATGCTTTCTTTGTCAGAATCCAATATCAGCTTTGCTTAATACTGATATACTAGTCTTTACTGGCAGCTAAGCACCATAGCTTGGAGCATCTTAAAAATATGGTTACAGAATTTTGATTCATCCTACACTAATTTACCATGTAATTTCATTCAATTTTAAATAGCCCTATGTTCAGGACAGTGGCTTTTTTATTATTTGCACTCTGCAATTCCATTACTTTCAATATTATTCCATGACAAATACTATGACATGTAGTCAGACCTAATTATACTTTAGTAGCTCTTCAATGGCATTCTTTGCTGTATATTTTAGCAATCAGTTTAAAGCCAGGTTAACAGCATATTGCTTCCTTCATCTACCAGAAGTTAATCAAGCCATAGTATTTTTCATTTCTGGATACTATATAGTACATTAAAAAGACATTTTTTAACACAAAAAGAATAAAATTGGTATAATTTTTAATTGCAGTAAAGCCAAGTAATCTAAGTAGCTGCGAATGTCACATGATTAAATGGCTTCAGGTTCCCCATCAACAGTATGCTGTCTTTTGGTTACATTTCATTTCCTGAAACTTTAAACCCTTGAAACTGAAGTTATATCTCAAATATACCCATATTTTTAACAAATTCTCATGCAAGTTCTCAGTATTTTCTTCTGTGAGAAAATATTGGTGCTGATGAACTAGTAACTAAATTGTTATGTATTTTATTAAGTCATTTCATTCTCATGTTTTGAAAACTTTCTCTGCTTTCACGATTTAGGGCCTTGCTGGTCTAGAAATATAACAAACATTATTCTTTCCTGCCTATGTCAGACCTGACCTGCTGGACTAAAAAGCATGGTCACTTCTCCCTGAACTTTTCCATACCAAGTTAGAGGCTTAGCGTAACGTTCAATTATTAATAGACATAGAGAGCTGGAAACCCACTGTACAACAAATATGCCCCTAGAGCTATCTCTGTTTCTCTTCTTTAAACAAGGGGAATTTCATGGAGACTCTAGGCCAAGCATCTAAGATTCTCCTGTTTGTTTGGGTGTCATGACACGGATTTGTTTTAAATTTTGGAGAATGGAAAGCAAAGTTTTATATGCAGTGATGATGAATAAAGTCTACCAGAAGTACTCTTTGATTTGAAGTACCAAGAAACTTCCATCAAGTGCTAGAAAAGTAAGAAGGAAGCAATTATAGAGTTCACTCAAAGTCAAAGACAATCATGGATGCACATCCTCCAATGCCGCCTTTTGTTCACTAAGATATTAAGGCGCAGGTTTAGCAGATGAAAGCTCTCTGAATGGTGGCATGCTGCTGCTGCTGCAGTATTTCCCCCTGTGGCATCAGCAATGTGCTTGTGTGAGAACAGCACATTTGCAAGTAGCAGAGAACCCAAGGGAGCTGAACAAGAAGGGTGAATAGAGCATGACTTGACTCCAATGTTAGTCTCAGTTTGAGCCTTTTTTTCTGAGAGCTGATACCATAAAACCAGTTTCTCTTGGTAAAGGAAGAAACAGCATCCTAAGTATCCTTTTGGCACACCTTTCAGGTTAATTTCACAGATGCTTTTATAAATAAATGACACAGGCAATGGAGAACTCCAACCTGATAAAAAGTGACATCAGTGAAGCACCTGGTAAAAGCAAAAATCTGACAGCACAGGATCAATTCTGCTGCTGTAGGGAGCCCAAGCAACAACATTCACAACACTGAAGGCTGCTGACAAAGATTTGTTTACTCTGTCAGAAGCTGAGTTGCAGTACAGAAGGCTGTACATCTGCATTCCAGTCTGTCAATGCCGTAGCCTTCCAGCAGCTGGGGAGGCACAATAGGCGTTGCCTATTCCTGAGTTTGTCACAGATCTTGGCAAGACCATTTGAAAATCATTTCAGTGCTATGGAATTGCAAGTATGAACCACACAAGCAGCTCAAGTGTTTCAGAAGTCACATACAAATTTATGACAAGGAAAAAAAGAATGATTTAAAAGGTACAAAATTTGAACATCAGAAATGCTGACATTGATTCTGAGCCCTGAATAAGTTTGAATAAATTTTCACAGTAAGGAGGCTTGGACTCTTGGATTTTTAATGATCTTGAAAGCATCTTTCATTTTCTAATTGTGGAAAAACCCAAATGCAGTTTCTGCTTATTTCAGTGCATTGTATTAGCAGTGGGAATGTCAGAATTGATTGTCAGATGCATCAGAAATATTGTCCCAGCCAGCACAAATCAATTTAGTTACAATGAAAAAAATAGATTTATTTCAGTTTATTTCAATCAGATACCCAGTCTCCCGTGTTGCTTCTTGTTGCAAACCTAAGGCACAGTGATGAACTCAATGTAGCAAAAACATCGGAGACAAGCATGCAGGTATGTTCTGCAAACGAAAGGCAGAGTCAGAAGCTTTGGAAGGGCTCAGTACTCCCTCTGCTGTTCTCTCCTGTTTAAGACATGGTCATACCACAACAAGCAATAGTTTTATTGATAAGCTGCAGGTCCCTCTTGAATGCCTCTGTAATCAGTATGTTAAAGTACACCTGTTCCTGGACATGAGTTAACTGATTTCGTGTTACTTCTCTAGGCTTGAATCCCAAATGACTGCTGATATCCAAACCATCCTGCAGCTTCTGCAAAGGCAGTCAGTGCTCATCCCACCTGCCTACAGCATGGTGACCGCAGGAGCAGAGTATCAACAGCCAACAGTCCGGACAATACAAAAGCTTCAGCCTGCAGCATCAATTAAAACAGACAGAAGCTTCAGTCCTTCATCTCAGGTAAGAGCATGTCCAATAAGACCAAAAGTCTTTGCTAGTCTTTTTATCTTATGGTGGAAGAAATCCATACCAATATAGGTATGTTTTTAGACACCACAGCTTCAGAGGCAAACATTTTCTGTGAGCATTGTAGAGATTCATACAGTGATCTTATAATCAGACTGATTTACTTTATTGCCATGCTCTTCAGAAAAGTCTGCAGAAAATACAAATATTAGACCCAGCTCTAAACCACAAACACATTCCAAGCATCAGACCTGCCCGCATGGATGCATCTACCACAGATTTCATTCATGGAGTCCTGAGAAGCAGCATGACTACATTTTCTTCAACATACAGACCAGACAAGTCCAGCTGATGCAGCAAGATGGTTATATAGATATGGAAGTGAGAGGGGCTAAACCCATTCTTTTGTCCAGTCCCTTGGTATTTCTGGAAATAAGAACATACAGAGATGTGACATACCTGCATTTCCCAATACGTGTTTTCCACCTCAGTTCTTGTCAGGCAAAATTTGATAATTTTCCAAATTTGTTCAGAATGACTGGAATTTAGCATCTTAGAGATGTGACATATTATTTCCAAACCGGTTTCTGCATGTCTAGAAATCACAAATCAGTCATATAGTGTACCATTAGCAAATCCAGTGTTCTTGGCTGTGTAGCTCATATGTATGGTGGGACATATACAAGCACAGTAAGTTTAACACATTCAGAAGGCATCAGGTTACATGCACAGAGATTATCAGGGCAGCAAACATAGCAGTAGTTTTCAGAAGTGTAAACCCACTGTGCGTGTACCTGCACAAAACACAGACACATCTCTCTGTCTGAACAGAAGTATGCCACCCTATTGCAAACACCAACAGCGCACTGCACATTTCACATAAATTCTGACTTTAAAAGTCAAGAACTGAGTGCTGAGACTGGAATCTAAATGGTTAGAATGTCCAGAATTATGCAATTCTGAGGTTATGCTCTGAGACAAAACTTCGAATTGAGATGAATGTTGAGATCCATACTCTTAGATTGAGTCTCAAGAGTATTCAGTCCTTCAGAAAGGGCTGCTTATATGTGTATCTTGATTACATATTAGGAAGTCTGAGGATACAAAAAGATATCCAGGCTTCTACAATTAATCAATACAATTGAATTCAATTACATTAAATCAAATGCAGTACCATACAAAAATATTTCAGAACACCGTTTAATTTTCAAAGATGGTTTTCTATCAACCATTTAAATGTGCTAATTTTGAGCAGAACAAGAGCCTGGAAGAGAACAATTTAATTGTTACCATCTTGTTTCTTCTCATCCCTTCCAGTGTCCTGAATTTCTAGACGTTGAAAAATCAAAACTTAAATCCAAAGAATCCGTCTCAAGTGGAGTGCATCTGAACACAGCCTCAGAAGACAACCTGGCTTCTTTTCTAGACCAAGAACGTGACCAGTCTGTAGAGCATCCCCCACAGCATTGTAAAACTTATCTCCCACCAATTAGGCATCCTTCCTTGCCAGAATCTTCACTAAGCACTGTAGGAATCTTGAGTCTTCATAGGCATGTTTCTGATCCTGGTCTTCCTGGGAAATAGTACTTTTATACTATTACTTCACATAAAAATATAAGTGCTTTTAATGGCTGTTTTTCCTTTTTTTTTCTTTTTTTAATTTAAATCCTCTATACTTGACTCAGGGGCTACAAGGAATATACCATTATATGCAAAAGTACTGTATATTTTCCTAAATCTGAAGCTTGTAAGGTAAAGTTGAGCAGTTCTGATGTAAATATATATATACACACAGTAATTGTATGTTCCAAATATAAAAACTGCCAGCATTCTCAAGGCACCTTAAATTTTTATTTTTTTTTTAATAACATGCATGTTCTGAAATTACAGTTTACGTTGCATGGAGATTACCATTTACTGCTCTCATGGAAATAGTATTTTATTGTGGATATGTCTTCAGAGCAAATAGGAGACCAATAACAATAATTCACACAGAAAAATTCCTACCTGATCAAGCTAAAATTCAAGCAAAATCCTCTCTTAGCTCACTTTTGAAAATTGGTTTATCTTTCTTGTAGTGAGCTTTTTGTAAAAAAACACAATTAGTCTGAATCTAAAGAAAGAATAAGGTAACCAAGTATTCTGGGCTTGAAGCAATTAGGACAGAGAAAACAGCCTCCTTCCAAACCAGCTGAGGTAGGATAGTATTTTAACAGACAGGAAAACTGCCACATGTTGGAAAGTATAACCATAGATCACATCCACAAAACTGCATTAATTGAATAATTTTTTCCTCTACATTTTGGTTTGGGGTTTTTGTATTTTTTTTTCTTTTTTTTTTTTTTTTTAAATTACATCATAGAAGTAAACTGTCATGAGCAGACAGGTACTCTTCATCTGTCACACAAACATAATCAAATGCAATAAACCTAATTTCTATATAAAACAGAAGACTGTGTTCCTTTTCTTCAGTACAAATTATTAACAATCTGTTTAATTTAAAAATGCTTCACACATTTTTGTTTTATAATTATTAGGGTGGCTGTTTGCAGTTGCCTCTTTTTACTGATGGGCCCCTCCACAATGATCCTAGCTAGGGTGTATCTGTATGTGAACACACACATACACCATGCACACATTCCTGAATATGTGCATGTGTGTATTTTATATATGTACAAAGGTGTGTATGTATGTGTATGTGTATATATATTTATATACACACATACACACAAGTGTGTGTATATACCTACACTTACATGTAGGAATATAGATATAGAGCTATATATATATATGTATATATGTAAAATCACTTTCAGGAACAATTGTAAACTTTCTTATTACAGAACGAGTAAGTTTAGCTTGTGTCCAAAGCTGACTACATTAGAATAAAATGACTTAAGGTCTGTAGGCTTTAAATACAGTATGTACTGTATGTGCATAATGCTTTGTGAATACTTAGATTTAATTTTATTAAAATATTATTCTGCTTCAAATGTTGTGTTTATTTTAAAATGAAATTACCTTTTTATTACTGTTTTTAAATATTTTAAAATGTTCACATGATTTTCTAATCTTACAGCTTTAATGTGAAATTATTCTAGGAAGAGAACTGGTTTCAGAAAAGCATGTAATCCAGTTAGTGGGGGGGCACTTAAATCTTGACTAAAACCAAACTAAACCCTCTGTTCTAAACCAGTGCTACAGAGAGATGTAACAGTGGTTGTCCCTCACACAGATACATATGTTGTATGTTGGGGTTAGAATGAAACACGACACTTGCAGTCATACACAGCCAGTAGATAAACTCAAGGTGGGTGAATCTTCCCTCAATTAAAATCAGTGTAAGCTACTGAGCAAGACTCTGCTTTACTTTTGTTTTTAAAGATACAAAAATTAAGTGAATATCTTTGTAAGTGAAAAGATAAACCAACCCTTCCCATACAAGATAAAGTTTTCTTCTGTCTCATGTTACTGTCGATTGTTGAAAGATCCAAATGCTACAACAGCCTGACTACTCTTTCTTACTTCTACCACAATGACAGGAGGTCTGCACTGCTCAGTGCCTTGCAGGATCAGATCCCAGGGACCATTCAGAATCTCTGCCTGCATATACTCCATTGACACAGGAGTGCTGACTAACAAATAGCTTCTGCTTTTTTTGTTTGTTTGTTTTTAAATAGCAAGTGTTAACGACTTCTGCTCTATCTCAGTCTGGTAACTAATACTAATGTCTGTTACAAGGAACAGGTTAGTACATTTTCTAAAAAACTATTTGTGTTTATGCTACATTCTAAAAAATCTGGTATAAAGTAAAAATAAAATTAATGAAAAAAGTATAATACATGAGCATTGCTTTACAAAATGCCTTTTGTCCAGTTTCATCACTTGGTATTTCACATTATTGCAAAGAAACTGACCAAAACAGGGGGTTTGGGAATGGAGCACTGGGGAAGAAGAGTGATAACTACTGCAGTTAGTCCAAGTGAAGGAAAAGTTCCATTCCTTACTCCTTTTCTTGGCTCAAAGAGGCTTCGTTCTGTCCCTTCTCTTTGTACCAAGAAGAAAAATCTTAAATGGGGGAATAATGTTATGGAGATTCTAAGCTCCCTAGACATTTGCCAAGGAACGCAGAAACAAAAGATGAAGGTTTGGTGGCAATACTCTAACTGCCCGTTTCTGCCAAAGAAAGATCTGCCTTCTCAGGTACCTTCTTTTTGTGGTTCAGTGAAGTACATGAAGGCCCCCTGCTTCAAGCTTTTTTCTTCCAAAAGCAGGTACAAACCACTCACTTTGAAATGTGTTAATTTTCTAAACAGCAAAAATTGCCCCTCTTATTTTGGTTTTGTTGGTGTTTGGGGGTTTTTGTTTGTTTGGGGCTTGGGGGGAAAAGGGGATGTTTGCAATATCAGCATAGCAGAAGGCACTATTCCTCCCACAACAATTGTACAAAATACCACACCTGCAGATTAGAATCTCTGACATTTCTATCCTCTTCTTTTAAACGTTCTTACAACGTGAACACATCTACTCTGCACTGTGCGGTGCTGTGGCTTGCAGTGCTGTGCAGTGCTCAGCCATTGTCTGTGCAACTTCATACTAGCTGGAATAAATAAGTTGCATTTTTTTCTTGATTAATCTCTAGAGGTTTCAAGTACCCTATTCATGTCTGAAAACTCTTAGAAATAGTAAAGGATGGTATGGGACAAATATACAGCATGACTTACCACCGCTACATACACAACAAAACAAACACATAAACAATTGCTTTGCACACACTGAACCCAAGTCCTGTGGGCTCCTGAGACCAAGCAAGGAAGGCTCATATGCCCTCCAGATAAGGTGCTGAAGGCAGAAGAAAAAGTAGCGAGGGAAAAAAGACATGATACCTTCCTCAGAAATCTTCCAAAGGAAACTTGCATAAAACAGAAATAAAAAAGTAATGACGAAATAAGAGTGAAACCTGAGATAAGCAGAAAGACAATGAAATGAAAATAAAAACAAATGAAGTTCCTTAAAAAAAGAAGCCTCCAGCTGGAGGAAGCTCCTCTGAGAGCAGAATTCTGTAGCACATCTCAATGTGACAAGCAGCTGAGGGCACAATTTGAATTACAGAAAAAATTTAGGCTGGGAAAGGACCTCTGGAGATAGCTGTCTTCCTTTTAAAAGGAAGGAATTAAATCAAAGACCCTGTCAAGCCAAGTACTGAGTATTTCTACTGAGAAAACTCTCACTACTTCTCTGGGCAATATATTCTAATGTCTAATTGCTTCTAGACTGGATAGCTTTTTTTTTCCTTACACTTGGACATAATTTCCCCTGAAGAAACATTCTCAGTTGTCCCTTGTCCTGTGTACCCCAGTGAAGAGGGATCTAACTCTTAGAAGCTGCAAAGTTTCTGTTATCCTGAAACAGATTCTTTCACTCGCTGTGCAAGAGGCTGATCCATACACAAAGTCAAGGCATTTGATTTATTTACAGTTCAGCACAGAAAGGGGTGCTGGGTGGCAGAGCCACAGAGACAGCACCATGACTATCAACACTTTTTACATTTTAGCAAACAAAGGCATTAGTGTTCACTGGCTACAAGTTACATATTTATTAGCTAGTACTCTATCTTCTGTTGGTTAAATTATTTCCTCTCTTCCCTCATTATGTTCATTAGTCTGCATTCTCAGTCTTTCTCATCTTTTTAGTCAACAGGTTTCTTGAATTGGTAGTCACAATTTACTCCTGCTGGAATTACATTCTACCCAGTAAGAGCTGATTTTAGCACAGTTTCTGAGTTGGCTTTATTAGTTTCTTCTTTACCTTGGGAGTTCTGTCAAATGTCCTTGAGGCCCATAAATTCTGTATTTTTTGTGTATGCTACGAGTGGTGCATCCTTCTTCCCAAGCTTTGTAAATCTTCCCCTAGGACTGAGATCATTTAAACATGTCAAGCCCTAAACCTTAACATGGCAATTCTACCAATAAGTAATTTAACTTTCTAACACCTGGACATCATTGTGGTTGGATCTCCCCTAAGGCTTCTTTTCTCCAGGCTTTATAAATCCAGTTCTTTCAAACATGTCCCAGGCTTTCCAGTCCTGTTGGTTCTCTGAACCCTCTCCAATTTTTCAGTCTCTCTCTTGAATTGTCCAGGACCAAAACTGAAAACAACAATCCAGATGTTCTCTATTTATCTCAGAATCTCACTGAGGTTCCCCAAAACCCCACGATCGAAACCAAGACTCTTTTGAAGCTTAGTGGCCTTTACCATGCGGGTGAAACCACCCCTCGGGGAGAGAGTTCCAACAGCCTCAGACACGGCCCCAGCGCCTCCTCGGTGCCAGTGCCTGCCTGGGAAGCGCCAGCGCCCGAAACACCGGCACGCTGTGACCAGCCCGAGAAACTCGTGAGCTGGAAAGGGAAGGACACGCTTCTGTTTATGATTGGGTTTTTAAACTCGCGCTTACTCTAAAGGTTCCGTTTCAAACCCTGAGCAGTGGCGCTAAGCGGTGCCCTCCCGTCGGGGTGGGGTGCGGCCGCTCCGTGCCACGCTCACCGCCCTCGTAGTAAACGAAACCAAAAGCGCTGCCGGAGTCAAGTGCGGCCGGCCCGGCGCCCGCCGGAGGAGACGCGGGGGACCCTCCGCTCCCGATCCCACCTGCGGAGCCCCCGGAGCGCTGCGGGACCCCCCTGGTCCCACCGCCAGAGCCGCGATGGACGAGGGGGACCGGGACGAGCGGTTCCTCTACATGATCTCCTGCTTCAGGCCGCGGCTGGCGCAGTTCATCCGGGTGCAGCCCGTGCTGGACCGGCTGCCCTCGCTGAGCGCGGAGGAGCGGGACAGGGTGCGGGCGGCCGCCCTGCAGCGGGGCGAGCTGGCGGGGGCCGAGGAGCTGCTGCGGGCCGTGGAGCGGGGACCCCGCGGCTGCGGGTGGTTCCACGAGTTCCTGCAGGCGCTGGAGCACGGCGGCTGCAGCCTAGCCCTCTGCTACGCCAACCCCAGCCTCAGCCAGCTGCCCTCGCCGGCAGAGGAGGCCGACCACGACCTCTGCGTGCAGCTGGTGCAGCTGCTCCACAGCACGCTGGTGGACAGGATGCAGGCCGTGCAGGTGGCCGAGAAGTGCCTGCAGATGGGCATCTTCCAGGAGGAGGACCTGGATCGGGTAAGTGGCCCACATGCCAGGCGGGGTGCCAGGCAGTGCCACAGACGCTGGCGAGCCCCTGTGTCTGTGGGGCACATAGGAAGCCAAAACTAGAAATGTCATACTAAGTGCAAAAATGAGCAGGGAGTACCCAAACTTGGGGGGAAAGACAAATGGCTCCAGGTAAGCCAATGAAGATTGTTGACAGTGGGCTGGCAGGTGGGATGTCAGCTAAGAACCTGTGAAAGAAAAATGCCAGGAACCAAGTCAGTGGATGAAATATGGCAGGCTTTACTGTTACTTATTATTTTGACATAGACCTTAGGCTCAGAAGACTAAGTGTCATTGTCTTCTGGCCCCTGAACCATACATACCAGCACATAGTGATGGCCTGTAAAGCCCCTTCAGTTAAAATAAAGCAAGACTTTCTCTCTCTTTTTTTGCCATAGGTTCACTAAGGACTATCACAGTAGACATTGTGATGATACCAGTTTGACAAGAACCAGGAAGAATTAACTTTTGATGAAAATATTCACCAGTGTTTATTCCATTTGGCTAAAAATTACTTACCTGGAGTGTGAAACTTATTTGAATCCTCAAAATATATATATATATTGAAATGATGTTAGAACAAATTAAATTAATAATTGCTATAGCACTAAGGGGAAAACTTGTAAACTAAGGGTTTACTACATCACATATATTCTTTATATTCAGTTAAATGCCAGTAACATATTTGTTGGCAGTCTTGTGACTGTCAGGTAGGAGCAAGGATCAGCTGCACCCTAATTAACTGGGTGTCGGGCATGGTAACACAACAGGCAGATGCAGAGGCCTGTTAGGAAGTCAGCAGCTCCATTCCCTGGTAATGGGTCCCTGTGCTCCCCCAGGCCACCTTTTTGGTGCTGGTATTTCCATTAAGCCATTCATTACCCTTCACAATCCTGTCACTTTCAGCTCCAACCGAGTCTTTGCTAATGCCTCTTTCTACTCCCATTTCCTTTTAGTGTTCAGTCTCAGTCAGGTGTTCCCACTGCTATGCCTGCCCACTTCCCTGTATATTAGGATGAGTGATTCTTGAGCCTCAAGAAAATTACTCTCAAGGACTGAACAACTGTCTCAGGCTGCTTTAATCTTGGGGTCATCGTTTTGTTCCTCATGTCGTTACATGTCAAGTTCTGCTTGTGACAGCCTTGGGGCACTTTTCCATAGCTTCTTTGAGGGCAATAGCAACTTTCTAGAGGCTTAGCTATTGTATTTCTAAGTAGGAATTGAGATGATAAAGCCAGACTTTAAGAAGAGAAATGTTCTATTTTATGTATGAGGTCATGCTGCACATTAAGTCTGACCTTTGGTAAGCTGTGTGAAATGACTTCTTAATTAAGGTTACCTATTCCCTAGACCAGTCTAAACATCAATTACTACTCCACAATACTAGTAATTATTACATAGTGGTTATTATTGTAACCATTGGCTAGTACTACCAGTCTCTCCAATTAAATTTTAGATCTCATAAGTCTCATATATCTTACCCAAAACCATGTGGTATAAACATGAAGTTGGACAAAACTGCAGTAAGTCTCTTCTGATTAGGGGCAGGTCTACTGTATATCTTTATTTTTTAAGTATGTTTTAATAATGACAAGGAAATGCTTTTGTACTTATACTGTTCTTACAAACTTCCTTGAACCATTTCCAAAGTCTAGATGAGGATTGTTTGTGGGATTTTATTTTCACCAGATCCACACTGTTACTGACAATCGTGGGAACAGAGATGGTGCAAGGGAGCTTCTGAGCAGGATAGTGCAGAAGAAGGATTGGTTCTCTTCTTTTTTGTTGGCTCTCCGTGAAACCCAACATGGAGACCTGGCAGATGATTTAAGTGGAAATACAGGAGGTAACAATATTATTTCACTAATACCTATGTGTGTTTTTTTAAATCTTTTTTTTTTTTGTACTATTATTTAGAAAGCAATGCTGGATTACCACCATATTGATTTCACTGTGACTCTTGGGCTAATGTTTTAACTTGTCCAGGCATTTCAAAATCAAGTTATTTAACCACTTAATCAATAGATTTTTAAACACTAAAAATCCTTACTAAGCAATATGAGAATTGCGATAGTATGTATTTAGTTGCCATTAAACTGAATCCTTACTTTTTATAACCCATTGGTTTTCAGTGTGGTGTTTTTATAGTAGTTCATAAAAGATATTCTGAAGATTAATTTGAACAAACAAAACAGACCTTACCTGGATTTCTCCTTCAATAAAAATATAAGTGGTTCCTTTATAGAATAGTTTACAACTATTTGCATCATTTAAAGTAATCTGCATAGTTTAAGACATTCAGAAGTCTCAAGACATTGTAGAATTTACTACAAATAATAAACTATTAGAGTGGCCACTACTTTTTATTCCTGTATAATGATTATAATATTGTAAAATTATCCCAGTGCTCCCCTGGATTCTAAAATATAAAAAAAGAAGTAGACCCCAAATACTCTATCATTTTTACTGTGCTCCATATATGTTTTATAAGATTTTTGAGACTAAAGTCTTTCACAGGTTTCCCATTTAGCAGCTTCAGCCTACTCACCTGAGGAGCTCATCAGAACTATGTGTCTGTACTTCTCGTTGCTGCATATGGGTCTATGCATTAAGATTGGGGTAAGAGGGGTATGAAGGTGTCTCTTGCAGTTTTGGACAGGAATCAGCCTGTGTTCTGCCAGACACAGATACTAGGCTGCCATATTTGAGTATGCAGTTCAAAGACGGTTGAGTGTTGCAGTCTGCAGGACAACACCAACCAAGTTAGAGCCTCAGAAGATCATTCTTACTGAAACTCATATCCTGAGAATAGCTCAGCAACTCAGCAGCTGTTGTGGTCCTAATTTTCGTTCTGGTCCTAAATTTCATTCAAAGTAGCAAGTATTTCACAAATATGCAAATTATTAATATTCTTTTCAAATTTTGCATTTCTAAGTTTTCAGTATAGTGCAGACCATATAGAGTGAAATTTGAGTTTAAAACAGTGTTTTGATGGAATATGGAATGAATGCATTTATTCCACAAATTCTCTGTAATCTTGAGCAATGCAGGCCCTAAAAGAAACTACACAGACTAATAGGTAAAGCTATAAAATGTGTTGTTCATACCAGAGGATAAGTAATTGTCCTTGTACACAGTCCTGTATGTGTGTAGATACATAAATGTGTGGTACTGGAGCATCCACTCACTTATGGTCATGGACAGAAAACATGAGAACAGGTTCATTGGGTAAGGTGGAAGTAGCGGACTAGGGCTACATTTTAGCACTACAAGTTGATACTCAGTGATTGTTACAATAAGATACATTGTTATTAGCAAACACATGTAGAAATTGATACCTTTATAAAAATAAATCTATTAGTTTCTTTAAATTTAATTTCTAATTACGGAGTAATATCTTAATATTTATAAAAATGTCAAAATTCCAAATTATAATGTTTGCGTCAAGACCAAGACCTTATGTTTTGCTGTTATGTACATGATGAATACAGATTAGTTCTATGTTTTCTGTGCTCCAAACTAAAAGAAATGAAATGTTTTATAGTGCCTTAGAATTTCTATTTATTTTCTAGGAACAGAGAATATGCAAAATGGGATTAAGAACAATGCAAGTGAAGAAACAGAAGTTACAAGCCAGCCAGGCTATGCCATAGTGGAGGATTTAAAACAGGAAGAAAATGTGACTGATAATTTTGGCAGTGAGAACAGTGTATTGGAAACATCCACGGGAGAGAATTTGGTAGATTCAGGTGCGTGCACTAAGTGGGATTTTTTGCTGGTACCAGTTAAACTTTAGCAACTACAAGTAACTGAGAGAACATTCTTGGTGCATTAGCACCTATTTTTCTCAAAATTTCAGGAACATAAGGCACTCTCAAAGTAAAGGGAATGAGTGGAAAAAAAATAAGTCTTTTCTTTTTGAAGCAGTACATCCCATTTCTTCCAATGAAGTAACAGCATTAGCAGTTTTAGGGTCATATCTATAAATTTGCTCAGTTCAAAGAATTGCTGTAGGATAAGAGTATGTTGTCATGTTTGAACTAATTAACATGAAGGATAAAAGCTGGTTCAGCAATCAGTTTGCTAGCACAGTACAGAATGGCTTAGGAGCCAAAAGGCTGTAGTACACTGTGAGTAGCCTTTATGTAAAAATTTTCTATGTCCGGGTTGTAGTGAGGATGCTTTATCTACTATAGGCTTCTTGATTTTCTTATGATTGAACAAAATTAATGACTTTCCTTTCCTCTTAAAGGGCACTTTTAAGGACTTCATAGTGTTACTTTTTAATTTACTATGTGAATAAATGAGTGTTTTTCAAACATATTTAATATTGATGATAAAAATATTAACATTATTAAATTAATATTTTATTTCAGACCTATCCATGGTAAGTTTATACAATCCAACAAAAACATTAGATTTACTTTGACAACACTTCAGTGTTGACAAAGTTTAAGACAAGAGGAATGTTTCTGTACCACTATAACTGCAGCTGTAGTAAGTACTTCTTTTAGAAGGCTGGTAATTCTATACTGGAAAATATTTTTGGTTTTGTAAAGCCCTTTAGTGCTGTCCACTAAAAAGTGCTGTTTACAGAGCACTCAAACAACCATTGATACTTACGTCATGTGCCCACTCAAAAGTACATTTTTTAGTGCAATTTTTAAGAAATTGCTGTGGCCTGTCATTCATATAGATCTACTTTTAAAAACATGTATTGGGAGCAACAGTTGATTATGAGCAACAGCAATTAAGAGCAACAATGCCCAAACATTGCTGGGAACCAATGATTCAAACATATGCTGCATGATTAAGGAGCCATTCATATGTGTTATAAGTTCAGATCAAGCTCAAATAATAGTTACAACTGAGACAAATACTGCCTGTAATTATTCTAGTTGGCTTACTCAGCGAAGGGAGTAAGACAGTTAAGGCTGCTCTTTTTTTATCAGACATGAATAAATTTTTAAAAAAAAAGTTGGCTCTGAAAAACTGCAGCCTTTCAGTGTGCAACAGTAGTAGCCTACTTCTTATTTAGCATGACAGTAACAGCATATCACAATGCTTTGTAGCAAATAGTAAATTATTAACTGCAGCATAAATACCAGCTTGGTTTTCCTGGATTAGAACATAATTTGGCAGTATAAAGAAGGGGTGCCAAATATTTAATGGTAATACAAAATGGATCAAACTGAGTTACCTTCATTGTAGCTGAAATCCTTTCTGGGCAAGGCTGACGCTCTTATTGGGCTTCCCTAAGGGCAGGTTTTCATTGCTGTTAGCCTGGTCTTCTGTTTGATTCTTGCCAGGTTGGAGGTTACAGTTAATTAGATCTATTGGTTTTTAACTAGTCTGCCACAAGCTAATTCTAGCAAGAAAACTATGGTCTCCTCAGCAGTGATTTGTACTGAAATTAATAGGCAATAGGTACTAGCAATTTGTGCAGTTGATCGGATTTGTTCAGTGAAATGGTGCTAAGGGTACATAGTACAGGGATTCTGTCACGTTGGTTCAGATTGACTTCAGTCTGGTGTGGACTGTGTACCTGCAAGTGGCTGGAACACATCTCATTTGGTTTCAACAGGCAGTTCCTTTCTTCTGATATGAACCAAGTAGCGTAAGTGGGGACAATTGACAGATTCACTGTAAACATTTACTTGGGACTTGAACTAAAGCAGCAGGGTAGTGCAGTGTAACGAGGGCTGCCAGGAGACAGTGCTGCGTGCAGGTGGCTGCAGAGGAACTGGCTCACATTCAGTCATCTTGAGGAGCAGTAAGCTTTGATCTCTATGCACTTGTACCCTCAGACTTAACTGCACTCAAGTCTTTTTCCATTTCTATCCTTTTTTTGTGATCTCATAAGCTGAAAATACAAGTGGAGCCCAGATTCTACTTCCAAGTAGGCTGGGAATCTGCCTAATTTGCAATTTGATACTGTGAAGTGTTGTCAGTTTTGCAGTACGTTCATGTCTTGAGGACATATTTCAAGAGGAAAAACTTTTTCAAATCACTTGAAATTACTCCAATTTCCATTGTATCTGAAGCCTCTCTGACCCTTTTATATTAGTAGCTGAAACGGGGAGTCAGAAGGTATGAGAGCAATAAGGTCATAAAAACAATGTAAAAATAGCTCGTTTAGCCTAAAGAGATAACTAGAGAAAAATGGTGCATGCAAAAACACAGGTAAGAAACTACAGACAGACAAAACAACACAAAAGCAAATAGGTTTGCAAGGTCACAAGTGAAACACTTGGATTAAGGCTACCTGTATAAACAACTATTTAAATAATAGCAGCTCTGTTTTTCAAGGCTTGTTTTTTGTTGCATTCCATTATCTTTATACTTACTTATTAGTCAGTGCAAAGTGACTGAAAGTCTTTCTGTGGAATATTCTGCATTACAATGTGCAAGAAGCACTCTAAAGGAAGATTAGCAAAAGTGGTGCAAACAGCTGTTAGAATATCAATTCTTTTATATTCATTGTTTTGGAAATACTTACTGGTTTGGTTTTTATTATTATTTGTTTTATTACAAAGTAATTCAGGAAAGGGGCAACAGTTGGAAAAGAAGAACCTTATTCGATTGACCTTTCATTTGGAAGATGAGTATTTTGCATTTCACTTCACCACTGATGTTTTCTATTGAGAGATTATTGTGTAATGCATGCTGCACATTGTAATTCAGATAATTATGTACAAAACATTTTAGGAATGCATATTTGCACACCTATCAGGTCATTTTAGATGAGAGACCATATGGAATGGATACATGGAATTTTAATTTTGTCCTCTCTTTCCTAATCTATATGGATTCATAGAAGGTGAAAATGAGAGATGGCAGCATCATTGTCATAGCTGCAGTTTACACTAAAGCTACTTAACAGTTTTATCACTGGCCTTTGAAAAAGACTTATAACTGGTGAGGCTTTCTTCTATAACTGGTGTGCCTTTCTGTTGATTGCATTGATTTCTAGGAGACTAGGCTTAATTTAGGTGCTTAAAGTCTTTAATGCCCTTGTCTGTCATACCACTTCCTACAGATGGTGGTGATTAATAGTGGGATCAGATTCTGAGGTCTATATGGAATAAATGATTACAACTGTAGAACAGCAAGACAGATGTTTACCTCACTTTTCATGGTTATGTTAGAAAAAGTGTTAGTACCTGACTCCTAGTGGTAGCTAAGACTGCATCATAAATTTACTGAATGCAGACTAGGTTTAATTTCCACCTCACTTACCAAGATTTTGTAGTGTATATTTCAGGAACTCCTTTCTAAGACACTGTAAATTCTATTCAGTTCTAAACTCTCAATCACAAAATCTTTCTTGCTTTACGAATTATTTTTTGGGGACAATAAGTTGGTAAAAATATGGATATGGACCATAATAGGGTATTCACTGGAAAGAACTTGATAGAACGCAAGTTCACTAGCTGATTAAGCAAAACAGAAGTCACTGCTTTATTCTGACTCATTTCATTTGCACACTGTGGGCTAGGTTGCAGAGTGCTGTAGGTGACAGTGCAGGTCGAGGCTGTTTGCAGGAGATTTTTAAAGAAGAACTGTGTATCTCTTTATATATTAAAAGGACTGAGTTTGGGAAAATCCAGTTGTGCAAGTTACACGGGTGACCGGGAAAAAAAAAAAAAAAAAAAAAAACCCGGTGTAACCCGTTGTTCGCCCAGCAGAGGGAGAGCTTAGCACGGGAATAGCCCCGGAGCTGCCGGGCGGCGGCCCCGTCCGGGCGCTGCTTTTTGCTTGCGAACACTTTGGAAGGTTTAATAAATCATCAGTGATTGTATTCACCTGGGAACTGTGGTTTCCTCTTTTCACGTTACATGAAGAAACTTTAACAAAAAACCAAAAGAAATCACTGTTCTCGTTTTGGTTTTATTCTACTATAGATAAAGCTCTCAAGGCTTACAGGGAGTAAAAAGGAACGTTCAGTTTGCCAGCAACTTAGTTTTTGACTTTTCACTCTTCTGAAAAGCTAAAATAGGACTCGAGAGGATCATGCAGATGATCATGTCTGGACCCTTTCTTTCAAACAATAAATCATGACCCACATTGCCTTACCTCTGCCATGTTTTGGATTTTAATCTTTCACTGCATATTTTCTTCCGTAAGAAAATGAATTATATTGTTCATATTTTTATCTTTACCAAAGATAGAGAAAACTACGTCAGACATCCCTGCCTGACATCCATTTAGCCTATTTTAACAGCTTAAGAAGAGAACAAACTATGCTTTTGCTATTAATATTTGTACAGCAAATATACTATACTACATTTGTTTGTGTTTTTCATTTAGAGTCAGATGTTTCCACAGGAGATGGAAGGGTCAGTAACTTGAATGAAAACCTGGGACAGAGTTGCCCAACCAGTGATTCAGGTATGTTTCCCTTCTGTTACTTAGTAATTGCAAAATAAGCTCTGGAGGGAAAGCACTCTGTGAATGAGCTAGAGCAAAAATCAGTGGAAGGCTTTCACTGTGAACTCTAATTCACTGTACTTAGATGCCAGAGTTATTCTTGTTGGAAAACAGATGCCATTTTTAAGTATCTGGACCTAAGTCTTAGCCCCCAGAAAAGTTGATTTACTGACTTCTGAGTAGGTCTCTAGACATCATCATCATACAAAACAGTCAATGAGGCAGAATGATAAAATCACATAGGCTGAAGAGACTTCCAGAAGTCATCCAGTGCAGTTGCCTGTACAGATATCCACGATGCTGCCACACAGATGTGTCTTTGCAGAAAGGAACTAGATCGTGCCTGGCTCCTGCACAGGGTAAGTGAGAGGGAACAGGATGTGTTTTAGAGGTATTCAAGGGTGAGCAGAAGCATTTCCAGAGTACCTGCAGAACTGTAATGAAGGTTCATTTTGGGCCTAAGTATTTTAGTAGCCCTATTTGTAAAAGCAACCTAATCAGTGGGGGTTACTATCTGAGGACCTTTGCAAATATCACATTTTAATACATGCAAGTTTAAAATACTGTTTTAAACTAGATATTGAATTGTGTTTACATATTACTTAGCAGACAGGTATTATCTTGATATGTACAGTCTGAGCCAAATTAAACACTGCTGTTATAAAAGACAGCCCAATATTTTTTTTTTTTTAATCTTAGACCTCAGGCAGAACAAATTTGCAGCTATCCACAATGGTAATCAGCCTGTTTGCCTACAAAGAATTCAAAAGCTACTCTTTGGAATCTAGTCTTTCTAAAATTTGTGTTGGGACTGTGTCTTGTACACGGGCCAGAAACAATCTGGGTACCTTTCAGGCCAGCTCTGTCTAAGAAACCTAATATTACATCATGTAAATGTTATATATCCCATGCCTGCCACATGCTTAGAATAATTACTTTTAAAATAGTTTCAAATAGTTTCAAACTTTTTAAATATTAAAAATCCGCCTAATTTGTAAGTATGCAGAAAATTCAGGATAGCTCAGATCTAAATTGCTACAGTATAGCGAAGATTTTAGTCTATGTATTGCTAACTCCTAAGAATGTACTTTGCACTTCTGCATCAACTGAGGACACTCATCAGTCACATTGTATTTTTTTTCCCCATCACTGTGTCACATGAAATGTCTGGGCAGGGAAACTTCCCTGTTCTGTAATGTTCATACTGTTATCAGTTGGTCAGGTCCATCCAGGCTACTGGTATGTGGCAGCACATATATATGTATGGCCTGATCCTTTAAGATTCCTAAAATATCACCCATTAAGTAAACTGGGCATTTACTATGTCCAGTAATCTAGCATTAAAATAAAATAATCACTACAATTTTTTTGAAAAATGCAGAACAGATTTTTTTGCAGTGTTTACTTGCTATATGTTCTGTTTATATGTGGGCTTTAAAAGCAACTAGTTAAAAAGTTTTTAAAAACATTCATGCTTGTTAATCATGCCTAGTAAACTCAGCAAGAGCAGCTAAGCATCTGCTAAGGAGATACAGATGAACTTTGTTATATTTACGGATTTTATAATTTGAAATTTTGCAGTAAGGCTGTTGTATTAACAAAGATGTTTGGATGGTATCTTAATACACTGACATGATTTGAATTTTAATGCAAAGAATCATGTGGATTCAGTCGCATTTTTCTGTGCAAGGATCATTTCATATTTAAGAAAAATGGAATTAGGACAACAGAATAAATATCATGTTTCTTTTAACCCAGAGTAGCAATTCATATGAGCTTTGTATGAAGGCAAACAACTTCCCTAAAGTTTTACTATGCATGATGAAAATTCTTTAATTATTAAATTTTTTAATCTGTGAAAATATTCCTGTATTATCCTTTGTCTAAACAGGGACTGAGAAAGTTAGGAGAGGGCCAAGTTAAATGTTTTTTAGGCCTAGACCATTAATTGAGGATGTTAAGGAACTGAAATTTAGCCAACAGATGGGTGATAAAGTGCTAGTTTCAATATGATTGCACTATTGAATTTAGCCAGCCAGAAAGCAAACAACGTTCTTCCTCAAAAGAGAGTAGTAGAAGTCAGATAAGTAACAGCAAGTACTCTCTCATGCAAATTTCCCTCCATTCCAGGTAGCACTGCACTCACACTAAAAGGCAAAACAAGCAAAAAACACTTAAGAATGGCATTCGGATGGTTCCATCAGCAGTATTTTATCAAGCTTCATTACTTTTTGTTAGTTTAATTTTATTTAATGGAATCAAGAGTACTAGAAAAATATACTTACTTTGTGTGTAATGTATCAGTGATAATAAAATCCTCATGATTCTTCTCTGAATGATATAAGAAAACAAAACTATACAGATTTTGTCCCTCATTTTTAGTCTAGTAGAACGAATTTGTGCCTCTTCTTCACTGAGGGCAGTTAATACATGGAGGGTGATCTAAACAATTTTATAGAGGGAAAGAAACCCCACAAAAACTCAACTGAAATAAATTCTTCTGATGTTAAGGTACATATAATCTCTGACTCCCTAAATATATGTAAACTCAAGGGACTCAAAATGCTTTTCTTACTGCTTGAAATAATTCAACATTTTTTCACTTTTAAGTTTTGCACATTGTTTGTTTCATCCATGAGCCATAGATCTGTACTGTGCCATTGCATTTCAAATGAGAGGCTGGAGACTTTGGCCTGAGGTGGCAAATGTATATGGCTCTTAATGAACAGTTCAATTGCATTATGTATGAGTCAGGCTAAGAAGCAATGTAGTCTACCATGAATAGGTGTGATACATTCTGCAGGTAGCTTTGTCTTGTATGGGAAATTGAATTTTCTTATCTATTTGATGTTTATATTTTATAACTCCCTTCATCAGTTTTAACTGGTCCCTATCTCTTTTTCTCTCTATGGCTCCATTTGCCATTCTCTTGGAAGTATTTAAAGAAGTATTTATTTGTGACCAAATAAATTTCAGTATTGATGAAGGAGAACATCACATAAATTTGGCTTGATTATACATACTGCATGTCTGAACACAACTTTTGTTGGTCCCAGTGCTACTGAACTGTACCATTTGAATTCATACACAATAGTAATCATGTCAACATAGACAGGAGAAGAAATACTGTGGCTTATTCCACCTACTCTGATTGGTGTCTGGATATAAGCAGTTCTGATCCAGAGTTGCACAGGTCCACAGAGTAGCATTGTTTATGCTAATATACCTGGTTTCTATTTATTCAGAAGATGTTTTTGATAGTAAATCAGTATTTTCCTGTTTGAGGCTTTTTCAATACTCTCATATATGTTCTGTGCCTCTGACACTTATATTTCTTTGTACCCTTAGATGAAGATGAAGAGGAAAGGAGATCTTCACCTGAGCCAGAGCTGACGCTGAGAGATTACCAGATGGAAGTTGCAAAGCCAGCACTAAATGGGGAGAATATTATAATATGCCTCCCTACAGGCACTGGTAAAACCAGAGTGGCTGTTTATGTTACCAAAGATCACTTGGATAAGAAAAAAAGAGCATCAGAGCCTGGAAAAGTCATAGTACTTGTTAATAAGGTATGTCGATCCACCTTTTTAAGAATAATATTTTTCAAACATCATGTAATACAGACATTGTAAAATGAATATAAAGACAATTCTCAGCTTCTCTAGATGTATCTATGTTTAAAGGCATAGATAGCTCTAGACTGTCATCTCTATTGCACCATCATCCTGGTGCAAGCACAAATTATTTCAGTGTACCCCAGTGCAAGTGCAAATTTAGATGCGCCCTAATAACCACATTATTGGGAAAAGTACAATTTCATATTAGAATGAATTTTAAAACATAAGAGTATTTTTCACATTTTGTGTTTCAATTTGGTAATGAAGGCTGTCTAATGTGTCTCATAGTAGTTAAGGAATATTTTGTCAGATTTTCTGATAATTGCTGTATTTTTACAGTTAAATTTAGCACATATAAATTAAACTTATACTGTAATATTAAAATATAGAAATATATTTAAGAACTTTACTGAAGTAATAAACAATATCCATATCCTTTTATAAGAATAAACTTGGTAGCAGGTTATAAGCTTAGTTAAAGAGCCAGGGCATGCATGGCTTGTTCATTCTTTCTAAGGCACAGTTAAGTCAAGTTTCTTGGGACAAAAAATTTTTACAGAAGAAGTTGGAAGGGAGAAATAGGTTTGGAGATTTTTACTGTTTGGTTGAGTTTTGTTCACATAACATTTCTGGCAAACAGGCATGTATTTTTAATCCTGTGTATGCTCTGGTTTAAATTCTTTGAAAACTTTTGTTCAGGTACCACTGGTAGAACAGCATTTAGAATCAGAGTTTCATCCATTCCTGAAGCGCTGGTATCAGGTTATTGGTTTAAGTGGTGACTCTCAGCTGAAAATCTCATTTCCTGAAGTTGTCAGAAGAAATGATGTCATCATCAGTACAGCACAGATCCTTGAGAATTCACTGTTAAATGCAGATAAAGAAGATGAAGAAGGTGTCCACTTATCAGGCAAGCTTTTAATTCTGACATTTTTACCAAAGGAATAAAAATATGTCTCTGGTCTGGAAAACTGCAGAGTAAAAATATGTCACATTCAGTAGGTTTTTTCAATTTACTCATTTTATAAATGCAAGCTGTAGTCAAAACCAGATCTTAATTAATGAACATGCAATTTTTTCAAGCCAAAATTAGAGTCTTATAGTTCATTTGTACTAAATATTTGTTATGCTTCCTATTTTATCTAGCTCAAGCAGAACTTCGTGCAAACACAGTCATACTGGTTCCATTTTCTAAGCTTGGTAGAGCACTGAGTCATATCACATAGAAGCCATAAGTAGGATGAGAAAAAAACCTACAAAAACTCAAATGTAGTTCATAGTTTGAAAAATACAATGGAATACAAATTAAAAGCCAATCTGTTGTAAAAGTAGTATTCTTTAAACTCATAACTGTGCTACTATACAGTGATATTACTTATAACTGTCTCTCTCAGCTTGGCAGATGTAAGGGTTTGCTACAACAGATGAAGGAAGTTGAAGAAAACAAAAGATAAACAAGGCAAGATTGTTTTCCCAGAATACTAAAGTGACAGGTATCTATGGGAGATCAGAAAGGAAATGGTATTATGTCCCAGTGCCATACAAATAACAGTGTCCCATGTCTTCAGCTCTAGGTTTTGGGCTGCAGTGACCTTTCTCTGTGAGATGTTAGCTTCTCCCTCTATTTGCATTCAATCAATTCCTTTCTTAGATGGGGCAGAATGTAGCTGAGGGAGAGCTATGATATTCATAATAATGAACCTGAGATAAAAGAAGTACTTCTCTGGGTGTTACAGAGAAAACAGAGAAACCTGAGGGGTCAGTCTATGTCTGTCAGTGCCTAGTGCTGACTGAAATATTGCTTGATCTAAACTAACTCCTGCAGAGCCACTTGGGTACTTCAGAATTGCCTCCCCTCCTTCAGAATGCCTTGTTATTAACCTAGGCAGAATACCACAGATTTTCTTACTCATTTTCTTTCCACTGCACCTAAGTTAATAAACTTTCCTAAATCTGAATAATTTTGGAATGTTGTATGGGGGCATCTGAACATTTCTACTGGAACTGCTGACCAGTTTAGAACTGGGCTGAGTCCCAACCAGCTTGTGTAATGAAGAGAGTTTTTAATGGGTTGCACATCTTGCAAAGTTTCCTTCATATGGAGCTACATTTTTTCCAGAGCTGAGGTGGCCCCACACCTCATGGTTTTCTTCTGTGCTATTACATGTGTGCTAGGAAGTTTAGCTGGACCAAAGCCAAGCAAGCATGAACACAGCCATTTCTATGGCTGTGACTTGGTTAACTCACAGCCTATATAAATCATCCTAATTAGTTATAAGTTTTTATTCCAGATTTCTATGTATACTTTTTTCAGCTGTTTCCGCAGAGGTCTACATTACATGTAATTTGGAATTACAGCCTCAGTGGAACGGAGGAGAGTCTTTTAATTGCATTTTACCAAATGTTTACCCTCTTTACCAAGGGTCTAAAGTGACTGTGTGGACTTTCCAAAACCTGTGTATCACTACCTTAGCAGAAACACATCTCTTCTGGTGGGCTAGTTTCTTCATAAGTAATTATAGGAATGTGAATTGCAGAGATGATAGTCAAAGGGAGTAAGTTCATGTTGGTAAAATAACTGAGAAACTGCCAGCACTGCTTCTGAAGTCTTGCAATATGTAGAAATCTTAGAAATAAGTAGGAATTTATATTTGAAACTACATCACTCCAGTCCAAACTGACTTCCTGAACCACTTGTGTGAAAACAATTGGCTTTCCCCACTGACATGGAACACTGGCTTACTTTCCTAGCAGTATTTTTGGTGTAGCCTTTAAATAGAACTTCCCTTGTTTAGTCTCCACCTTTCTTTATGTTCTTCAAAGAAAGGGCAACTGCGACTGATTCAGCTCTCTGTTAGTTTCCAACTTCTGCTGCCAGTTGTTGCAAACTCATTTGTAGTGATACAACAGTTTGAGCACATCAATGTGTAAATAAGACCATGGGAATTGTCCAGGTTAAAAAAAAAAAACCTACATAGGAAGTTCTGATCATTTTAGTGATCTTTTTACAGTCATGTCCACAAGCATTCTTCAAATTGTTGAAAAAATGTTGAATTAAAGAGTTATTGGCCAGGTACAGAAAGAATGGGAGCTCCATAAACCAGTTTTGCTGTTAGAGAAACAGAAAAATGTTCATGAGTCTTTCAACTCAGAACCTTGAAATATAGGTCACCGACTGCATGTGCAGATAGATTAAAGATATATTTTCTATATTTTTTGAGACATTTAAAACAAAAAAATAATCTTGTTTTTCCTCATAGTATAGTACATTACTTGTTGCATGTAATTATGATCTGACTAAAATGCACATAATACCTGTTTGAGTCTTCATCAGTTTCCTCTGCTACAAAAGAGAGATGAGTGATAGTGCTTCCACTAATCTGTTTGTTCTTTCCAATAGCACATCCATAAAGTAATATAAATCTTTTAATTGGACACGAATATGAAGGAAATCTCTGTGTTGCTACAAAATGGAACCATATTTTGACCACAACAAATCTTTTGAGAATGTCTGAAAGGCTTCTAACATTTTATGTATCTTCTCATAAACAAACAGTATGTAGTTTTCAGATATGGATATAATATATGGATATAAAAGATAGTATTGAGTTCAGCTATGATACGTTCTTACCACTGACTATTAAAAATATCTCTCTGAAATTCTTTGTATCATCGGACTGGTTTTGCAAAAATAGAAAAGCTTTTGCCATTACATGGAATATAAACTACTTGACACATCAGGACTGCAGCAAAAATTCCAAGGTCCATTAAATATGTACAGCTTCCACCCACACCTTCCTCCAGCACTACAATTTCCTAGTATATTAGTCAACACCATCCTTACCTGTTGTAAGATTTAGTCACCCAAATTCTACATTTGAAATAAAATTATTCATTTTAAGTCTTTTTTTTTTTCCAGATTTTTCCCTCATCATTATCGATGAATGTCATCACACTCAGAAGGAAGCTGTCTACAACAATATAATGCGACGTTACTTAAAAGAAAAGATGAAGAACAAGAAACTGGCAAAAGGAAACAAACCACTGATCCCACAGCCTCAGATTCTGGGACTTACAGCCTCACCTGGTGTAGGAGGTGCAACATCCTCCTCAAAAGCTGAAGAGCATATTCTGAAAGTAAAGAGCCCTCACACTTGTTAACCATCAAAGGGATATTGTCTTGTTTAAGTAAAACTTTTAAAGTCAGTGTTAGGCTTCAAATATACAATCTGATTCTTTTTTTCATGCGTGCATGGAGGTTCAGCTCATTGCCATTCAGAAAATTGACCCACTACAAATTAATGGAAATCCATCTGCAAATATGCATTACTTTACAGAAAATAGGGTTCCTGAAAAGGGAAACAAAAAGATTGCCTCACTTGAAAAAAGTTCTGAAGTTAAGATCAGAGGCAAGAAATCCACACTGTAATATGGTTTTACAGTTATTAAGAAATTTATTTTTTCATTGGTGGATTATAATTTATTGTGTATTCCTAAATACAAGAGAGATGATAGTATTTTCTATCTGTATTTCCTAGAGTGACTAAGCTGAGCTTTTGTGTGGATCCAAGAAATTTCAAAACAATATTGAATACTTAAACATAGCAGGAACTACTTATGAGGTACAGGTAGCATAAAAATGTGTTTTGTTTTTTCAATTACTCATTGAGAGGGAAGTCTTGTGGAATTGTATGTACACCTGACTGGAGATAATTTGTTAAATTCGATACTTAAAGAAACTATATTTTACTTGAAATTAAGTGGCTTTACGTTAGTAATATAAAAGTAGAATTTAGCCCAGTACTCCAGTGAAATCTCCTGACTAGTAAATTGCACAAGAACAGAATGTGATATTGAACAGGTGAGAACTACAAGGAGCTTTCAGTGTATTGAAGTAGATAGAATTGCAAGGTATTTTGACAACAACTTGCTTTCAATGCAAAAAGCAGAAAATTCCTTTTCATCAGCTCTGAAATCCTAATGATAGGATGCTGATATTTGTATCCAAAGAAAAATAATCCAAATATGCAAACTGAAATAGATAACTACAGCTGAAGACATTACAAAGGTTATCTGCCAGACTTCCTTTCTTGTTTTTTCTGCTCATAAAAATTTTAAGGTTTCCCCTTATTACTTGAGACTCAGTGACAGATACATACGTATTTTCTCCTTGGAAGAGATAAAAAGTGGAAAAGTCCAGTTAAGTTGTGCAGTTTGCACTGAAATGTTCTCTGTCTACCTGTTCCATAAGTTCAAATTCATTTCTACTCTCATAATGGGTCTTACTTTTATAATTAATCCCTCATATATTTGGGGGGTTTTTATTTCATCATTGTTTTTATTTATATTGTTCCCCCAAAATCTACTCTTCTGAAGTACTGATGCTTTATTTTCCTTTTCTAAACACTGTTTTCCATCCTGATCTACAAATTCTTTCCCATAGAAAAGGATCACTTCTGGCCTAAAAAGTAACTTGTGCAGCTTATCTCAAATCCTTTTCAAAGACTTGGCTTGTCTTATGCTGATAGGGCCTCTATCCAATTATTTTTAGGAAGAAAATGAAGTTATGTAAACCGCAATATCTAAATAAGAAACTCTGGTGCATTAATTCAGTTTTCATGTGGAATAATCCATTCAATAACAAAATAATATTTTGTTTTCTCCCAGATCTGTGCCAATCTCGATGCATGCAGAATTATGACTGTTGAAGAGCATGCCGCCCAGTTAAAGAATCAGGTGAAGGAGCCCTCTAAGAAGACTGTGGTTGCAAATGACAAAAAACGGGTATGGTTCTTCAAATAGATAAGCATTACAGTTGTATTTCCCTTTAAAAGTGTGTTGTACTGTATCAAACCTTTTGCCCACAGCTCTTTTTCTATAGACTTTTGATGATCCATACTTCTAATTTGAATATTGTTGCTTTCTTCTGTATGGAAAAGTATCAGTAAAGTTAAATAGAACTAAATTTTTATTTATGTCACTTATATTTTTCAGATGTCTAGTCAAAAGGCCTCCTGAACCATAGCTGAAATGGTTTTACTGGCATGACATTATATTCCAAAAAAAAGTGTTATTTCACAGTATAATTTGTTTAATATTTTGAACTATATATTTCCACAACACTAAATGCACTTAACAACCTTACTTGCTTTTTAACTGAAGGCTTAACTTCTTTACAAATTACTCAGTAGGGTATTAGCCAATGTTTTTATTGCCAGAAGATGCTTACTTACTTTGGTAATCAATTTATTTCTAGGATCCATTTAGAGAGAAAATTACTGAGATCATGACAGAAATACAAAACTATTGCCAGCTTCATCCAAAATCAGAGTTTGGAACTCAGACATATGAACAGTGGGTGATCAGACAAGAGAGAAGAGGTAACTGCATAGTAAACATGTCCCAGCTCTGTATTGCTTTGGGTCTTTCTATACACAGACATGTTTTTGTATTTTTGTTCACTTCTAGCTGCAAAAGAAGAAAAACGTAAGGAACGGGTCTGTGCAGAACACTTGAAGAAATACAATGATGCTCTCCTCATAAATGACAGCATCCGAATGGTGGATGCATACAATCATCTAAATAACTTTTATCAGGAGGAGAAAAGTAAGAAGACAGTCAGGAGTGATGATGATGATGATGATGATGAACCAGCAGTATCAAAACAGGATGAAACAGATGAATTTCTAATAGGTTTATTTCATGGTAAGTTTGAAATACATTGTGATATTTAATATTTGAAATCCATAGTTAAGCATTAACATGGTTTGCATGGGCCCATTAGTTATTACATCCTAGAGATTGCTGTGTTGTTTATTATGACAATTACCGTGACGTCCCAGTTCATACAGTTTTGAATACATTAAACATCAAAGTGGGGTCATGTCACAACATGTAATAGAAGTTTCTTTTTGCTGCCAGTAAGTAAAAACTGTTCTCTGCTTTCTTCCAATGAAGTGTCCCTGAGGACACTCTGACAGATATGTAAAATGTGTATTCCAGTTGTCACTCGAGGGACAAAAGGTTGAGCAGATGGAATACAAAAGTAATGAAATAATGGGTTCTTAACCAACACTTTGTACCAAATTTTGTTTGTCTGTATACTAAGAAATGGGAGTGATGACCTTGAGTTAGTTTCAGGTAAAGAGCAAATAGTGAGAGAATTAACCAAAGGATCAAACCACAAAAAGCAAAGTTAGTTGCCTTTTTTTGCAGATCATTCACCTTGAAACTGGGATTCATTCAGTCCTTGACATAGGAATTTTTTTGCCTGTTTTTTTTCTCTTTTTTTTTCCAAATTTAAACTGTCATCATTGAGAAATTCAGAAGATGTTAAAAAAACTTACAAAAATAGGCTAGATAATGTCTCTGATTTACAATGACTCTTCATACCTGTCTTTATGCCTCCTTATTTAGACTTTCAGTACTGAGTTGGCTAGATTGGTTTTATTTCCACAGGTAAATGAGAGATTCTGATAGTGAAAAATAAATTATATTCCTGTTTGGTTTTAATTTATCACTGAAAGTGCCAGGAGTAATATAAGAAAATCTAAAAATTTTCAGTTTTAAAGATCAGAATTCATCTTTGAGTGATGAACTCCCTGGAGACCTTAGTGTAGGTTTAACTAAGGGGGAATACTGTGGGAGTTTGTTAAACCTACTTACTATTGGTATATGTTTCTGTGTTTGATTGCATTCTAAACTATGAATAAGACTAGTCAGAAAGCCACTGTCTAGGTGGTGGTGTAGTTTGTGGTATATTGAGCATGACTGCATTGGACTAGGTGCACTGCAATGATCTGCAACGGATGATGACATCAGACTGGGTGTAGTGACACCAATGCCCCTGCTTTAAAGTGTTCTTACTGGGCTTGCATAATCATCTGACAATGACATAGGATTTTAAATATTAGAAGTTTATTTAAAAATTAAAACACATGAGGAATCCTCCCTGCTCATGGTCAGTAGAGCCAGTTGAAGAGAGTCATTTATTTAACATTTCACTGTTAAATTTATTGAAATGTCTAAGAGCTGCAATATCCACAAGGATGTGTCCATCCTGGTGTCTATTATATTGTATGTTTCAAGTGAGGATTCTTTCTTTGATTAATGTCCCAAGGACAACTTCAGTCTCAATTTATAAAAACAACATCACCTCTGAGGCTGTGCATATAAACTTGTTTCTCTTTGTAAGACTTTTTTCCACTATTTTAAAACTGTTTTGCAAATATAAGCTGCACTTTAAGTGCACTTTAATACAGCGCACTTAACTGTACTACTTCTTGTGTATAGACAGTTTTTTTCCTTTGGTTTATTCTCACCTTGAAATGTAGGCAAAGTGTATGAAAATAGTAATTTATTTAATTGATTAATGTGTTTTTAATGCATATAAACTCACTTAAAAAATAATTGGTATGCTACAGCTCCTCAAACTGAATGTGAATTAGCCATGCTGAGAGAATCCTATAGAAAGCTGCTCTTTGCTTTGTCATTTGTTTTTTATTTCTAGAGCTGTAATTTTACATGGTTACTTTTTCTTAATTTACATCTGTTATTTTTAAAGCCAAAAAGAAACAGCTGGAAAAGTTGGCTAGAAAGCCAGAACATGAAAATGAGAAGCTAATACAGCTGCGAAATACTTTAATGGAGGAGTTCACGAAGACTGAGGAACCTAGAGGAATTATTTTCACAAAGACTCGCCTAAGTGCCTTTGCTCTATTCCAGTGGATTCAAGACAACCCAAAATTTGAAGAAGTGGGAATTAAGGCCCATTATCTTATCGGCTCTGGACATAACAGTGAAATGAAACATATGACTCAGGTACAGAACCATACATTTCAACATTGCATCTTGCACAGGACAGCTTGTTTTAGTACTAGAACAATAGACTGAAGTTTGGAGCCTGGAGTTCTGGTTTCTTACTTGCTAACAGCTTACCTTCATAAGCTGCAGGATAGATGGATAATAATGTTGGAATAATTTTATTTCCACAAGAAACAAGGGGTTTTTTTTTGGTTTTGGATTCTGTGGCAATAGCAATAACCGTCATCCATTGCCTGGAGTAATGTACAGTCAAAAGGGACACAGAGTGTAGCAAGCCATAGGAAGGAAAAGTAAACAAAATGGAAAGAGCAAAAATGCAATCATTAAATGAGTTTATGCTTATCAGGACAACAGTAATTCAAATTATATTTTAGCTACTGAATTAAAAAATAAAATTACAAAGTTGATTATGCCTGTCTTTTTCTAATATCATTGCTTAACCAAATTATACCGGTTTATATGCATGCTTCACACTGACGCATAACCATTGAGTGAAAACTTGCCAAAATTCATAATGAAAATATCACAATTGATCACTCAATTATGTCTGTCTTGTACTATTGTGTTGACTTCTTACACCACATCTCTCTGATTTATACTTGCAATTTAAACATTTTCAAAACAGAGTACTTCACTATCCTAAAACCTCTCTTCTGTTCTGCTCTTTACTCCCCATAAAATTGCCCCATCAGCACTTAAGCAAAAATGGTGTGGTTTAATGTTGGGCAGAGTCCATTTCCTTCAGCTGCTCTCAGTTTCAAAAAAAAGGTTAGAAATTGTTCCCTCAAAAAGTCGTTTGTTTTCTATGAAAACTTGGAATTTAATTTGTGTCCCACATTGCACAAACAAAACAATTTTGTTTTGAAACTGAATATAGCATATAGCAAGTTTCTGCCCCTCTGCTCAAGCTGGTGACAAATACCCAGCTGATTCAGAAGTCTGTCATTTGGATGCTTTATTTTTTAAGTGTATCATTGTTGTGCTTTTTTGTGCTCCACAGGTCACTAAAATTATCTCCATTTATTATGGGGAATTTTAAGTGATTTGGAACTAGACTATACTTTAATTGGACATTACTAAAGTGGTAGAAATCCAGACTTCTGAATAAGTACTTAAAGAATTTGAAAACAATAGAACAACTATATTGTTAAATCTCCTAGTGCCTGTGATATAAGCTACAAACTTCCAAGCTCAGTTACCTCAAAAAGATTGGCTTCTGTTCCCTCCTCTCTCAAAAAAAAAGATGCTGAACACCTATTATATTCAATAGGAAGTCCTCATTTGTGATCTTGCAAGGTGCTTAAATGCAGTTGTTGAAGCCACTTGATGTTTGGCACTCAGCTTGAAAATGATGGGACTGTAATTCCTGAAGCTTGTTATTGGTAACAGAAACTAATACTGAAAGTTAATATACTGATTTATTGCTTTAATTTACAGAATGAGCAAAGGGAAGTTATTGATAAATTTCGATGTGGAAATGTAAATTTACTAATTGCTACAACTGTAGCTGAGGAAGGCCTGGACATCAAAGAGTGCAACATCGTTATTCGCTATGGCCTTGTCACCAATGAAATTGCTATGGTGCAGGTATGATTTTTCTGCACACATAATTTATTTTCAAAACTGCTTTTCTGTTTGAAATGTGCAAATGGTGTATCATATACCTGGCTTTTGGAAATAATTTTTAAATACTTGAGTGCTAAAAGAGAAAATCCTCTTGCAACAGGGTTCATTTCCAATTGCCATCCTCAGTCTGTATGCAATAAAAAATTCGCCTCCATGTTTAATGGTGTAGCATCCATTCAAAGTTCTACACAAGTAGTAAGCTCTTTTAGTAGCAAAGGTATGAGAATATGATTATTAGACCAGTTGATAAGAGACATCTGTACCACCAGCGTATGTACACCAAACCACCAACAGCTAAAGAGACATAATTACATATCATACCCATTTGACCATGCTCTCATTTAACTTGTGAGAACAAATACTTTTCTATTTAACATTTAAATGCATGCATATATTTTGGTGACAAAATACAGTTTCTGCATTGCAAAATGTTCTAATCACAAATCTCCTGAGCAGTTTTCACAGGTGTCATTGATGATAACGCAGAAACATGTTATTCACTGATTCCTTTTCTGTTGGAGTTAAATAGGAAAAGAAATTGCTCTTTGAGGATACTGCATAAGGGATAATACACATCTTCCAGTATGTAACTAGGAAAAAATGTTGTGTGCTGTCATAGGGAGCATTGTGCTGTTTATTGTCATATTCCTTGCAAATTGTAGGCTCGTGGTCGAGCTCGAGCTGATGAGAGCACCTACACTCTTGTGGCTTCAACTGGCTCAGGAGCTGTTGAACGTGAAGATGTTAATATTTTCCGTGAGAAAATGATGTATAAGGCCATTCAGCGTGTCCAGAAGATGCCACGGGAAGAGTACTTAAATAAGGTATTTACTGCAACTCTGCACTTTCCCTTTAAATAGGATTGTTTTATACTGTATGAAATACTTTTTATTTGAAATCTACTTAGGGAAGTAAAAGTTAAAATAATATTAGTTACTACATATGGCTTTGGATTCTTCTGTCAACATTTGTTTTATAATTTATGTTTTCTAGTCCTTTAGAAACGTCTGGTTTTCTGTTGGTGAGGGGCAAAACACACAAGTCAGGAAAATTGACTAGAAGTTGTGTTGTCAGTGAACTCAGTAAAACAAAAACAAAGAAAAAGAAAACTGTTACTGTCACTCCACCAGAATGTTACAGTGCTCTTACTGATCTGTTTCTAGATTGAGAATTTCCAGTTGCAAAGTATAGTGGAAAAACAAATGAAGGCAAAGAAAGATCAGTGCAAGACATACAAGAAAAATCCTTCACTAATAACATTCTTATGCAAAAATTGCCACAAACTGATATGTTCTGGAGAAGACATACAAGTTATTGAGGACATGCATCATGTCAGTGTGAAAAAAGATTTCCAGTAAGTGTTTATGAACTACTTTATCTCTTTCAGGCAGAAACAGATTTTCTTTTCAGCAAGGCTGTAACAGGGCCTGTAACCCTCTAGGCCCTGTGAGGAAAAAAAAAAAGATTATTCCAATATTGTCAGATCCTAGGCTCTGTGGAATTTAGTTAAGGAGTTGAACAAAATGTTTGTTCTTACCCGTGATTTCAAGGTGAATAGTTTGAAACTTTCAAAAAAAGATACAGCTTCTACTTTAGATGTGTGAGGGAGGATGCAGCTCCTGAAATACAATGAAAAGAGACATGAAGTACACATGTGTTTCATCATTCCATAGGAGCACAAAACCTGATCTTGCATTTACTCCAACTCCTCAATGTGCATAAAAGCCAGAGAGTTTATGACATTTTAGGTTTCATATTTGACTTCAGCAATTGTAGTCACTGTGTGTTTGTCTGTATGTAGCATCAAATGACCAATGTATTCTGATGGATGCTGTCTGACTGTTTTTCAGAAGTCTATACCATACAAGAGAAAATAAGACACTGCAAGATAAGCATGCTGATTGCCAGACAAATGGGGAAATTATATGTAAAGATTGTGGACAAGTGAGGACCATCTTTTTTTCTTACTCTTATTTTATTGTTGTCTGTCTTTATTTCTAACAATCTTGTCTATTTTTTCTGAAATGTAATTTTTTTTATACTTGCAGGCTTGGGGAAATATGATGGTTCACCGAGGCCTTGACTTACCCTGTCTAAAGATTAGAAATTTTGTGGTTGTGTTTGCAGACAAGAAAACAACAAAGCAAATTTTTAAGAAGTGGGGAGAACTGCCCATCAGGTTTCCTAGTTTTGATTATGCAGCTCATTGTCCTTCAAGTGATGAAGATTAAGGACTTAGAATGAAAATAAAGGCCCCTTTCAACTTTCATCTCTTGATTAGAAGTTCCTATGTCCTGTAGAGAGTGCTGCATTGTAAACAGTGTGAGAGCTCGTGGGCATGAGGAAACTGTCTTGAAAAGGAAAAGAAAAACAAGGAAGGAGAAGGACAAAGTCACACAGCTACTGTCTGCACTCAGATTTGTCGTGGTACTCCTGGACAAAGATGGACAAATGCATTGCAGTCATGTGTATCCATGGAACAAACACCCTTTACTACAGGGTGACAATACTGTCAAAAGTGTGTTAGATGACCTGTTCTCAATCCCAGAACACAGAAAAGACAGCTTGAGATGTGCCATGGTGATTATTTTCTGGGTTTCTTCCTACTATAACCCTTCTGAAGAAAAAGTATCTCAAAAGAGAAGCCACGTAAAGAGAATGGATTACCCAAGGATTGCTTCTGAACCATTGTTGCTTCGTCAATGTTTTCATGACTGAATTCTTCCCCTCATATATTAACTGTAAGCTCATATGTCTTGACAGACTGAAATTAAGTTTCCATTAGAAGACATTTCAAAAAGTCAAGCTCTTTACCTTAAATTGATCATTTTAATATCCAAGCAGCACATTGCCAAAGTGACTTTCGGTGTCTTAATTTCATAGGATTGTTAGACGGGCTACAGGAGGTATGGTTTTTTTTTCAATAAATTACTATAATTAACTTTTGCCAACTGTGATACTGTTTATTCTCTTCTACTGGTAGTATTTTGACAATACTAATACCATGGTTTCACCCTAGAAATTTAAAGCATAATGGTAGTCTGACTGCTAAAATAGCATAATCTTGGACAGATTCCCCTCTCACCCACTTGCATTGGCAAGTATGATATTGGACAGTGGAAGGAAGGTTTATTGTTACAACCATCAGCCTTGCAAATTCAGGATAAAGTGGTATGTTTACTGGCAAGGACATGTAAACACTTCAGTAGTCCTGGGTAAAATTTTTAAGTTAGAATATAGTTGAAAAGTATATCCCAACATAAAAAGTATCTTATTATGTCATATCTATAATTGTTCTACATTTTAAAAAGTGATATAAATACTGTACACAGTTTTTAAAATCAGATCTGATTTCAGGTTTGCATTAGAAACAATTTTGGTGTGGGTTTGTGGGCTTTTCTTATTTCTGGCTTTGTTTCAGGGGGAAGAGAAAAGTCTAATTTCTGACTGTGAGAAGCAGTATATTTCAGATATCACCAAGCTAATTCAGGCCATTTTAGGATTAGCTACTTACTTATAAACAAATTATAGTATTATGAAATAATGCTTTACACTGATGAGTTTTCACTATAGTATTTTAGATTAGAATATGCTTAAACTACAGAAATTGTGGTCTGTGTCTAAGTTGAAATTATTCTGTAACATTGATTTATACACATTAACTACTACCTTAAAGCTGTAAAAAAAAAAACAAAAAAAAAAAAACCAGGAGTATTGAAAGTTGAAATTATATATATGCAAAGATGTTTCAAGACACAGCAATTCCACAGGTGTTTTTGAATGAGGCAACTAAAACAGGAAACACTTTTGAGAGTTGGGGAGGGTAAACAGTTTGTAGTGCATGTGTTTTACATTTGAGTATTCAGTCATATATTTCTGTTCTTCCTTTCTGTATTGTGCAGGGCAGAATAAATATGAAATCTCCACCAAGGTTTTTATTCAACATTTTTACTGATAAATCAACATTTATCTTAAAAAAAAAAAAATCATCCTCATATAATCATTATTCTTAGAAACCCCTAAGTTACTGTCTTTCTAGCATTGTAGTATGTTGCTGCATACCAAAGCTTTTGTCTACTTCTAGAATATGCCAATTTAGCATTAAGTGCAGGACAAATTTTACACTTTTTATATGTTGATCCGAGAACGTGACTATTTAAAAATGTTGGAAATTGATAGATCACATATGATTGTAATTTAAGAGTTTTTTTCTTCATGTGCTCAGTGTCTGATGAGATGCTACGAAATACACTAAATTAATTATTAAAATAGCCTCTCTTGGGAAATAAACATCATCTGGATCATCTCCGGATTTTTGTATTAATGAGTTGTTACAGTTACATAAATGTAATCTAATACACTGTACATAGTATTTTCAAGTGTCTGAATGAGGAAGTGTAAAAAGATGATAGAATTACATAGACTGTTGCTGGGTCTTCAATCAAATAAATTTCTATCCTAAGTAGATTTTCTGAAATCTGAGCTTTTGATGCTTGCCTTTACTGAAGCAACAATAGCATATACAGATGAATTTGTGCATATGTGCTACAGACCTGTATGACAAGCATGCCTGGGCTTCCTGTAGCTTACCTGTGTGCTGCTGTTACACTTCCAGTTCCTAGCGTGACTTGGCCACGCTGTCTCCACAGCTTAAAATGTGTTTACACTATCTCACTTCAGCTTAATGGGTAATGAACCTGAAATGAACCCTGCTGATGTGTAGGATGAGGAAGTTCCAGTCAAGTTATTGTCTCTGAATGGAGTTGTAAAATACACCTATCTTGTTCATCCAGGAAGTGTGAAGTTGTAAAAAACAAGCTAAATTGCTATATTTTATCTGCTAGTTATCTCTGCATTTATTGCAGAGGTAGCAAAGTCCTCCAGTGAGTATGACAAACCCTGATTGTATTTTTTACTTACAGCTTTCATTTATTCTCAAATGTGGAAAGAAGAAAAACTTAGTCACTGGGAATTTGTCTGGCTATGTGTGCGACTACTTAAGAACTGGTTCTGCTTCAGTTGTATTTTCATTATTCTGTCTACTTTTGGTCTGATGTAATGCATAACCTATATCTGTAAATGTCATCTGCTCACCTGTGAAATGTAAATACTCTAGTAACCTTAGAGTAGTTGCATAACTGGTTGGTTGGTTGCTGACCAAACTATGTTTTCTGTTCCATAATTTGTCCATTTCTCCAAGCAGCTTATCCTCTTTCTACCTTCCTTACATTTTTACTTCTCTTACATTATGAGGTTCTGATTTTGCATAAGTTACAAAGATTTTGGCTGTTAAAGAATTGCTAGTGGCCTCTTCACTGTTACGGTATAAACAGTCCAGATAACGGAGTTCAGGTTTCAGGAGCAGTAGATCTACAGAGCTTGTAAATGCTAGTCTCTGACAAGTAAATCTTGTTTTGCTTCTAATGCTGCAACTATTGGGAATCTTACTAAAGCACGTGTCTAAATGGACTTCCAAAGTAGACAAATTCATAGTATCCAGCAGCATATAGTCATTTTGCAAAGATTTTTTGATGATGTGAGTTTGAATCATTTCCTTTGAAGCATTCTCTAAGTGTACATTCATTAAAAGAAGCTGCATATTTGGAAAGAAAAACTAGCCTGATCAAAACCTACAATTGCAATTTTGTGATGCTCTCGTTGTCAGAAATAACCAAGGCTGGTAGGAAAAAAATTGATTTCTCTGAACCCTGCTACTGAAAATACAAATGGCATTAACCACAGTTAGGAAATAAGTATCAGTTTGGAAATATGAGTATGAAGCATGAGTTACATGGAGGGAAAATGCTTTTGTCACAATCCTTTTCTGTTATGGAACTTTTGAGTAGCTGCAGTATTACCTTGTTAGGAAAACTACTGGGTTTGAGCTCAGTTACACCCTTAATATACGCTGTATCAGGAACAATGTATTTTAGCCTTCTCAGCCTTTTTGTCCTGCGTGGCTTGTATCAACAGGATGGATCTTATCTAGAAAGTTTATCTTATCTAAACTGTACTTTACTGCTGTGATAAGAACTGGGGAGAGAGGGGAACTGAGAGTGTGGGTGCATGTATGTGTGTTTGAGTGTGTGTCTGTGTTTGTGTGCCTCTCTGTGTGTCTGTGTATGAGTCTGTGTTTATGTGTCTATGTGTTTGTGTATTTGCCTGTGTCTGTGTGTGTTTAGGTGTGTCTCTGTGCATGTTTTTGTGTGTGTTCATGTGTGTCTGTTTGTATGTGTGTGTGTGTCTGCTTGTGTTTTTGTGCATGTTTTTATGTGTCTGTGTATGTTTATGTGTCTGTGTCTGGGTTTGTGTGTGCCTGTGTCTGTATGTGTGTGTCTGTGTGTCGGCCGCCAGGGGGGCCCCGTTGCTGTTCCCCTCAGCCCGTCCCCCCCATCCCGCGCCGTGCGGGGCCCCGCCCGAGGGGAGCGGGGGCTGCGGGGGCTGCGGGGGCTGCGGGGGCTGCGGGGGCTGCGGGGGCTGCGGGGGCT
>JAWWEE010000162.1:16921921-16965669 GCA_035221455.1 Xenops minutus | reverse complement strand
GGGGGGGGGGGGGGGGGGCTGGGGGGGCTGGGGGGGGTGGGGGGGGGGCGGGGCCTGCTGGGGCTGCGGGTTTGCGCCCCGGCCGGCTCCGAGGCACCGCACGAGTTGGAATACTGGGGTAAAGTCAGTGTAAGGAACACAGCTTCCTTCCACTTCCCTTTTCGAGCCTGTGTGTCTCCCCCCCCCGCCCTCTGCTGTGGGCTGGCTTATGTAACTTGACACTGCCGTCTCGGGAGTCTTCCCAGTTTTCAGCTGACCTCACTGGAGTGGGCTAAATAAAATAGGTGCAATTGGTGGTTTAAGAACTATTTCAGGATTTCCACTGGGCTTGTATGTATTTACGCCTCTAAGCTCTCCTACGTAACCTATAGAAGGGCATCGTTTTCAGGAAAAACAGTAATTCTCCTCACATGTGGAAGACATTAAACAGTACCCGTTTCTGCTTGTTTTGCATTCTTGCACCAGCATTTATTATTTCAGAAAGTAAACGTGAATTATAGATTAACGAAGCTATAGGATTCTCTCTTAATTTCTCTGTAGAAAGCAGAAATAAGGTCATGACTATGTCCTGAGAATGTGAGGATTGCCAAAAAATACAGTTGATACTTTTCAGAGAGAAACAGTGCATGTCAAGTATCTGATGAGTCATAAAACCTCAAGTTAGTGTAAGCAGATGTTGGTTACAGCTCATATTGATGGGAAGTACATAATCACCACCCCTATAGCCACCCACTGTCCATTTCTGGTCCAAGAACTTCCCCAAAAGCGTGTTTTTAATTTTATGGAAACCCTTTGAAATTTGGCAGAGTTTTCAAAAGTATGTAGGGGGAAAAAAAAAAAAAAGTCTGCCAGAGGTTTGGCTTCCAACTGTGAAAACAGAGACTGCCTTTTCAAACTCCTCTCCTACATCTACTGACCAACACCCAGAAGAGAGAATTTACATTCTTTTAGAATACAGCAGGAAAATGAAGGTCTGTATGCTCCTGAATTCAACTTTTGGTAACATTTACATCTTTAGTTTAAACTGTCAGTTGTTGCACGAGGCCAGGATCTGATGTAAAAATGTTTGTTTTAAAGAAAAAGGAAAGGGAAGTCTTTTCATGTGTACTGGAGGGACATTTCTGCTTTTCGCTGGGATGGATTACAGCAGTTAGAGGGGGAGGATTTAATTACTTAGCAGCATAGAAGTGTGCTTCAGGCAATATTAGAAAAGTAATTACTGTTTGTTTCTGTTCTGCAGACCCGGCTAAAAATCATATTTGGTGTGGTTATATGCCTTTTGCTTTCCTTATTACTTATGTGTATTATACTGCTTCCATCAAGAGGTAAGGCATTTCTAATCTAATGTAGTGTAAAACACAGTATGTTCAGCTACTGTGACTTCTAAAGTTCACAAAAGTTCATCAAATCATCTTTAGGATTGTCCTGTCAGAATTGTTATGGCTTTATCACTTTACAGAAATGTACTGACAACTGAAATATCCTGAAGGTAGAATTGAAATGCCAGCAGATGTTGAAACAAGGAAGTCCTTGAAGTGAAAAGCACCTAGATTAACTTTATTGTCCATGATATATAGTGTTCTTAGTCAGGACTGCAAACATAATTCTCAGATCTCCTTATATTATTTTGTGTTAGGGGTTAAAAGATGCTCACAAACTTTTAGTAATTTTCTTTAGCTTGCTGAACTTTTATTTGGTTTTAAATGGTGTAATCATTACAGAAGTTCTGTATCCAATTACAAGTTAAACATTTTGTAGTAGGTAGGGTGTGATAAATATTTGGTGAATATATTCAGCGTTGCATTTGAAAATTAAAGTCAGCATTGTATAAAATATGGGTGGATAGTTTGCTTTAGTGTTATTATGCCAACTGTATCTAAATCAATCCAGTGGTCTGCTGAGTCCTCTGGTAAAGTCTGAAGTAAGTGAGGTTTGAAATTTTGTGCATGAATGGCACTAACTGGATGGTAATTTTTTTACTCAGAGAGGTGGATTACGGTCAATACAAGTATTTACCTGGCCCTTTCACTATAACAGATTAATTGAATGCCTCTGAAATAAAATAGTAGCAAAAAAGTTGTATTCCAGTATCTATTTAAGGGATTTTTTTTTCTATTATTCTTCTTCATGTGTTGTCTGGGTGACTGACAAAAAGAAATCGGTTTTGTGTTTACAAACAGATGTTGTAAATCTACCATTTGCTTAAGTCTTGTGAAAGTTAAGTCCTGTAGTTAATATGCAAGTTTTGTCAAAGGTGAAATCTCTTTCCTACCTGATATTTCTGTGAAATATGATTATCATGGGTTGTTTTGTTGAGAGAAGGGTTGGAGGTTTCTGAAGCAGTTAGAGATGATTCTGCTGTGCAGCATGTGAATGTGAGGATGGATTATATCTAGGTGGTATGGAGTTCTGGAAGAAACACCACCTCACCAGTGATAGGTCTGACTTTTACTGTCAATGGTGGGGTGCCGGATTTTTTGGCTAGCTTAAACATGGTCAAATCTGAGTTTTCACTACTAGGTAGATATGGAGTCAGACTTACTCATATCGAGTTTGCATGTTAAGACAGAGAGGCCAGAATATTTTTATGAGATTTAAATAAAAAATAAAAAAAAAAAAAAAGCAGAGAGAAAGAGTCTGGAGACAAAATGTCAGTTTGGCAGCCTGAAGAAGTGGCTGAAGGTGATGGATGGTACTGTACGAGGAAGTGAATGTATTTTTCCCTCCTGAAGTTATCACATACAGCTCACTGGCCTCTTCAGTACCTGAGCAATTATGAAGAACTCTTGTCAACGCTGTAATTTCTTGGAATAGTGACTTAGTAACCAGTCATATTAAACATCACATTTGGCTCCAGTAGGATAATAAAGAAATTATCTTACTTAACATAGGATGGCAAAAATTATCATACTTCACAAAATGCTTTTGAAGGAGCCTTTTAGGCAATTGTTGGCACATTTTAGACAATTTTGTTGAATGCACAATTATGTTGGGCGTGTCAGATTATGGCTTCTTATTCTCACGTGGAACTGCAAGTACTGTTTGAATGCCTCAACCTTTTTGAATTTTTAGTAGTCTACCAGTCAGTTGTAAATAGAAGAAATATGAATTAATTTTGTGGTTACAAATTTTCTAAGTTGAAGACAGACAGGAAATGGCTACACAGATTGAATGTTTTTTGTACATTCCACCTTTACCACTACTTAACTGAAAGGATGTGGCAATCTAGAAATACAATTAATTGCATATGAGAAATGTATAGACACAGAACAAATAAATTTCTGCTTAAGAAATCAGCAAAGGAAAATGTCATTTGTAATTCTAAAAGAATTGTAAGAAGTATTTAGTTATGGTTTGTCTGCTAAATTTCTAGTAATTTCATGTTCATCAAACTGCTGAAAATGTGATAGCTGGTTTTGGCTTATGCATGCAAAAGTATAAAAATGTCAAAAACTCTCAAAAGTTATACTGGAAAATAATTTTCTGTTTGGATGGGGTATTAAGGGGGAAATACTTGCAGTTATTGCACAATTTCTGTGGGTCTCAGAAGAGCAAGGCGGGCAATCTCAGTATAGGGAATGGCCTCTATGCCTAAGAATTTACTGACTGTATTTTGGCATGTCTTTGAGTTAGGAACATGTGGTGTGATTTACCCAATTGTGAGAACCCAACTGCAAGGAGTTCAGAAAGGTTCTTTTCACTTGTATGCTGGTGTAACTAGTCCTGTTCTTCTGCAGCACAAACAAGACAGAAAATACCTGTCTGCAGTCAAAAAGCAATGACAGAACCACAGGCAGAATTTCAATTAACCGTATGTAGTGCTTAGGCTCCAAAAAAAAGCTTTCTTCTGCTGTTTTTAATGCATATCCAGAATCATGTCTGTCAGTGTTTTTGCTCCCAGTGTATGCTGGACCTATGCCTGAGGCCAAGCCCCTCCTTCTCCAGTGTCTCAGATGAGGGGATGGGGCATTCTTCTCAGCCAGGAACTGAACTGGTGAGCAGCCAGTTCTTAGGAAGAGGTACGGTTCTTTGCTACACCTCAGCCAAATCCATTTCATGATTCAATTAATGCCTTCCTGTGTTCTGATGCAAACTCAAACAGAGTTGTGTCCACCATTGTGAATGAGAAGAAAAATACTTCCAGTCAGGAATTCAGTTGCTGGCACCTGCTGGAGGTGGTGTTAGAAAGTTACAGCTTTCTAATTGAACTTGCCTAGATATTTGACTGAAAATAGAAATAATGTTAAAAAGAAATTCTCATCTTCTTGCCCATGTATCAAAATTGGCAAGTTAAAATCAGAGTTTATAAACTCTCTGCTGTTGCTGAAGTTTCTTGTGATTGAAAATCACTAGATTACCATGACAGTGTTCCTCTACCAAACTGGTGATTCAGTCTTAGCTCCAAGTTCAGGCTCAGGTAACAGTGCAAACCTAGCTACAGAGACCTGCATGCTGGCAGCAGAGAGCTATCATAAGGATATTAGAGTAGAGTAATAAATATCAGTATTAAAATAGATTAGGCTAATTCATACATCTTCTGATTGTTACTTTAGCCTGAACAAAAATGGGTAGGAATTTGTAATGAAATCTTATCTAGATGAGTTTTCAGAAACCAGTATGTTCTGTTAGATTATAGCACTTTAACCGAGTTCAGTCTGCTATACCTGTGCACACTGTAGTCCGACAATACTTCTAGGAGACACTGGGTGGGCCTTTCCTTTTCAAATCTGGTGCTTTGAAGAAATTCTTCATCACCTAGATTCTTAAATTAGAATGCAGTGTTTACTCAAAACGGGCTCTATTAATTTTCTATGCTTATTCACATGCTGGTGGCAGAATAAAATCTCTGATTTAGGACTAATTTAAAAGAGGTTACCACAACAATCTCACCTCTTCACATCTACGGTTAGAAATAAAGTATGGTGAGTAAGATCTAAGTTATATTTTTATAGTAGCTTTTCTTTATAAATTTATTTTCTGAAAACTTGATTTTCAATAACTGAAAGGGATTATAATGGTTTTTCCATTATTTAGAGAGTGACTTTTTTCCTTTCTTGGCACATTATGCAGCAGAGATATTAGTTGCTTGTAAACTGACCCATTCTCATTCTAGTATGCTGTATCTTTCTATACATGGGTTTTGTTCCTACCAGTAACAAGAGCTAGATCATACTGCAGAACACGACTTCTTCAGATTTCACCTTTTCACCTTTTTTGTCTCATTCTGAAGGGTGATTTTAAGTAGCCTTAATTGAGAAAACAGTGATACATCTCACAAAAAAATAAAAAAAATTTAAAAAAAAAAAAAAAAAAAAAAAAGAAAGAAAAGGACTGAGTGTAACACAAGTTCAGTCCATGTGGAGCTGAGTGTAACCAAAGTTCTGGAGCAGGGTCAGGAGTGTTGCAAGTAATTTCTGATGCTGAATGAGCTGTGGTTTCCTCATGTTGAAGGAGCTGGGGCTTCAACTGTTCAGCATCAGCCCACAGAGATGAAAATGGACATTGTAGTCCAGAAGCAGACTGGATTAGCTTGCTGACTAGTTTTCTTTTGGCAAGTCCTCTATTTGATGTTTAGCAGTGGATGCTAAATAAAATACATATAAAAATGCATATATGTTAAATACACACATAAAATACATGTATCTAACTACGTATTTAAAAATAGCATATACAGAAACCATAATACTTTTGTATTATATATTTGCTTTAATTTGGCAGAAATAGACACAATTTACATGGATACACATTAGAACACGTTTTGGAATAAGCCAGCAGGGTTTTGAAATCTAAAGCAAGGGTTGTGTTAGTTTGCCCACATCCAGTCTTTGAAATGGAATGATCCTGATAATACAAACAGAAATTCACAGTGATGGATTGATGTGCAGAAAGTTAATAAGAGTTTAATATAACTGAAAGTTTTGCTTTCTGTTTTTTATTAAGCTTTCTCATGACAGTGAACTGAAAAGTTAGGAAGGCATCTGCATAAAGCCAGTGAGAATTATTAGATGCTTACAGACTTTTATCACCACAATTATACATGTAAGTTGGATACACTCAAATGCATGAGTGAGTAATTAAGATCATTGAATATATAAAGCAAGTTACACTGTGAAGCAAAATAACCAATTCAGTGCACAGAGAAATACAGAACTGCACCCTGTAAATGAGTGCAAATGGACAACAAAGGACTGAAACTGAGACAGTGTGGGGGTGAAGGGAAATGAGCAAAGCTGAAATTGGGTAAGCTTTCATTTCTGTGGTTGCCTCTGCTATTTGCTTCCTTTTTGTTCCCAGGTATCTTTTTTCATCTTTGTTATTTCATAAACAAATCACAGGGAAAGAATTTACCAAGTCTAGCAACAGCCATCCAAATTAATGTCTATAGAATGCTGAAGATATATAAAGTACTTTTCCTGTTAGCATCTGTTTTGTGAACAGAGATTTCGGATACTGTTATTGAACAAGTCTTCAGTTATAGATGAAAGACTCGGCAACAATTGTAAAATACTATTAAAGATGCTGCTGATATCTTCTGTTGCCTAGAAACAAGCTTTCAAAATTATAAGTGCTCAAGTGATAAATAGTTATGTTTGGATTTTTTTGCAGTCCATTGGTACAAATTCAGATCTGAGTGGACACATTTTGAAAATCATTAGTAGTCATAATAAATCATCACAGAATATTAAGTATGTAAGGGTGAGATAGCTAACAGAATGAAGGTTTAAATTAGAACTGTGAAAATTAGACCAGTGATGAAAAATTTGTGTTATTACTTGTCTTTTTAGTTAAAAAATTCTCTTAAACTGAGAGAAGGAACCAGGAAATTTTACCAGATTAAGGTATTAAAAAGGACTGGAATTTAAGCCTCCTCTACAAACAAACTGGGAAATAGATCTTAGCAGATTTCTTTTGCTAATAAGCTTATTCACTTAGAGAATTTAAACTGAAAGATAGTGATAATTAATAATCACTCAATATAAATAGAATTAGATTCTTCTATGGAATTATTTTCTGTGCATTTTTTAAGAGTCTGCCATCTTCTGTGTTTATCATTAGTGTATCAAAGATCTCTAATATACAGTCATGGTATTAGCAAGAGGAATTAACTTCATATTGAACTTCTCAGGATATTTTCTGGACATATTGCTAGCTCAGAGTTTATATGGATAGGTTTTTTCCTGTAGACTGGCATTCAGTTTTATTTCTTGTGACAGCTTTCTTCTTCATTAGTGCAGACAAGGCTTGTGTCAACAGTCAACCTGACATGTGTATTCTACAGTAAGTAATAGTCACTTAGGAGAAGAAAATATGTATTATCATTACAAAGTACCATAGAAGATAATATGAAGAAACATTTCCCAGGAAGTCAGTGTGATCTTGACAGAGAGGGCAGCTGTAATGAGCAAGTGATGGAGCATGATATGAAACCTGAGGGCAACGAGTCATCTTGATTATCTGACTGTCATCTGAGAGCTCTGATAGAACAAACAAGGGAAGTGGCAGAGATCTACTAAGCTGCAGTGTGACATCCCCACTACCTCTGAAGACCATGGCAAAAGTGTCCTTGATTTCAAAGGAGAGACTTGAAAGATGCCATTGTTATGCTGCTGAACTTTAAAAACTGGCCTTTATCATAAAAGTCCCTGTGTCTTTTGAGGATTAAATATTTTAACTACTCTCACTTTTTTTTAAATCTGCCCTATCTTAAGGGTTTTAGCTTTGGAAAGAAACATAGTCAGACAAGAGGCACAAAACCAGTCACAATTTTGTGCATTATTTTAATGCAGTTATCTGACCTGCTTAGAAATAAAAAATCTGAGTACTTTTCTGCTCTCCAGAATCATTGTCAATTTTCTTTTGCAGCATTAAGTAAAAAGTTCAAATTTGGGTTCACTCACTCATGACTCCTCCACCTTATTCTTACCTGCATGCCTGCATCAAATTTTTTTCTGTAGCTAATAAGAAATATATGTGAATGGTTGTTATTCTGTAAGCCTTATCTCCATCTTCTAACAATGGCTGACAAGGCATTTATGAAATTTGGCAGTAAGGGCTTGCAGACACACCCTGTTGTTTGACTGTCTGCTGATCTACAGGTTCTGATTAAAACAATTGTCTCCACAAGTTCATGAAACTCATGCTTTAAGAAAAAATAAAAAAGCCCAAAACTTTTTCATTTGTGTGAAAAAGGCTTTTTTTTTCTTGGATTCACAGGGTCTACAAATAAATCTGTCTGACTGTATGACTGGGTGAAACACATCAGTTTGTCTAATTTCTAATTTTGTATTCCTAAAATTGAGCCCTTCAGAGGCTAAAGGATCTTATCAAAACAGTAACAGAGAACTTTCCTTTCTGATGTGCCTATTTTTTGCGTGTCTCCAGGATTATGATATCCTTGCTGTTCATGGTACTAAATATAGAAAAGAGGAAATACTGGACTAGTAATTATTTATTTTTATTTTCTTTGGGTTTTGGTGTTTTTTTTCCATTTTCCATTAACAGAAACTTTGTGTCTTATTCTTAGTTGTCAACAAAGATGATGGTCCCAGAGCTCTTACATTGGAGGATTATTTGAGTGGAAACTTTCAATATAAAACATTTTTTCCATATTGGGTGTCAGGTAAGCAAAACCTTTTCTCAAACATAGATAAGGTTTTCTAATATGTATTTCCAGACTGGTTTACACAGACTGTATTTTCCTTCCAGCTTTACTGTGAATGAATGCTAGCTATGAAATTAAACAATGTGCTAGTCAAAACTTATGGTTGAAATTTACTATTCTGTCAGTCATTCTAGAAAATCCAGGTATTCAGTGTTTCAACAGACATGTTTGAGTCAAGTAGAAACTATAATTCTGCAGAGGCCTTCAGTGTTTTATTTCTTTTACTGTCATGTTCATTGCAGCAAGTGAAAGAAATATGTCAATGTGTCAGTCACTCCTTAAGCAATCTCCTTTTCATGCTTTTTACAGCACTTTTTCACTTACCACTTGTAACCATTGAGGAATTCTGTCTTACAGGCCCTGTTCTTTATTTTCAGTAGTACCTGGCTCGGCAATGAGCCCAGCTGTTCTTATCTCATTTAAGGAAATGCTTACATTGCTGAAATTTCTGAGTTCCAGGGTATTGCATAGAAAACCAATCTGAGTTTCTAAGTTCCTTAAGGTAGAGGGTAAAGTCACAAAGTTAATTGCTGCTGATAAACATGTCTCTGTGTGGCTGAAATACTGCTTTTGTTATCGTTGAATTGCAGCAGCACGGAAAGGCTGGAGCCAGCCTGGATTGCATTGGAGAACACGCGCTGCTACCACTCCTGTCACTGAGCTGCCTCAAGCAGTTACTGTTCTCTGCCTAGAGCAAGAAACCTAGTGCCTGTTCACATGGATTCTTACCAAACTACTTTTATCTCACAGTTTTAGAACTGAAGTGAAGCCTTATAGGACAGTGCTAGCAGCAGTGCAAATTTTACAATTAACAATTTGAAGTATGTTATCACTTTTATGATTTAAAAATTGGGCCACCATTTGTTAGAATTCTGTCTGAATGTCTGAAGGATGCAGGCAGCATATCACCTAAACCTAATATTCTTCTCTCTTGTTAGGTTTCTCACTTAAACTTATCTTTCCTTTTAACAGTCACAAAGCTCACACAAAAGTCATGCCGCAGATTCCATAGATAGTCATGCCTACAGCATTCCATATGTCTACTTCTCTTCTGAAACAAGGAGTTAACATTGAGTATCTCATCCTAAGGGTGTCTGAAATCAGCACAAATGCTGTTACACCAATCACAGAAGTGTGCTCAAAAGATCCAACAGTGATCTAATTTCCTAAAATTGAACACCTTACACAAGGTTTCAGGCTGCTTTTAAACTTTTAGTGTCACTGTTTAGCTACACCAAGTATGGAATTCCTTCTCTCTGTTTATAGAAGTGGAAATAATGATCTGAAACTAAAATTCTGATCTTTAGTCTATACCAGCCTATCACTCAGGTTTTGAGCAGAGGTAAGGTTGAACTCCAGTCTAAATCAAGACCACTCACCCTCACTTTGTAGAACTTTTGTGAGTAAGGGCAGTGTCATTTATGCAGTCATTTACATGGTACTGCTGTTATTTGTGGAATATGCAAATGAGATTGTTCTGGTAAAAAGTAAGCAAATATATTGAACTTTTTCTTTAAAACATTTAAATTTGATACTGACCTTCTAATGAGCCTGTCACTGGCATTCTTGATCAGATATTGCTGAGAATAAAATCTGGAATTTACTTAAAAAGTTAACTAGCTGATCCTGCATGCAGAGTATAATCTGGGGAATGTACTCAAGAATCCTGAGGGCAGTTTCTTGATAACTCTGTATTTGGCACTACTAGAAGAAAAACATTTTTTATGTAGATGCCAAAAAATACTTGCTCAAAATCTACTCGTTGAAAGGAGTGTGAATATGTTGATAAACAACTTTATTCTGCAGTATCTTCTGTGAAGGTAACAAACGTTTTGTCTTGTTTGTAAAGATAATGAGTACTTACATCAGTCTGCAGAAGATGATATTATTCTCTACAATGTTGAAAGGAATTATGCAACTACCATCATGACTAACAGAACAATGGTATGTACTTTTTTAATTGATAAAATGACAGAAAAGTAAAATTGCATTTCAAGTCCCAGTTTAAAAGTGAGACTAGAACCTAAACTCCTTCTTAATCTTTCAGAAACAAGTTAATGCTTCAAATTATGTGATGTCATCAGACCAATATTTCATAGCTCTGGAAAGCAATTATTCAAAGGTAATAATTTTAATATATCTCTTTATGGAATCCTTCATTTCATGTAGTATTTTTTTGATTGGGATTGCCATAGATAATTATTTTTTGGTACTTTCTTGAGATGGGGGTAGGCTTTGAGAAGGTAGCTAATTATTTTTAATTAAATTACCTTTTTCCACACTAATAATATTTTCTTGCTTAATTTATGTAGCTATGGAGATACTCTTACACAGCATCATACCACATTTATGATCTCATATATGGGTAAGGACTGATATTTTTTGCAGAGAGCTGTGTTGAATACACTGTAGTGGAAGTGCTTACAAGCATTCACTGAAAAACTAATAATGTGACTACCATCCGGCTTTGCTTTTGCCTGAATCTATCAAGTTACTCGTTAGTTTACCAAAAAAATGTTCCCTAAGAAAATCATACATTTTTTTCATTTACTTATCTGGGTATCTGGACTGATGTATGTTCCATGCTCTAAAACTTTCACTGCTCAAGCTTCTCTTTTTTCTTCTTCTTTGCATAATTTTCTCCCATTCTGTCTTAGCTGCTTGAGTCCACTTCAGGCTCACATCTGATGTCTCCATGGCCTTCTGCTAATTCATTGTTTTTATTGTTGATCCAATTTTTAGCTTTTCTAAAACTGTCACATGTCCTTTAGGGCTCCAGTGATCTTGTAACAGTCTGTCTTGCATCCCTCTAAAGTTTACAGCTTCTCCAATGGGATTTGTTCCCTTCCCCAAACTGCTCCTCTTTCCACCCAAATCCAAAGGAATTCATCTGCTCATCTGCCTCCCCAGTCACCTTTTTATGCCAAAAGTAGCAGCATGACCAGACACTTCTTAGCTCTGAGCAACAGGGGCTGCCCTGAGCTGTGCCATTCTTGGGAAGCTGTTGGCTCAAGGTGACAGGAAAAGTTGCTGCAGGCTGATGTGAGTGGAGTGGCACTGCATGTGGGTCGTGATCTTTAACCAGTGCTGTGTTATGCTTGGCTCAGCATGCTGAATCCTGAGCTCACATTTCCCAATAACTTGCTGAGGCTGTAGGTACAGCAAATGACTGCAGATGCTTGTGGAGCACTTGAAGAGAGATGAGGCTGGCTTCTTAGGCTGTGGAATAAGTTTTTAAAGGGTTAAGTTTAAGCCTTTACCAGCGGTGGTGCACACCACATTACTGCATGTCTCTGCCTGCCTTAATCATGCATTGCTCGAGAAACAATAAACAGAAAATACAGCCCTTTGTGAATCTTTTATTAATGTATAGTATAAAGATCCATTTGCACTGTGCACAAAAAGCCATCTCAACTTCTTTCCTTTTTTTAGTGGTTTTGTAACAGAAAATCAGCTTCCACATAAAATTCAGTATATATCCTGGTCACCCGTTGGACACAAATTGGTTAGTAAAGATAATTGTTAGAATGGATTTGCTTTGTGTGGTTAGAAGATATTTTTCTGCCTTCAGTTTTTATTTTGTTAGACCATATTTTTTACAGGCCTCTGTTTATTAATTTTGATTGTGTGAAAGAATGAAAAAGAAAACAATTTCGAATTGTTAAAATTTAACTTGTCTGTGTCTCAATAGAAAAATAATCCATATTCTCAACTACATTATGTGTTTCAGTTTGCTCACTGGTCTCTTACAAAGAATTGACCAAAATAATTGTATCTAGAGTTAAAGGTTTTTTCAAGGCCTGAAGGCCCATGGGTTTTTCTTTGACATTGTGCAATGCATGAATTTACTATGGAGATTTAGAGATGCAGTATTTAAAATCTGTTCTAAAATTTTTACTCTAGGAAATGGCTGCCAGATTCTTATTACAAATAATGCTACTTTCTTTTTTTTTTAATAGTTCCTTGATAGCCAAGAATGTATTTCTCAGTAATTGTAATAGAACTATTGCATAACATAGAAAGTTTATAAACTTTTTTATTTTTGGTTCCAAAACATCAACCCAATAATAGTTAGTGGGTTTTTAAGCTGCTTATCCACTACTGACAAAATATTTGTGCAAGAAAAAAGAATTTCAAACATCGGATTAATTTCAAAAAATACCTAAGGCTAAGTATTTAGACCAATGGGCTAAATATGAATGGAAAATTTTACAAGGATCTTTTTTCCCCATGTTCTAGCAGAGTATTAGCTCTCTCACATTAAATACTGTTATTTTCTTTATCAAGAATCCTGGAGACAGAACACAGTGAAGATAATTTCCTATTATTAATTCCTAGTATTACTAGACTGTGATGTTTTTATAATAGTCTGGAAGTGTTCAAGACCAGGCTTGATGGCGCTTTGAGCAACCAGGTCCAGTGGGAGGTGTCCCTGCCCATGGCAGGGGCGTTGGAACAGGATCTTTAAGGTCCTTTCCAACCCAAATCATTCTATGGTTCTCTAGTCCTTGTGTTGTATCTTGAGAGTTTCAGGAGGTGCTCTGTTTTTCATTTGGAGCACAAGGTAGTTAAAATGGTGTAGTGAGGTTGCTAACAAATGCTTCCTGCTTCAAAAGGCAGGATTTTCTGTGTTTCTGGTGCCAGTTTCTTAACCACATGTCCATTTATTTGATTGGAATTCAGAGATAGCCAAGACCTGCAAGCACTGCTTACAAGAACTCTCTTTTGACAACTAATTTACTAGAAAGGTACAAACCAGTCCAGACAGAGTAAAGCCCTTTTTTGTCTCACATCACCCAGGGCTTTTGACAGATTTAGAAAAGTCCAATTAATTTCTTTTCAGTCATTGTGTATTTGTTTTTATCTTCTACTTTTGGTGGAACAAGAAGAAAAAGTCACAAAACACTGAGTGTCCCTTAAAAATACAGCCATTTGAATGAGTTGCATATACTGCTTTTATTTTTTTTCATGATTTTCCACACACAATGTATAATTTATTTGCTGAAGTACCTGCCCTTGAGGAATTTGCAAGGGCTGTTAGTGTAGCATTTATTTCCTTTTCTGTATTCATTAGGTCTTGTTGATGTAATGTAAGAGCATTGACTGCAGAAGATCTTGCCCTAACTCCTGTTATTGACTACACTCACATGAAATACTGTCTCGTCTTTAGGTATATGTATATCAGAATGACATCTATTTGAAACAAAGTCCAAGAGAGGCACCAATTAAAATAACTAGTGATGGAAAACAAAATGAAATATTTAATGGGATTCCTGATTGGGTCTATGAAGGTAGGTAAATCTTGAAGGGCAACAACTAACATGATAAATGCTTTGTTTAAATTACCTGATTCTCACAATCCATTCTAAAATATCTGTGATTATACTTTTTTTTTTTTTTTTTCAGCCCTGGATTACTTAATTTCCTTATTTTATTTGCTGTACAGTGACTGAAAATTGTATTCATGGTGTCTAACCAAAATCTTGGGTCTTTTTTACTGAAACTCTATCAGAACTGGACAAATTTGTTCTCCTGCTGATGCACAAATTTGGCCTCCTGCTGATGCACAGGCAGTGGCTGGGAATCAAACTTTAATGGGAGTTTTAATTTTGATGGAAATTTGGCGCTTCAGTGCATCCAAAAAATTTAAAAAGCAAACACAAGCAAATCCCAAGTGTGTTAAATGGGATCTGTGTTCCTGTTTTGAGAGTTCTTAAGGCCTTTCAGAACTGAGATGTATTGCAGTATGTTTCATGTTATTTATTTACTGAAACTGTCTTTACATGTCTAGGTCGCTGAGTAGAATACTAAAATAGATTAGAAGATAGATTAAAATTATAAACTATGATTTTATTTATTTTTCACCAGAGGAAATGCTAGCAACAAAGTATGCACTGTGGTGGTCTCCAAGTGGAAAATATTTAGCATACGTACAATTTAATGATTCTGACATACCAGTTATTGAATATTCATATTTTGGTGAGGACCAGTATCCTAGAAAAATAATTATCCCATACCCAAAGGTATGTTTTATCATTCTTTTGACTTCCTTTCTGTTGAGAAATTAGTTATGAAAATTATAAAAAGAAATTGTTGTATTACAGTTGTTAAATCCATTGTGGCTTAAATGAAAGAAAAGAGACTTGGGCCAAGTTCTGAAAAGCTGTAGGTACATATAAATATAAACAATAAATATAACATCAGTTGAAAAAAAAACTAAACTAAAATAAAATAGCAGCAAAATAAATGGAATTACTCATGTAAGCAAAAAGCATGTGCAAACGAGCATGCTTGTGTGGTCAAGCCTTGCTTTTTTCGTTTCAATTTACTTACTGTCATGTGCTAAGCATGTAGTTGTTATTTTTCATTACAGTAAATAATGAGAATTTTTTTAATTTTTAAAAATAAAGGCTATGACAGCTTCAGTTTATTTGCACACTTCATAGGGCTTTAGATCTCAAGGGGCTTTGCATTTTAATTGCTTTCAAGTGCCAGATCTAAGGCAAGATGATTTTGGGTTGGCATTTCTTCAGCATGTGTTAGAGACCTCCACTGGCTCTTGTCATGTTCATATGGTTGCAAGGAATCATATTAATGTATTTTAAGAAGTTGCTCACCTGTCAGCTGGGTGGGTTACAACTCTAAAGTAAAACTGGATGGTTTAGACATGGAGGAGAGTTAAAACACTAATAATGCACCCAATGAATAACTAACCGTGAAATCAGTTTAAGCAACCATTTAACAGCTGGGATGTCAAACAGCACTTGCAATCATGTGAGTTTATTCCTGGAGTTTCATGCCAAAGTAAGTGTAGTGTGTGCTCAAAGATCCACTCTGCAAACAGAACACTGGTTCCCATCAAGCATGTTTTCTGTATAGAACAGCATTAAGTTTAACTGTTTAAAAGGTTTTCTTCTTTATATATTAAATTATAGAAAATTAAGTAATGTACTACTGCTGTAGTGTCAGTCTGAGATCTTATAGGACCATATTTGCCCTGTTACATGTATTTTGTAACCTATGTACTTTCTTGCAAAATGTGTTGTAATTTTCCTCGATATGAATTGTTCAGAGCCTGGTTTGAATAATCCAATACATTTTCTTTGAAGGCTGGGGCTAAAAATCCTACTGTTAAAGTGTTTATTGTAGACACTACTTATCCTGAAGTGTTTCATCCTAAGGAGGTGCCAGTTCCTGCAGTCATAGCATCCAGGTAGCGTGCGCTCAAGTATGTCTTTTCTTGTCTTAAAAAACTTTTTGCCTATGTGTTTTAAATGCTTGAAGCTCTGAGCTGTTCTGTTTCCAACAGGGGATTGTCATGTTAATCTCCTAGAAGGATCAGAAGCTAACTAGAAATATTGTATTTTGATTTATCCTGTCCCTGTGATACATTGTTGTAAAGGACAAAACAATACCCTAAAACAATGGAAGCTTTGCCTCTTCCACAGAGCCACATGGGGGGTACAATCTGTAGCAAAGCTCCTATATTCCTATTGTCTAATAACCATCATTTTATTTTTTCTTTTATTTTTTAGTGATCACTACTTTACTTGGCTTACTTGGGTAACAGATACTCGAATCTGCGTGCAATGGCTAAAGAGAATCCAGAACTTTTCAGTCTTAGCTATTTGTGACTTCAAAGAACATTCAAATATTTGGGACTGTCCAGAGGTAATGAGGTTGGAAACGTAAATTTAAAATTGCTGAAATTAGCATTTTCTAAACCCTGCTATAATTGCATTTTACAGTGTTTGATCATATTCATCTTTTACTAGTAGTGATACCTTATTCAATATTTTAATGTCTGGAGAAGGAGTGAAAAAGTATTATTTACACCAACAAGAAGTGGAATCACCAAAATACTTTTTGTGTGAGGCTTAAATAATAACCAAAGCAACAAAAAACTGAAGAATGCTTTTAAGAAGCTTTTAGTATTGTTTAGTTCCTTCTTGCCTCGTCACGTCCAAAAGTGGAACCATATAGGATCTGTATCATTTTTTTAAAGAAAATCCTTTTATACCATGTTGAAATTTGTTACTGACTAAATCATGTCCTTTACGAATAATGTTAATTTAAAGAACAAACAGATTAAAAGAAGGCAGGTTTTCAGGAGGAAGAAATTCTTCTGTCTTACCAAGTCTACACTTGAAGAGAGCAGGCAAGTTTTCAGAAACACAATCAGATCTGAAAAGAAAACTTCAGACTAATTGCAACAGTGGCTCTACATTTTGTTCAAATATATCTTCTATGATTTAGACATTTTGGAGGGACAGTTGTGCTCTGCTGAGCAGAACAGAGCTCTGTAAAACCTGAGGACTGTAGAAACTGATAAATTCATACAGATCCTGAAGGAAAGACAGACCTGAATTTCAGTAGATCTAGTATAGAACTCTCATTTATTGTCTTTTAGTATTAATGCTGTTTGCTTGTCCTGTTCTTAGGATTGATGGTACAGAACACCTATAAAAACTAGTATTAGGATGAAACCTTGAACTAATGGGAAATAAAAGGCAAAAATATTTATAAAAGTGTTCTATGTAACTGATAAATTGTAAATTCAGAGTTTATTGACACAGCGTTTTCAAGCTGAAAATAATGTTTTTCCTCTGTGATACAATAATTGTTGCAAATTTAAAGGGAAGTTAAGGTTCTGTTATTTCAAAAACATAATCACTGAAGTAATTTTCCACAAAGAAATATCATAATATATTAGGGAAAAATACACATTTAATGTAGCATTTGAAGTATTTCCAAAATAACTGTTCAACTTTATAAGTATATTAACATTGAATATCTATCTTGCCTCCAAGTAACCTATATTTTAATAACTGTGTATTTTAACATAGAGAAAAAGATTTAAGCATTTTAGAATTCTACTACAATCCACCAAAGTACTTTAACACAAGCTTAACTTCTAGTACATAGCCAGTTTTATTTATTCCAGTAGGTCTGTTTATGTGTTTAAAATTAAGCATGTGCTTAATTGCTTTTCTGGAACCAGACCAGACCAATTAACATCTTGCAGGACTCTGTCCATGATCCTTGCTTAATTGCATTTCTCCCTGAAACCTTATTTATGGAGTCACTACTGACGTTTCTATAATTCTATATTTATACAGTGATACAATGCTTTTATCACATTAAAGTTTGCACAAATGGCCAATCTAAGGAGTGTGAACAGATGGGAGTGCTGCATTAGCTCTATTTGCCATTAGAAAGTATATCTCTCTACATTTCCTTTGGCAAAAATAGTTCTCTTGTTGAATTCAAATTACATTGAGTCTCTAATGTACAATAACCGTGCTAGGATTTGTGTACTTGAAAATAATAGCAAAATACAATCTACAAGATGTTCCTAAAGGGTAGATTCATCAGGAATGTTCACATGTTCAAGTCTTGCTCATGTGAAGAGATTGTAGGAGTAAGTATTACTTCATATGTGGAACTCATCATGTGAGTAAAAGCTAGGCATGTGTTTGTGAAATTTGGGATTTCCTATAAAGATGCCAGTTCTCTAATTATATTCTGTAAATGCTTTAGTACACAGAAAAATCCCGTAGAAATCAAGGGGACTACTCGTGTGAGAGAAGTTAAATCTACTCCTAATGTACTATGTCATGAAGATCTGGGTCTTCATTCAAAGAAAGGAAAATAAAGTTAGGTCACAGATATAAAACAATACATTCCATTTTTTCATATCTAAAAAAGAAGTAAAATCTATTTTCTGAGTTAATAGCTTGGTGGAGCCATTGCAAAGTACTAAACAGTCTTCTAATGGACATGTACCTGCAATTTTTTTTTTCTTAATTCTTCTTTACAAATACATTACCTGCAAGATTTTGTAAAATCAGGCCCTTTAATATCTCTAAGCCGAGCACCAGATATGGAGACCCTTGATTTTTATCTACTTTACTTAAAGTATTTGGTTTGTATTTTTAAGGGTTTAAAGGTTTAAATTTAAAAGATGTACCTAGTAGTCACATTGTCGACTGTTACAAATCAACATGACAGCTCTGAAATGAAAGCAAATATGAATCAGCTGAAAATCTAAAATAGATTTGTAATATTATTATTCCTGGAATTATTTTATTTGGGTTTTTTACTGAAAAATTCATGAGATTAAATAGTTGTTTGTTCTTATTTTCAGAGAAAATGTTGCATAAGGTTAAAACAATTACTTTAGATATTATTTAGCTCTGATGATAGCTGTCAAAGAACAGTAATTTAACATAACGTCATAATACAACACTATTATTTACTTCAGACAGCCTGCATGTCTCTAAACCTTTTATAGCAAGTATTCTAAAATTCTCTTTTACAGGTGGCTACAGATTTATTTATTTGAAGATTTTGAATCTCCATAAACTCAATCTCCTTTAAGAGTGTACATTTGATTTTGTTTTTCAGAATCAACAGCACATAGAAGAGAGTCAAACAGGATGGGCAGGCGGAGTAGGTTTCCTTGTTGTACTCTGGTTTGATTCAATGAACAGTTACAGCTTTCTGCATCTTCACATCAGTGTTCTGAAACATAAAGCACCCTTCTTAGTCATAACAACACTACTGCTTCAATCTGTTGCACTGTAGGACTGAGATTTTTAGTACTGTGCTGGGTGTAGTATCTGGCTACCTGCTTTCTGAGTTTAAAAGCCTACTTCTGTCTCCTTTCGAAAATTTTAGACCAACTGACTTTACATAATACTGAAGTCATGAGAAGAGGGCAATGTAATTATTAGAAGCATCCTGGAGGCCAAGAATAGATGTAAAATTCCTCTGATGACACTAGGGCAAGAGATAAGATTTGCTATCATAGTATTTTAAGAATAAAACCTGTCCATTCATAAGAGAGTTCTAGTGCCAAGTGCTGCACATCTGCAGCTATGGGGGAAACTTCAAGGTAAGACACTCCACTTACTGTGGTAGGTGATACTTGTCTGTAGTTACCCCTAAGCAAAAGAAGTTTTCTCTACCCAGTAGAGACAAAACACTTATCTTTGGAAACTTGCAGTAAAAACAAGCCTACAAGGCAATTTTAGGAGCATGAGATCAGTGAATATGTACTTTTGCTTATGTGTACTTTAAGGCAGGGAAAGTTAACAGAGCCCAGCATGCGGAACCTCACACTGTGCCAGAATATCCTGCAGTGGATTCTCAGTACACTATCCTTTAAGAGATGTGTTTTAATATGAAGATCACTTACAAGAATTAGTTCTTTTATTTGGTCCTTTTTTTGCCTCAACTCTTGTGATTTTGATGACAGGTTTTTATTAGAGCTAAAGAAATTGTACATACATAGAAATCCCCTCTTTAGCCTTTATGGGATTTCAAGCATTAGAACTCACAGAAGCAATCTCCAGGACAATTTAACTTGTGGTCACAGGTTCTAGTTGAGCTTGGGTTAGTATTCTTCAAAAGTCATACTCATGTTTGGTTTGAAGAGCTTGCAGGTTATTCTTCTGTCTTCATGTTTTGAAAGTAAAACTTACAGTTGCAGTAACTCAGCCTTGACTGACAATTTTAGTAAAGAGGTTTGAAAGGAAGCAAAAGTTAAATGTTCTTATCTGGAATAATCTGTTCTTTAAAATTAGTGGAATAGTATGGGAAACTTTAGATACCTGCTTATTTAGTGCTGTGTTCAGTGAAACAGCCAAACTCTGTGATCCATAGAATATTCAGTCTTGCATAATTCATGAACATTGGCTTTGTACAGAAACTATTTTTTTAAAAATCACCTCTACATGTTTTTAAATAACAAAAAAAGATCATTCAGAATATACAAATTATTCTACTTATATGTAAAGAGCTCACTTTTGTGGCATGCTTGTGGTGTCTATATTATGTTTAAGAAATCTGACATGACAGGTTAGAAATTGTAATCTGTAATAATTGAGAGATTAAATGTCAAAGGTAAATATTTGTGCAAAGTATTTTGTGCCCTTTGAACTGATTAAATGATCTTGTTACTTTTAGTATGTGTACTATAATCTGCTAAGCAGCTTGGACAGTCTTACTTACGTCTCATCTACTGTTTTTCTTCCATTGTTTCAGTTCTTTGTTTCTACACCATATTTTACATCAGACAGCAGTTCATACTACAAAATTTTTAGTGACAAGAATGGTTATAAGCATATTCATTACATCAATGGCTCTGTGGTAAGTCAAGTAAAGTGTTCTACCTTGATCTACTGTAAGTTCCTGAAATAATTCTACAATATTAAGTATTTTAAATATCTTGCTACACAGGAGAATGCAATCCAAGTTACAAGTGGAGAATGGGAGGCAATATACATTTTCAGAGTAACAAATGATGCAATGTAAGTATCATGAACAATACAGGTTGTGAGTGATGTCGGTAAAAGCAACACAATCACTTGAACAATATTTGTTGACTCATCAAGTTATAACTAGGTATAATTTGGCTTTTTTTCTGAATACATCCACAACAAATTTGTGTGCAAAGGTGCTGCACAGGTGTGCCAACATGGTTTACTTCTGAGAGATTATTTTCAAATTGCCCTACATTTTCTATTTAATCACCCATCTTAGAAAGAGTTACTTAAAAATACTTCATTTATTAATGTGATTAACCCTCACACAATTTGAAGTTACTATTCTTTTTATGTCTCATTCATCTTAATGAATAGATAGATACGGCTCACACAATTGGAGTGATTAGCTATAAGAATTACAATGGAACTCATATGTCTTATGTCTTGAGCAAGGATTTATTAAGATAAAGGGTATATAACTCAACTACTCTTCCATTGCATGCAGAAATCTCAAAAAGTAAACTAACTTCCAAGACGGCTTTTCATCTTGGTGCTGGTTCATAGGTCATCACTTTATGGATTATTTATTAACATATAAATGAATTTACAGTTTCTATTCAAGCAATGAATTTGAAGGCCATCCAGGAAGGAGGAATATTTACAAGTAAGTGTTATCAATATTATCTTAATGATAATAGATTAATAGAAGATATCTGTGAATTTGTCCATAAAACAACTTAGTTTCAAGATGTTTAAAGTGTAATTTCACAAGCTATTTTGAGTAAATCCTGACCTCAGATTATATCTGAGAATTGACGAGAAATACCATCTAATGCTTAAATATACTTTTGGGAAAAAAATCGATAAAAAGGCCAAGCATTTATTTTTAAATTGGACTGTTCTGAAAGTACACTGCCTGGGTTCAAGAATGTGATGCAGACGCATGTGAAGTTAATTGCAGCAGAATAACTATTGCTTTATTTTATTTTGCTCCCAGAATCAGTATTGGAAGTAGACCCATGAGAAAACAATGCATTACTTGCAATTTGAGAAAAGAGAGATGTCAGTATTATACAGCAAGATTCAGTGAACGTTCTAAGTATTATGCCTTGATCTGTTATGGTATGTACAGTATGGGAGCAAATACATAACCAGTTGTTCTTCCAAATTTATCAGCACTGTAGTTAATACTGCAGTTACATAGTTAATGCGTAAGAACAGTGAGGTCAAAATCTAAAAAAAAAAGTATCCAAGGTTTTCCTTTTGTGTATTTCATATAAAGTTTACTGTTCATCTGGTTCTGCACTGACTGATCAGCTGAAAAATTCCTTAGAATTTCCACTGAGCAGAGAACCAAATGTAGCAAATAACAACATCTTTCAATCATTGCTGCACAAAATAGTCAGTAAGGTCGTCACCATATGAAAGGCACTCACCTTCACAAATATGATGTGACATGTTCTCAGAAGAATGTTTCACATTGTTAATTCTGCATTTGCCTTATGTAATCACATCTCAGGTATTAAGGAGGTGTCACTTCTCTAGGGAGGAAGAGTTTGTTAGTAGATTTAAAGTTTCTTCTACAGTGTTTGCTAAGCAATGCCTGTATGTATACAATATCGTGCAGCAGGGACTAGTGGGTTATACAGCAGAGAGAGTTCAGATTTGTTGTCAATTTGAACTTTTTAACTCCTGTCAGTTACCAGTGTTAATGTAATACACACTCCATCACCAAATTCCAGCTTCAAACTGTAAACTGCCATCTTATCATTCTTATGACAGGTCCTGGGATTCCCATTTCTACTCTTTTTGAGAACTACGGTGACAGAGGTACTGCAAATATTCTGCCTTTCTCTGAGCAAATGTTATACTCCTTGATCTTCACTTTGCAGATCCTCTAATACAATATTTAGGCTTGTGATCAAGAAGCCTTTCATCTTGTTTGGTATTAAGATATCTAGATTTATTAATTAGTAAAATCCAAATATGAATGAACATACTGATACCTTTATTTTAATTCCTGAGTCCACCACCTTTATAACATCTTGATGTTTGCCCATGATAGGTAAAATGAACTTCAGCAACTCTTTGTCTACCAAATTTTGACTCAAACTTTGTAGAAAACATCATGATTTCCAGACTATTCCTTTTCACATTTGGATGAACACAAGACTTCCTGATCTTCTTCATGAGGCAACACTACCTTATACAAAAGGCAACAGTGTGCTATTTAGAGTTTGCCCTATGGTGCTGTGCTAATTAGAATTTGGATCAGTGCCTTGCTCTTCAGCCATCAGTAGAGATATCAGGGAAGAGCAGAAGCCCTTTCAGATGATTAATTCAAATAACTGCTTCAGACAAGGTGTAATTATTGATGCAAAGTGGGATCTTCAGCAAGAAACATTCAGAACACTCATTCTTTAAGTAACCTGTTAGTGAGGACTGTTTGCAACTAAGCCAAGCAGGAACTTTCTAACAATGAAAATAATAATTGCTCTGTGGTGAATTTTCTACCTCTGTTCCTTTTTTTCCTTGAAAGTCCTTCTTCACCTTAAAGCCCTCAGTCCCTGAAATGTTATGAAAACCAGTATGGTCCTGTATAAAACTTCAGTGACTTAGCATTCCCCTTCCTTCCCCAATAATTGGTGGAAATGAACTGGTAGTTGTGATGGTCCTTGTGGTTCAGGCCGTTTTGATAACCCGGTATTAACTGAGTGCCGTCTGACCAGAAGACACATAAAAACATATGGAAGACAAATGCCACTATATTGTTAAGTTAAATTAATCTGTGGCCATTCACATAGAAGTCAATGAGTTTCAACATAGTATTATTTAAACTCCAATAGCAGTTGGTACATCTTAGTTTTTAACCACTCAAAAATGTTTGCAGATAGAAAATATTGATTAACCTGTCTATTGCAACTATGCTATGAAAACGTGTTTTGGTATTTCTTTTGCAGAAGGTTTAAATAGATGTACAGGTTTAAATACAGTTCATGAATTGATTTTTTCATATTTAATCCATTGTCATGGCTGTTTTCCCTGATTTGTTATTACTTTGTCTATCAAGGGCCCCTACTATCTTATTAAACTATGAATTGCATGAAATGTAGCTAAGTGCCCAGCTGCAATTATGTGTCTCTTAACCTCTCTGCAGGAGAGAAAAGTTTCATGTAATGCATTTTCACTACTGATTTCTTGATGCCTCACTCTGCTATGCTATTATTCTTCATGAATAAAAACAAATTCAGGTTTCTCTTTGACTTTTTCATTACATTTTTGGGTTTAATTTTCCTTAAGCCCCTTGCTTTCATAATCTCCTCTGTGGTGCAAAACTATTTTTAATAAATACATTTTTATTGCAATTGGCAGCATTTTGAAAATGTATCAGCCATGAATTTTAGTAGGAGATATGCAGTTAAACTAACTTACACCGATTTGGAAGCTCCTTCCAGGATGTCTACAATTCGTTTGGGGTAATGGGCAAGTTTCAGGGGTTTTGAGGGGAAGGATGAATGGGTTTGGGTGAATATCCAAAGCTAGGATAATTCTTCAGCCATAAAATAACCCACTTGAATCTGCAAAACTTTTCAAGAATACTTTGAAAGAACAAATTCCTTGTAATATTTCTGGTATGTCCTGAGCACTGTCTAGGTGAATGCATGCTGAGAGAATGCTTCTTGTAGTTTTTTGAGCATTTCCAGAAACAGGGAGGGGGGGAAAGGTAAACTAAAAGAGAAAAATCTCTTGCAGTTTTAAAAGGTTATTTCATTTTGAAAGTGAAGCTAAAAGTCACTGATTTCCATTATGTACTATATTCTTCATCCATTGCTACTCATGGGAAAATACTTAAACAAGTAAGACACAGTGGATTCATAGTGTATAATTCTGCAGTCTTATGTAAATTAAGTACATTTTAAATAGTGATTTTTAAATTATGCAACTGTAAATCTGGTCTACAGCAAGTAAACCAGTAAATTTTAATACCGTTTAGATTTAAAAAGAAAAAAATATTTACTAAGTGTGCAGTAATATATTCTAATTACAGTTATATGGAAAGTCTGCTATAATTGTGTATGAATGTATTTACAGTGGTTAAGCAAGGGTTTGCCATACCCCCTTGAGAAACTGAATTTCCTTCATTAACCCAGAAACAAGACACTCCCAAACAACTGTGCACTTAATCACACTGCCCAAGGGTCTGAGGTTAAACTGATGTTACTCTGGTAAGCAAGGGAGAAGATACAGGACTGTGCTTGCCGTGATGGGATGAATTTTGCATTGCCAGCTCCCACCATTTTAAAAAACTGGGATGAGGACTCTGCAGGAGAAAGCAGCTTCTTCATAGTGTGCAGGACTCTAACACTCAGAGGCAACATGTGAAATTATTTGCATTGCAAAAATGTACATCCTATAAAAATCTAATGAGTATTTTTGCACTTCAATACCAGTGCTTTGCTTTTGTTTAGCTGTGATCAAGCCCAGTTAGAAGTGTCTGTGTGGATTTCATTATTCTGCTTGTAAAAGTCAGATTTTCTTTCTGTTCTAATAACGCAAAATAAAGGAATCCTAATTAATGAAGAGGAATTAACTATCAATCAGTTAATAACTCAGGCATTTCTTTTACTTAGAGCTCAGAGTATTGGAAGACAATTGGGAATTACAGTCTGCTTTGCAAGAGATCAAACTGCCAAAAGAAGAAATTAATAAACTTGAAGTGGATGGTATAAGTAAGAATTAGACATCTTTATTATACTTTTTACCCGTACCATTTTAACATTTTTCCTTAGTTTTGTTATAGTAAGTATTACCTTTCTGTAGAACAAACCTATAAGTCTGTCCGATTGGGAAGAACAGGCCTGATTCTGCCCTGTTCAACAAGAACTAATTTGTCTGTGCTTCAGGGTATCTCTCAGTAAAAGAGTAGTTAAAATACATCTCTGCTTCACAATACATATTTTTTTAAAAATTCTTTAATACTATTGATAAAGTGTTTAAATATTGCGTAAACCCAATATAATATGGTATTAATAAAATGTGAAGTGTAAACTGCTGTTCAGGTTTTATACGTTACATTGATTTGCATGCACAGTTCTTTTCACTAGTGGCTTTACAAACAGTATTCTGTGGTAATCAAAAAAATTTAAAAAACTAATTTCTGGCAATCTTAACCATTATATTACTAGTTACGCTTTTCTAGGTACCTGGAAAAACTGAGCATCTAGGCTTTTGCAAAATAATAATTTTATACATAGCTAAATTAAAGTGAGTACTTTATTTCTTCAAAGTTGTTCTTGAATAGCTCAATATAAACAGTTAATTGCATCAATTCTGTGTTTCACATTTCATGCATTGTGTACTATGTGCTCACTCGTGTTCACATACTCTTACACCAAACTCTGGATTAGGCTCAGAGGAATCACTTTAACCATTAAGAATATAATTTTACTATGCCTTTTCTAGCTTTGTGGTACAGAATGCTTCTACCTCCACAGTTTGATAGATCCAAGAAGTACCCGCTGCTTATTCAGGTGTATGTAACATTTCCTTTCTTTGAATTTTGTTGTTTTGTTAATAAAAACCCATACTTCTTATAATTTAGCAAAACCTGGAACATTTGCAACATGTTTTGCTTTTTATGAAGCAAAAGCAAAACTACTTAGTTCTGTTTTCTTAGTTGTGGTGTTTTAATATATTTCTGGGATAGAAATTTAAACCAATGGAGATTGATAACGTTTTTAATGGTAATCTTAGCATGGTAAGAATTAGTTTCTCAGAGAAAGAAATAGTCTGAAAGATGTGGGTTATTCTTTGTAGTTCTTAGCTCTGTAGCTGCTTCTGTTTACCATGAGGCTGTCTGAAAGTATTGATTTCAGCTTTGCTAATAAAAGAAAAATTCAAAAGCCTGCTTAATTTTTTTAATTAAAAACCCCAAATGCCTAAGCCATGTAGACTGGCTTCCTAAAGAGCATTTGACATAATTTATTGCAAGCAGGAAAGGCAATAGAAATGCAATGGTAAGAAAAAAGAAATAATTAAAAAAAAAAAAAAAAGAAAAAGCAGAGGGCAGAACTGAGTGGATGTAATAAACTTTACAACGTTTTTTATTAACCAGTGATGATCCAAAGGTCCAAGAATGATAAGTGTGTTTGAATAAAGTTTAGAGTAGTAGAGTCCTGTCCTTGAGCGCAAATGTGTAATTTGCATTAGGCTATTCCTATCAGGAGTGTCTCCCTGTATTGCTCGGTGTGTAGGGTGTGTTCTGCCCACAGCTCCAACAACATGTGATATTCCCCACTGAAAAAAACAGGGTCTGGTGATGACCAGAAAGTGCAAAGAGCTGTACTTCTTTCTCCTGTTTTCTTTGGCATTGCTGACTGCATGTGAAGATCAAATGCAGAAAAGCAGAAATACACCAAAAATAGCTATTACACCTGAGGAATTTGGAGAGAGGAAAGAATTGAGTCTCCAAGGCATGACTCTTCCAAGGATTCCCCTTAGGACAAGCAGCTGATACTGCACCCCTTAGTCTGAGCTAAAACTAATTATTTGCCTTAGGCATAAGACCTAAATTATTAAAATGGATTTTAGATAGCAAAATATCATAAATATATGAAAACGTTGATTGAACTCTGTCTACTGGGCTCTCTGAACCACAGACATGTAGCAAAATACATGGGAGAAAAATGTTAGAAGTACCTATAGCTAAAGTCCAGTGTCCAGTAACCATTTATAAATTTGTAAGTATGAGTTGAAAATGTGTGAATTTTCATCCTCAGGTATGGAGGACCTTGCAGTCAGAATGTAAAGGAAACATTTAGCATTAGCTGGATAACCTACCTTGCAAGCAGAGAGGGAATTGTTGTTGCTCTAGTGGATGGCAGAGGGACTGCTTATCAAGGTGACAAGATTTTGCATGCAGTGTATCGAAGACTTGGAGTCTACGAAGTTGAAGACCAAATTTCAGCAGTGAAGTAAGTAGACTACCTCCTGTTTAACTGCTGAACTTACATACCTAGAAGTAATAATGTGAAAAAAATATTAAATTCTCAGCCTTTCGTCTGAAAAGCTGAGGTCTCCAGGAAATAAGACACCACTTGTAAAAATAAAATATTACTGTTTGCTTCATGCTAGTGAGATTTTGTGTGGTGTATTAAGTCCATATACCACTAAGTCCACATCTGGTCCTCACCTCTGGTATAAGAGCATCTTCAAAGGCTTCAATCCTAGGCCCAAGGAAATGAAAGTGAAAATAGTGAGAGATAAGCCAATGCATTATCCATTATTCTGAAATTTTCCCTGTAGGGCAAACCTGCCTCGGTGACCATAGAGATTAGCCAGAAATCCATAGTGATGTACCATACCGATTAGCTAAAGGTCAAATGTGAAGTTTGTAGCAAAACTGAACCTGACACAAACCTTCTAAAGGTCAGTTAGTCATAAACTTGCATTCTGTGCAATTCTAGGATAGTTAGGAACAACAAAAAGTGCCTGAGGTCCCCTGACAGGTGTTCCCCAACAGCTACTCCTTTGAATCAAAACACTTAAAAGGGTTCCAAGGGAAAATAATTCCCTGTGAAGAGGTTTTGGGAGGTAGTGAAAGCTGAAGATTGTAAAGAAAGGCTTACTGTTAATCTTACAGTTGCAGTAGCACTGCTAAAGTAAGCATTTAAAGGAGTTTGAACTGCACAGAGATGAGTGCAAGGCAGGAATATGGAATTTAGTCTAGCCTAAGGAATTTGGCCCAGCTGAGTATGGATAGATTTCCAGGTGCAACAGTAAATACCCTCTTTCCTTCAGACCTGACTGACTATCCTGGGTAGAAATCGGATGTAGCAATCCACGTTTTCACAGCTTTCTCTGCTTGTTTGAGAACACTGCCTGTACTTACAAGTGTGTATGAGGAGGATATCTGTTCCTTCCTCTTTCTGTTTTGTTTCCTCCTCAATGATATAAAGGCACTATTTTTCCTTTCAGTGATAAATGAAACAGAATAGCTATATATCATGTCAGGTTTTTTTCTATTAATCTATTATTTTATTTTATTTCTTGAAACTTAGGAACAGTGGCATACTTTAAAATATCAAAAGAATTGGGTTTTATTACTGTGAATCGTCACTCAGACATAAAATGTCAGAGACAGAGGGAACCTAAACTGATTCTGCAATTGCAAAATCTGCTGAGACAGGCCATGAAGAAATGACCTCAGTTTTCACACTTCCCAGTTTTCTGTCAGCACATAGACTAAATTTTTATTCAGTTAAATGTAGTGCATTCCATCTTCCTGATCTAACACATGGCTTAAGATGCATGCTTTTTAGAGAGAATCCTATACTCTAATGGGAAGTCCTTGGAGGGGCTTTTACTGGGAGCCCCAAGGATTAAGACAGTAATATAACAAAGCTGAATCATTTTTTGGCTTTCTAACTTTGTCCCACCCAGAGAGTATCTTGCATTTTGGGTGTTGTCAGTCACTCATGCTTGTCCTAATAAATAAGGGTAATATGTGTCCTGGGATGTATCTGAACCTGTTTTGTTTATCTGTCACTGTCAAACCTTTGTGGTCTTTTGCCTCATCCTCTCTTCTTTGCTGTTGATAATGCATCTCTAGAAATACAGTCTTCAGACTCTGTTTAGGAGACCTAATATTTATGATCCTCTTTAACCTGTTTGACTACTGAGTGCATAAGCAAGGTGCCCTTTTCATACATTTCAAGCTCATTACTGACGTGGAGCATTAGAAGATGCTTCCCTCCATATTACTTTTTATTATAGTAGCAGTATGAGCTTTTTACTTTTCAGGCATGTTAAAAAAAGAAAAGCTTATTGCTCCAGGAAATCCCTGATCTCAGAGGTTGATACTTTACCTCTCAAGAAATCAGAGTACCAACTCATTGTGACATGAGTATGTTGAGCATCTTGCAGGATAAATCTGAATATTGGTGGTAATGCAGCACCTTTGGCATTAAAGCAATGAAAATAATAATAGACTGTGGGAAGGTAGAGCTGTGGGAAATGAAAAGTGGTTATTAGTAGGAGTATGCTTTTTTGAACTTTTTGTGCTGCATGTGTGTGAATGTATTTCTGTACACATGAATACGTACATATATATACATATATATATATATGGGCACTTGTACAGCATGATTATAAAGTATAATGTTTATTCTAGTCTGGACTAGTTAACCAGGTGGACTCTAAGCATAAAAAAAAAAAAAAAGAACTTTTTTGCCAAGAAGCCAGATGGGCAGAGTCCTCATCCACTGGAACAAAAATTATGATGATGAGAATATTCATTTCAAAATTTTTGATTCTTTCAGGAAAAATTCTTCCTTTCCCTCTGAAATGCCTATTAATTGAGTAATTGATGCTTTGTAGAAATCAGACATGCTATGCTTGTCAGTTTGCTCAAATTCATGGGATGTGTGGAAAAAAGTGAAAGAAAAAAAAAGAAAAAAATTAGTTTTTGCTAATTTTTATAGTATTATATATATAATATATATATTATATATATTATATATATAATTTTTTATAGTATTAGCAATTAGTAATGCATTTTTTCTGTGATTTTTCTTTCTACAGAAAATTTATAGAAATGGGCTTTATTGATGAGAAACGAATAGCAATATGGGGCTGGGTAAGTGATTGGGTTTTTGTATCTAGCTTTAAATAATCCTGCAGTGTATTTTTTTTAATTCTTCCTTATTCTATCTTAAATATGTATAAAGTACCCTCTTCCTTTGTATGATGATATTACCAAAGGGGATAGTTCCTGTTGATGCCCATATACATGCAGTCAAAACAGTGCAAGCCCCAAAAAGGAATCTTTGGCACCTCAAGAGGAAATTTTGAAAAGCTTATGTCTAATACATTGTTTGGAGTTAGAGTTAAGCCAGATTGAGATGTTTTAAATGGCTTCACTTTTCACTTAGGGACTTACTGGCATGGTGTCAAAATTCAAGTTATTGTCCTTTCTGATCTGAGATTAAAGTAATGAGAAAGGTCCTATGACTATCTCTCACCAAAAAAACGTGATCCTTACATCATTCTGAGTCACTGTGTACTTGTCTCGCTTTGGATGGGTCAGCAGGGATGAACGTGGGTCTGCGAGGTTTACGAATTTGATAAATTCACTCAGAAGTGGAAAAATTGGACAGTATGGGAGTTACTCCAGTCATTTTTCATCTTTGATTTTTTCCATGTACTTTGTAACACACCCAGAAATAGCCAGATGTACTGCAAGTATTTATTAATAAATGGACAGATTCCACTTCCCTTAGGCACTGAGAAATAGAGTAAAAATTTTAGGATAGCACTGCATTCTAATAGGATAAAAATAAATTATTGGTATAGTTTGTGTTCTTTTTCTTGTGCTGTCAACTTCAAAGTAGGACCATTCATAAAAGTGAGAGTAGAGCTGTTAGTGGTTTTAATGGGAGAGCTGAAGCCACCTTCAGTGGCAGCACAAATGCTCCACAGGCCCTTTAGAGAGATCTTTAAGCCATTTAAGCCATTTGACTCAATTGCTCGTGTTTATCTTGAATGGCTGAAACAAGAATGCATAGGCAGAACTGCAGCCCTGCCTCCCACCCAGCTTCAGCATAACCACATTATACTATGTGGGAGAACAAGCTGATGAGTAACACCCTAGGGTCTCATGGATCGGGGATGGTACTGCAAGGGATGCTAAAGGGGGTTGGAGGCCACTCCTATGTCAGCCACACTCCCTCCTTCTCTGAGTAAATCAGTAGCAGCTATCCAGCAGTAACAGGCTGCACTAAAAAATTTTAGAGTAAACTGATGTGTTAGACATTAATTAACATTTTCCAATATTTTTCTCCATATACATGTTAGTTTTTCTCTAATCCAGAAAGATGTCTTATTTTATTCTCTTTAGCTGCCCATCTTTGCCAGGAGAATTCTTCTGATCTGTCCCTGTTTGTTTTGTTTAATTTTTTGCTGGTTTTTGTTGGCCCAGTTTCATTGTAAGAGGCTTGCTCAGAAACTCTCTAGAGCATGGATCTTTTAAGTTTCAGTTCAACTGTAAGTAAAGAAATTGGCTGATCTTAGGTAGCACATGAGCAGGGTTGCTAAAATCTTTCTATGAAACTTCTACTAATATTTAAATTACTTTGGTCAGACACTGCTATAACACCAGGATAAAATGGGTACCCTGTGCTGAAATTAAGTGACATGGCCACTTACAAGTGAGTAATTCTAAAGTGACATTAAGTATTTTAAGTCCAAATGAAAATATTTTTTTAAGTCACATTGTATTTTATTTCACTATATTGTTTCCAGAACCAACAAAGAGCTTGTACAAATCTAAAACATAGTATCCCAGTAGTGGATATAATATTAGAATGATGGCACTATTAAAAAACCTGTCATAGTTTTATCTCCATTTTTTTTTCTATTTGTTATACCGCTTCCTGGTCCATAAGCTTTGAAAGGAGCTGAAAGGTGTTTGCTTTTTTATAGCCTGCAGCTTGGCAGATATGCATGAACTTGTACTTTCAGATTAACCAAACTCTTCTGGATGGCAAAAGCTCTTAAATAGCCACTAAAGCAATTCAAGTTGTGAACTCTATCTCTCTGCCTGTTACAGTGAATAGATTTATCTGCCCTATCCTAATCCTTTGTTTTTTAACCTTGTGGACAGATTTTTTTAGAAGATCAAATGAGCTGGAGCAATTCTATGAATTATTGTTTCTATTAGCATATCCCTCACTGTCATTTCAAGCTGGAATGTCAAGAGACAAATGAAAAGCTTTTTATTTACAGTATTTTCCTGTCTCAGCAACTGGCCCCACATCATTTCACAGATCTATTCTGATATCCACTACTACCTACTTACCTGACTTCTGGCTATGAACTTACTCTTCCTTTCTGGGTCCCAGTTTGAGGAATCAGGCCAGACAATAACAAGAACAGTGGCAGGCAGGAGGGAGGAATTGCTCCAACCTCAAGTTCTCAGGTAGCTGAGTCTGTTAGTACTGATGATTGTGTTGGTTCAATATGCCATTCATTAGCAAAAACTAGATAGTTTGTTAAGGGAGGGAAAATCTTGTATCACTTCTTGGAGGTGAACATTGAAAGGATAAGAGTTGATGAGCACAAGTTGCCACAAGGAAAGTTTTCTTTTGGTTTTAGAAAAATAAATTTCTGACAACAGTGATCCCTGTTGAAGCAGATTGCATAGAGAGGCTTTGTAAAATGGATGTGGCTCTGGTCAACCTCATTTCAACCTGCAGTTAGCCCTGTTTTCAGATATAGGTTGCATTAGAATACCATGAAGGACCCTACCAACTTAAATTTTTCTATGAATAAGTGATGATAAGAGCAGTATCCTGTGACATGCACTGAAGAAGTAGCAAAAAAGAAGTGATTAAATACAAATGTCTAATCTCTCTCACAAGGAATCACATTAGATCCATTTGAAATTAATAACTTAAAAAAGAAAAAAAAAAAGCTTTTGTGGCTTTGTCCTCTGTGCATTCAAAGCAAAATGTTTACTTTGGAATTAATTTATAAGAGTTTGATTCAGAAAACAAACTGATACTTCACCAGTAATTTTAAACTGTGATTTCTCCCCAGTCCTATGGTGGGTATGTAACTTCTTTGGCACTTGGATCTGGCAGTGGAGTATTTAAATGTGGAATGGCTGTGGCTCCTGTTTCCAGCTGGGAGTATTACGGTATGGAAACTTGTTGGAAATACTGACTTGGAAAGCAAATGTAGCATTCAATGACTTCTTAAATTAAATCCTTGCAGGAGACTGGCAATTTGAGAGATAAAGACATTGAAATTACTTAGACATAAAACTCTTAAGACCTTAAGTTTATTGTTTTCCTTGCTGAAAATAACTGACTGCAACTGGCAGGTTGGAACAGACTTTGTTACACAGAAGAAAGTATGCCCAGATAATTCCATATGCACATCTGTAGCAGTAAGTGTCCTATTAGCATATCCCTCACTACTAAACTGCTATACTAAGGAGTGATCTTCCTAAAAATCCTGTTGAAACAGTATCACTGAATTCAGAAGCGGCTGACCTGATTTTTCTGCCAGTAGTGGAATCACAATGCATTTCAACTTCGGATACGCAGATGACCTCTGTCAGGAATCAGTATCTCTGATGACTGCAAAGTTATTTCCCAAAAGCAGTAGAAAAGAGAGGGACTTTTGTGTCTGATATAATTTTTTTTTTTAAATTAAATATTTTCCATTTAAATGTTTCTCAGCCACACCTTATGTGTTGTTGTGTTACATACATATTTTTATTTATGTTTATGGAATTAGGCTCCAAACTGTTCAGAGGAAACAGCTCTCAGATTATATTTCCAAGGCCTTCCTGTGTGAATAAAGCAGGCACATACTCATACTTTCTGACCTGTTAAGCTTTTGGCATGGTGTAAAGGAACCTTAGTGTAAAAAAAAATCATGGCATGCATGTTTTCAATGAGTAAAATGTAGCACTTCGAACACATTTACTTAGCATATGGTCGTTTGCTAAGAAGTCTTGGTTATGAAAAAATTTTTTGGTTAAATGGAAAAGATTCCTTCCCTGACTGCTAGCACAGACATTCCTTGTATTTATGGTGTTTTGCAAACAAAGGGGAAAATATTTGTATGACACAGGAAGCATAGTCTTCATGTGTTCACTGGCATCAAGATTTTTTTAAGACATTTTTACTCATGATAGCAAAAATATTTCCAGAATGCAGGCATAAAGCACTGTTTTTGCAAAAGTCCTTTAATAAAAAAAGAGTTATAAAAATTTGCCTGATCATTACAAATTGAATGAAGTTTTTCAGTTAAAGTAGATTAGACCCCCACCATTGCAATCTTTACTTCAGCTGACTTTTCAGGAAGGAGTTAAAGAATCTTGCTAAAAACACCTTGTAAAATCCAAACAGGCAAATGTCCCTCCACTAAGGAAGGAAGGAAACAGAAGGAAGTCATGAGTCATAAGTTTTGGCAAACAGATCATGTTAACATTAGGATGAACTGTGTTAGGGGCAAAATTACAGGATGCTATATATTTGAGTCTCTAAGTAGTATCAGTATATCAGAGGATGTACTGCCCCTAGACCTTCTAAATCCTGTCCCACACTCCTTTAGATACACAGAGATTCTGGACCATAATCTTTTCTCAGAAGCTGTCCCACCCCCTCCATTTTGAGTCAGAGTTAATAACAGCTGAACAGTTATAAGATGAAGAGGAAAATTCTGTTGAGGGACAATGTATAGTTAAAAGCATTAGATATGTGACTGTTTGTTTAAAATTTATTTAAATTTATCTCCTTTTCCTTCTTCAGTAATTGACAAGCTGAATCTTCCACTCAGTCATCATAATGCAATTCTACTGACCTCTGTGGACTTGTTGTAGCTATACAGCTAGAATAGAGTGGAAAATTTGGCTCAGAATACTGTAGAAATGCCAGCCATTCAGAAAGAGTCTATTTTATTGAAAACTTAAGCCCAATATGGTTGTTTGACACTGTGTTGACAACAGATATTGCACATTTTCTGTTTTCATGGAATGATAAAGGATTTTGATAAAAGATAGGCTACTTGGATTTGGTACTACTTAGTTTGTTATAAGTTAACTTCAGAAGCTTTGCTTGGCCGATCAGGAAGACATAGTAAACATCTTTAGCATTCAGTGGTAGCGAGTATATTGAGTCATTTTCCTTTCCTGGAAGGATTCTCATTTCTACTTTTTAATGAAATTATTCTAATACAGTGTATCAAACTGGACAACAAGGCAGACAATCCCAGTTCTTACTGATTACAATGGCAGTCACCTCTCTTTTGAGAGAGAAAGATGCCAGCTCTTCTTTGTCAGAAAGCCCTGACTCCATTAAATAAATAAAACTCTTGTAATACTGCAGCTTGACTGCTCAATATGTGTCAGTTACTCTTTCAAGGCAAGGTCATAAAGCAAGTAATGTTCTGGTAGTGACAGCTGCTGTGTCACTTTTCCATAAATTTTCATAACAGCTCGTAGTTAAAGCACAAATACCAAGGCAGCTCAAAGATAGATATTCCTGCTGATTTCATGGTGATATGTACTGTTCAGTTATGGACATTTATTTTGTCAAATCTGTTTACAGTCTTTGTTGGAGTTAGAAAAAGAAATTGAACAGAGATGGGCCACTTTTTCAGTTCATGCCTGTATCCTTTCCTACTCCCCCTAGTTGCTGCATATATACACTCAATAGGAAAAGGACAATATACATATCCATATTTACTGTATATACTCAGATACTCTTTTTAAGATGTCAGAATGAGCCTGTGTCATCTTTCCACCATCCATCTTTATTGGCTTATTCAAATGACTTCTGGAGTTCAGCCCAACAGTATAAAGCAGTATCAATTAATTACCTTTATCCACAAAACCTTCTGTTGGTTCCACAGTTGAGTATTAAACCACTATTTCTGCAAGGATGTTCTAAAGGACAGCTATTAATTAGCCTTTATAGTTGATTTTTATTTTTTATTTTTTCACAGAAGGCACAAAAATATCTGTACTTTATCTATAGCTTTTTTCTTCTTTAATTTCAGCATCTATCTACACAGAACGATTTATGGGTCTTCCTGTTGAATCCGATAATCTTGAGCACTATAAGGTAAGAATTCTATTTGTGTGTTGATCTGCCTTAAATTTGAATCACACTTCCATGGACAAGTAGGACTGTGAAGAAAATGACCCACCAGCTCTCATAGTCTCTCAGAGTCCTGTAGTTAAGTTACTACTTTGAAATTCTTATCTCCATAATTAATTGTGGTTTTACATTTATAAATCCCAAAAATGCTAACTTGAAATCTGCATTTTCTCACTTGGACAAGTCAGGCAGCTCTGCCAGTGCAAACCGTTAGCCTAGGAAAAAACTCCAGTGAGAGGGATTAAAATGTTGATGTTAGTAAGGTTTTGGTTGGTAGTTAGATGTAGTATGCAAGCTGCTTCATGCAAATTTAGCTCTTGAAAGTAAGATCATAAGCATACTGAACAGTCAGAACATCTTCCCCTGCCTGGAACAGCTTGCCATTCTTTTCTTCACATTGATAGTAAGTCTGTAGTTTCCTCTAGCAGCACACATACCAGCTCCTGATACAAAGAGGCCAAAGAACTTAGTGGAAAGACTCCTGTTAAAGGTTTTGGATCATTTTTCTACCTATTTCTATCCCAGCTCAGAGAACAGAAATGCTCAATACCAAACAGCCTTGGCAGGGATGTCTGTGTGGCCAGGAATTATAGCATTCAGGGAATGACATGTGACTAGTGCTGTACTTTTTATTAACTGGCCCTTAGAAAAGGCACTGAATATCAAATCTGTTTCTGATAGCATAGATATGCTTGTGATAGAACAGCCAGAGAGCTGCAATCCAAGCTAGCACATAGTTCTCCTATGGACGGGCATTATCACAATGTGGGACACATTATTCTTTCTCCTGCTACTGTTTTTCATAACACGTGCAAATGATTTAAGAAAAAACAGTATTTATTTGAAGGTATGCCTATCCTGAAGTCACAGATCACAGACTCACGGATTCGTAGTTTGGAAAAGACCTCTGACATCATTGAGTCCAACCATTAGCGAAGTCCATTACTAAACCATGTCCCCAAGTGCCACATCTGCAGGTCTTTTAAATACCTCCAAGGATGGTGACTCCACCACTTCCCTGGGCAGCATATTCCGATGCCTGACAACCCTTTCCATGAAGAAATTTTTCGCATATCCAATGTAAACCTTCTCTGGCACAATTTGAGGCCACTTCCTCTTGTCCTGTCACTGGTTGCCTGGGAGAAGAGGCTGACCTCCACCAGGCTACAACCTCCTTTCACGTAGTTGTAGAGAACCATAAAGTCCCCCCTGAGCCTCCTTTTCTCCAGGCTAAACACGCTCAGCCACTCCTCATATGACTTGCTCTCCAGATCCTTCACCAGCTTCATTGCCCTTCTCTGGACATGCTTCAGCACCTCCCTGTCTTTTAGTCATGAGGGGCCCAAAACTGAACATGTGATTCAAGATGCGGCCTCACCAATGCAGAGTGCAGAGGAGTAATCACTTCTTTGGTCCTGCTGGCCACACTAATGCTGATACAGGCCAGGATGTGATTGGTCTTCTTGGCCACCTGGACACATGGTAGCTCATGTTCAGCTGCTGTTGACCAGCACCACCAGGTCCTTTCTTGCCAGGCATCTTTCCAACCATTCTTGCCCCCAGCCAATAATGCTGCATGGGATTGTTGTGAGCCAAGTGCAGGACCTGGCACTTGGCCTTCTTGAACCTCAGACAGTTGACCTTGTCCCATTGATCCAGTTTGTTCAGATCCCTCTGCAGAGCCTAATATGTATATATATATATATGTATGTATGTATGTGTATATATATATATACGTACATGGCTTCTATTGTGGTCACTGCTGTCATTATTTTGTCAGTTCAACTGTTTGATTGCTTTTCTACTAGGTAATGAAAACCTTTTACCAAGGTGAATGAGTGGTTTAAATTGAAATTGCTGAGCTATTCACTTTTCTTCTCAACAGAATTCAACTGTGATGGCAAGAGCAAAGAATTTCCAAAACGTAGAGTATCTTCTCATCCATGGAACAGCAGATGGTGAGGTTTGCAAATGGCAGAACAAACACAGAGCCAGAATCACTTTGTTTGAAAAACATTAAGCATCTATCTTTGCCTTTGATTAGGGTCAGTACTTAAATCTTTGGTAGATTTCCATATGACCTATTATAAGATGCTTACTCATTCTTCGTAATGTCAACTGTATCACTTGATAATTAGTGGACACAACTTAATGCACTATAACTTTCTGCTTTGTGGTATTTACACATTTCAACAGCCAATCTCTTTTTTCCCTTTTTCAGATAATGTACATTTTCAGAACTCAGCACAAATTGCAAAAGCTCTGGTTAACGCACAGGTGGATTTCCAGGCAATGGTAAATAACAGACTATTTTTCATTTTGAACAGTGGTTCACAACTTTTATCAATAAGCTTATCTGACATTTAACAATGTTTTTAGTAACCCAGTTCAACTGAACGTGCTTCAAAGTCTGGCAATTGCTAGTGCATTTGCTACTCTTCATAAACAGTTTCTCAATTTCTTCCCCAAAGTATTTGCATGCTCTTTTTTTTTTTTTTCCCTTGCCCTTTGGATCCTAGCAGGATTTCCCTCTAGTCAAGAATAACTTGGAAGCTTTTAAAATGAGCCAGGGAGAAGAATAAGAATCCAGCCTCCTTATGAACATTGTTGATAGCTAGTAAAGGAGAATTGGATCAAAGAGCTGGCTTTTGAGGCCAAAATCATTACTGGTTCTGATAGATTCTATCTTGAACTGGACTTGCCTGCCACAGGCATGAGGTGAGACAAATAGGTGTAAGGTATCCAAATAGTATATTCAGGATCAGGGAAAAAGAAAAGTTCTCTGAAAAACTTGGTTGGGATAGCAGGCAAAGAGAGACACATATGCAAGAGGTCACAAGATATAAAGGAGGAATGAGCAGGGGGAAAGTAGTTCTGAGTTACATGCTAACCTCTGCTTCCAAACCTTCTTTTTTTCCTCAGGGCCAATAACCAAAGTATTTGTTTGCTATCAAATATACGCACCTTCTGCTTGAGTCCAGTTTCATGGGGCCATGAACTCTCCAAAAAGGAATCACACAGGGATCTCCCTGTACTTGGGTTTTGTAGGCCCTTCCGTATATTACACATTTTCTGCCTCCTTCACTGATAGTTAGCAGATGTGGTTATTCTTCAAGTGTCTGGAATGCTATATGTGGTTGTAGTCATTCCGGTTAAGCTACAGTGGAATGGCAGATATTTCTGAGAGTCAGCATAATTCCTATGTGTATTTTATTTCCAGTACACCATTTACAGTGTTCATGGCTCTGCTCTAATGCAGGATTTTTTGAATAGAATTCAAAAAACAGTTAGATGAAAGTTGCTTGCTTAAAACCACTGTTTATTCGTAAGCAAGACTGTGATCCCTATTGTCCAGGCCATGCAGCAGGTTAAGGGCATTTCATCCCAAAGGGCAACTCAAAGTTCTTTTGCCTGACTTCTTACAATTGACTTGTAAGTACTGAGGGAGTAACACTTAGTCTTAGGGTACAGAAGGTTTAGAAATATTAATATATTGGGAACATAAGAAAAAGATTATTGAGTCCCTCTGTTTTCTTTCCTCTTTACGGTAAGAAAACCCATTTCTTGTAATGTTTAACTATTGCAGAATTGAAAACATAACACAGGGGGTTTATGTTTTGTTTTTGTTTTTTTCAGTGGTATACTGACCAGAACCATGGAATTCCAGGCCTTTCCAGCAAACATCTCTACACACATATGACCCACTTCCTCAAAAAATGTTTTTCGTTGTCTGAATGAGTGGGCTATTCAGAGCATGCTAAGGCATCTGAGGCATCTCTGGGACAATGCAATGGTAACAGTGCCCAAGTTATATAGTTTTTCAGGTGAATTGATAACAGGAACTTTGAAGTTTTAAACTTGATGTTTACATTCACTTTTGATAGTGTATATTATCAAATGTTACAGTAATACATGTTTTGACACATGTAACACCTGCTTGATAGAATAAATAAAATCAGAATCTAAAATGTCATGTGCATTTATTGCCAGCTTTCTTAAACTTACATTCTGCAGTCCAAAGATAGGTGTTTCGTTGCAAAGGCATACTGTCAGATTAACATGCTTGCATTTGTTAACTACAACTGTAAAATGGGAAAGGACAAAGAAGGCACTGCAAATACCTAATTAGCATCCTAACAAGAACCAGTTTCTCAAAATTTATTTCCAATTTCTTGGAAAGAATCCAAGCAGGGATAGGAACACACAGTATTTAAAGCTGAAGTTTGGATACTTATCGAGAGTATTGAATGCTGTGTTCAAAATTTATTCAACTCTTGTTTGAAACCTTGATTCTGCAAAACTCTCAGTGCTCAGGTTTAAATATGAAAGCAGGACATTCAGGATAACTATTTTATCTCAGTGGGTTTTTTTCTCCCTGTATTGAAAATATGCAAGCCATATTAGCCTGCTTTTAATCTCTAATCATCACCTCAGCATTCAAATTAATCTCAATGTCATTTATCCCAGACTAGAGGGGAAGGATCAAGGATTATGCAAGCTTTCTTTGCTTTGTTTCTAGTGAAACTGTTTTAGGGGGTCTTTTAAAAATGCTAGAGGCTAATAATGATTGGAATACTTGTATTCTTTTGATTAGTAATTAAATCAGTCCTGTCATAATATAAGAATATGAACTAGATAATTGGCAAGAGATCTATTGTAGATTAAATGGTTCCATGTTTAAAAAATTCTGAGTTAGCCTACTGCATAAGAACCATTGTCTGTCTAACACAGTATCTCATCTCTGCTATTAGCTGTTGAGAGTAAAAAATAACCTGAAAAAGATTGTGTTGCCTTCCTACAAAGCAAGCTGCTTCCTAATTCTCTCAGAGATCAGTTGCTGCTTCTTTGTGGAGAAGCAAGGGGATTCATTTGAATTTCTTGACAAAAACATGGGGTTTAGCCAAAATAATTAAAATGTGGAAGTGATTTGCTATGTAACAGCTTCCTTCGTTTGTTAATGGCAATATCAAATCTGATTTTCCACACATGAGAACATTCCTTAGATACATCTTTATGTAAATGTAGTTGCCAAGCTGTTTGTAATGGTTAAATTATACTTTGATGGGAACTCTTCAGAAAATACTCAATTAGTTCAGGTTTTTTTGGAAACGCTGCCAATTACGTGATGTTAATGAGCTTTTTGTTGGTAATGTAATTAAAATTCAGCTGCTATAATGGCTAAAGGAAAAAATTATAGCTCTAAGAAAGTTAGCATTAAGCAAATATAACATGAAGTGGGGCTAATTAGATGTTGATTATATGGTCCTATGTGCATTTGCTGCACACAACAGTAGTCTCAGAATGTGGTTATCTTACAAATAAGGAATACAATTCAGTTGAAATTACTGAGATTTAACTCTCAATTTCTTATATTGATACAGCACTATGGAAATCATCGCAACATTGTCGTGAAAGAGAGAAAAGTCAAGCTCCTATCCCAGATGCTTAAGGGTTTAAGATAACTGAATAAGCCAATGGGGACCTAGGACAATTTTCAAAAATGCATCATATTGATCTCACATAAATATCAGTATATTAAGTTCTCTTTCAGTTTCTGCACCTTTATTTTTTTTATTCTTTTGAAAATCCTATAATCTCTGGAAATCTGGGCAGATGAATTGGCCCTTTGTGGGTACTATGAATAGTAAAAAGATGCAATGTGTTGTTCACACCCTGCCCACAGGTCTGTTGTCAGAAGCTTCTGGAAGTATTTGGAATAAGGGACATTTCAGGAAAATCTGTAAAATAAAATAGCAGAAGGTATCTCTTTCTCAAGGGGTGTTAGCTGTTTCATTATTAATCTGCCCTGAAGTCTGTTTGTTTCCTAAGGCAGTCAGAGTACACATCTTCCAAACTGTCCACTGTTTACTTTGGCCTGTAGGTAGCAGTTGTGGGGGATGAAAAATGGACAAAAAAAAAAAAAAAAAAAAGGGCATCTTGCTGCTATCATTCTTCCTTCATTGTTTTTCGTGTTGTTAATTTCTTTGCCTCACACAGTGTTCTTGCCAAAGAATGGGAAGAACATGTCTCCAGTAGAGTGTGACATTTACACTGAGTTGCTGAAATAATGTCTAACCTGAAATCATGATTGAGCAACCATGTGTTTTGATGACCTGGGGGAAAATGTCCTAGGATGTTTGAGTGTCAAAGAAACCCTCTTAAAAACACATACAACATCAAGTTGCTGCCCAGCCTGTGCTAGTAACAGATAACGTTGCAATCAATCATTAGAAATCTTGCAGAGCCCCTCAAAACTGCCCTCGCAGTATCACAGGATGACAGAATGGTCAGGGTTGGAAGGGAACTTTGGATGTCTACCTATCCCACTTCCCTGTTCAAGCAGGGCCCAGTGGATGCAGCTACATCCACTAGCCCAAGACTTTGTCCAGATGGCTTTTGAATATCTAAAAGGATAGGCACTCCACACAACCTTTCTGGGCCAGTGCTGCCAGTGGTTGGTCACCCACATAGTATAAAAGTGTTTCCTTATGCTCAGACAAAACATTCTGTGTTTCAGTTTGTGCCTGTTGCCTCTTGTCCTGTCACTGGGCATCACTGAAAAGAGCCTGTCTCAGTCTTCTTTAGATCATCCCTTCAGATATTTATAAAGAGTGATAAGATTATCCCAAGCCTTTTTTTCTCTAGAAAGAGAACCTTTTCTGTTCTATATTGTTGTCTCCAAAAACAATCCATGTTAAAAGCATTACCACAAACATTCACTGGACAGTTATTTGTCCCATTCCTTTTTAATCAGAGAGAAAAGTGTAGGCTTTTCTGTAACAGATCTTCAGCAGTTCAAGGTGAAAGGGCTTGTCCTGAAGTATCAAGCTGGTGCTAACAAAGTATGTTTAAGGGTCAGCCTTATATATCATTAAAAAGTATATATAACTATACTGCAGACATAGAATATGGTGTGTAAGAGCAAACACTGGGATCCAATTTGAATTTAAGCTAAACTCTTATGACGAGCTTTTCTAAGCTAATGAATGAACATCCTCACAGTTTCGCTGCCCCCTTTAAAATGTTTTAGGGGTTCTGGTTTTTGGAAAATGCTGAGCACTTTCTCTTCTCTTCTTCTCTTCTCTTCTCTTCTCTTCTCTTCTCTTCTCTTCTCTTCTCTTCTCTTCTCTTCTCTTCTCTTCTCTT
>JAWWEE010000162.1:16840586-16921821 GCA_035221455.1 Xenops minutus | reverse complement strand
CTTCTCTTCTCTTCTCTTCTCTTCTCTTCTCTTCTCTTCTCTTCTCTTCTCTTCTCTTCTCTTCTCTTCTCTTCTTTCTCTTCTCTTTCGCACTTCAGATACCCAGACATACCACTTCAGACAATGAAACTTAAGGCTTCAAATGTATCATATAAACAAGGTATATAAGCCTCTGAAGACTGGACATAGTTGTTCTGAATTAAGTAAACAGGGCCTTGATAAATAGCCACAAATGCAGTTGTTTACAAGTTAGTTTCCACTATAAATCTTCTTTAGCTTTTACAAAATAAAACTAGAGCTGAAAAGTAAAAACTGCTTTATTCTAGGAGCTGAAGTGTACATAAATAGTAGAAAGGCACTGATTTCAGTCCAGACCTGCTTTCATCATGTATCTCATTCGTGCGGTGTGAGCCATACATATCAATGAGTGTGCAATCCTCATACTTCAAACATGGAGCTACATGCTTTGCTTCTCTTAGGACTACTGCAGCTGCAAAGAAGAAAAGGCCTGAAGAGAAATTTAGTAGAAAACCAAGTATAACTCCAGCCAGAATATGGTTGGTGTTATACTCATTTTACTCAGATACCAAGTCAAATTCAGACTGTATTCAATACTTTCCAGTTTGCCAATCAGTTCCAATTACAAGGCACAGCTGTTTAGAACATTTTATAGAGTCATTTGAAGGCTCTATATTTAATCTGAATAATTCATAGTATTTGCTAAGAGCATTTGGTATTACTTTCAATTATGAACATTGTCTTCTTAGATTGTAAAATAACTTGTACTTATTTGGCCAGCTCTTCCACTTGCGCAAATTGATGCAGCTCCATTGACTTGCAACGGAGCGATTCCAATTTAGTGAGTAGACAGAGTGGGCTACAGCACAGTTGCAATAGCTCTCTTTCCTGAGGTACAAACCTGGCAGCGTTCATGGCAGTGAGCAAGGACTTGCATGCTGTGGAAAGGCTGAGAGACCTTAAACTAATCCTCCATTTCAGAAAGCCATTCTCACTCTCCAGAGGGTAGCCATGGAGTTGTATACATACACAGGCACACATTTGTGTGTGTTATGTATCAGTACACATGTGAAATATGATGTTTTATGAATGCATGTATTTACACAGGTGTTCTTCTTTTATTGGTTGCACTAATCCTCAGAAGGGAAATGTTGGGCTAGGATAGGAAAATGACAGGGGCTGCAGAGCCCAGCCCTCTGAACTCAGGGTGACAAAGTTAGGGAGGGAATGGTTTCTGTGCAGTATAAGAAAGTAAAGGGTGTGAGCCTGAAGTTATACCCCAAGATACATCCTCCTCCCTTTAGACATGTATTGAATAATAATATAATTACAATAAATATGTAATGAAGAAATACACAGAAAACTTTGGAGTGGTCGCTTTTCTGTGCACAATTGATGGGAATATTTTTACCTTTTACTGTCAAAAGTCAGCAATTTACTAACTAATTAAAATGTTCAAATCTTTAAAAATTAAGTTTCACGTTTTTTTTTTTTTTTTTTTTTTTTTTTTTGTGTACCAACACTTAAAAGAGAGAAACATCCTGGAAAATTATTATATTCAGAGTATGCTAGACAGTTATAACAAATATATTGATCCTGTTTTTCTGAAATGCCATGTCACCTGGAATTGATGCTAGAGCATCAGGTTCAGTGTGCAGCTGCTAAGAATTCTGCTTCTCTGCAGAGATTATGTCCAGTGAGTGCACTACACTGTCCTTAATAACAGACATTACCTGGTACTAAGATGATGGTGCAGGAAACTGATCAACTCCAAATACAGTGAACTAGAGACAGATTTTTTAAGGACTCCAACTGAATCATGAAAAACATGAAACTTTCCTGAAGGCAGGTCACTTTCAGGTTTTGTCTCTTAGTCTGACTTGAAGTATTGTCACATATGAGAACTATGATATAGAGGAGAGTGAGGTTGCCCTTGATTTTTTCTAAGAGATGCCAACTAACTATTGGATTTTAAAATGTTAGAGGAAAAAATCTGAGTATGTATGCATGTTTCATACACTCAGTATAACTTTCTGCTTCTGTTTGGTAACTCATGTTTGCTGTGCTCTGAATACTATAGACCAAGTTTTGGCAACTGAAGGTTTCATGGTTCGTGATGGGAGTTCACTTCTTTCTTGTACCTTTTATTTTCTGTGTATCACTTGAAAAACAAATAAGCAGTCACCTTCTAGATGCCAGATGACCTGCTAGATGATACAGCCTCTGTAACAACCTGGCCAGCCAGGTGCACTGAGGTGCTTTGTCTCATACTTTTTTTCTGGAATCATCCTGCTGTAAACAAGGAACTTTATATGACACAAGAAAATAAACTGAACTAAACAAAAACTGAAAAACTGTCTGTTTCCTGGGGGAGAGGATGTTATCTCACATTCTGTATTGCCGGTTTAAAAAGCTAAGTGTTTTTAACCTAACGTGTAGAGAGATAATTGTAGCAATCCGCACCAAGATTGTGTGTGTGTCCTCCAGGAGCAGGGCCGGTCTAAAGGGCCCTTGGATCCCCCTCTGCTGCGCTGCCGGGGAACTGCAGGGGCGCGCAGCGTGGACTCCGCAGAGCTCCGTGGGCAGACCACGCCTAAGGATTTGGTGCTGGGCTCAGATTTAGACTGTGACTTTGGCTCTCCTACAGAACTCTAAATAGTTGTTAAATTTTTAAAAAAATAGTAATTCTGAGATAGAGTCAGCAGAGTATCTCAGTGACATTAGCATCTCATGAAAATAAGTAGATTTTGGGTACGAGATTGTTTCCAAGTTTATTTTGGCCCCATTGGCACTGTGTCTTAGACATGAGGCAGTTGTATGCCTAAGAAAGGTTGGTACACAGAGATAGTAATTCTGGTCATTTCAAAAAAAAAAAAAAAAAAGAAAGAAAAAAAAAAGAAAAGCCAAGTTTAATAAATATGTATGGAAGTTTGCATATCCTATGCCAATTAATGACTGGGAATCCATGACTTTGAATGGATGTGAATAATGCAATTTAGGGCAGGAAAAAAGTAGATATGGGTAAGAGAACATGTGGAAAAGAGAGGGAAAGAAGTTAAACTTAAAACTGAAAGTAACAAACAGGCAAAATAAGGGTCTCAGAAATGATTAAAGGTACAAACAGAAGGCTGTGAGGAGAGGAACAGAAGGTGTGCCTTTAAGTTTGGAGCAGCAGCATCAGTAGACACTTGCATTGTACCTAGACATTACAAAAAAAAAAAAAAAAATCAATCTCAGTAAATGGATCCAAGAGCATATAAAAATTATACCAAAAAAAAATAAACTTGATTATGTGGACTGTGTCGTGAGACAATGTTTCCCTAAACCCAAATTGTCGTACCACAGCAAGGTATTTAGGCTAGACCTCTAGGAATGAACCATTAAATTTTGCTTGCTACTCTAACACTGCAGTTCTTAAGTTCATACACTTCAATTGTATCATATGGGCTATGCCAATCTGACTGTGGTCAGCCAGCAGAAATTTAACTCAATAAAGCAGATTCTTTGCTGGCTTCAAGGAGCAGTGTTAGGGGAAATAAGAGGGTTTGTTGTGATACATATGCCTTGTGCCACAAATCAGACCATGGGCCCCTCCAGATTGGAGCACAGGCTGTTGTCAGTGTTCAGTGAGATGTCCACTGTGATTCCAGAATTGTCCCCAGTACTGAATGGTTTAGCATCTTGACAATAGTTACAAAGAACATACACAGATACAAAGCTCAAATCTGTTTTGTTTATTTTTTTATCTTGTAGGGAATGGAGGTGTGAGAAAAAGGTTTATCTTTCATGAATCTTTAGGTCACTGTGTGAAACTTAATTTATAATGAATGTTGGGCATACATTTCTCATGTGAGTATGAATTTTCATACAGTAACATTTACAAAGTTGGAACTTTACAGCTAAGGCTAATCAAAACTTATTTTAAAAATTTGACCTGCACTAGGTGTTGTATAGCAGAGTAGCCATCACTGCAGTACTTCACATCTCTTTGTGTTCATTATACTGGCACAAGATCATTTGAAGAATAATTCCAGGTCTTTGGGGGAGTTATGTTGGTTATTGTTAACAGTCTATTAAATTTATAAACCTTGATTTGAAATTGCTAAATGAAGATGATGCTATTGATGTCAATAGAATCATAATTCTAAATGTTAAAAATGGCATATCAGAATTTGGAGAAATTGCTGCCTTAATTCAGGCACCTTTTGCCCATTGTTTGTCATGTTAATGCCCTTCTGTTTGATATTTACTTCTTTGGACATTGCTACCTCACTCCTTTTGCAAAACCATGTTAGCATTGATGTCATAAAGTAAGCAGAGTGAATGTGTGAAATTGCTTGTAAAATTATCAAATGAAATGAATAGAAAACATGATGACTTTTTTTTTTTTTAAGTTGAATAAGGAAACTGTCAGCAATGATGCACTCCTGTAATGCTTACTAGAGCTGAACAGTGTATATATATAAGTCTGTGCAAAAGAGACAGCTAGGCACAGCTCAGGATCCTCAAGGCTTGCCATAGTTGCAGAGAAGAGAGTAGCAGCTCTTTCTGCAACTGCCACATATCACTTCAGAGTATAATAAGGTAAGATTTATATGATCTATCAGTACAATTTATTTGAGAAAGCTGAGTACATTATCTTATTGTATTGCCCAAAGTTTGCAATAGAGGTGCAGATCTTTCAGTAAATTCATTACACTCTAAAGTTATACTCACTGATATTTGGAGTTAATGATATCATCATTTAAATCTTTTAATGTATGGAATTAGTTCAACAGAGAATAATCCAAAAAAGGGAAATTGGCAATTTGGTTTGCAGAATTAACTGAAAGGAGGAAGATTAACCATTAGAAAGTGAAAGACAAGCATTGTAGTTACAATTTAAATATGAGATACACAGTTACTGATTTTTATATTTTTTATCTCTTTAGTAATTTCTGTAGAGATAATTAATGTGAGTTTAAAAATATTCACTCCTTATAGATACTGCCTAAATATGAATCAACAAGGATTAAATTAGCAGCATACAAACAAATTAAGTGGGTTTCTATAGACACTGATTTAAAACTGTCCAAGACCAATTGTCACTCCATCACCCTACAGAGTGCCCCTCCACTGACTCTATTAGTTTGTCTCAAGCAACTATTATTTTCATATCAGTGAAAGATCTGAAAAGGAAATTTTATAGCACAGAAGCAAAAGCCTTTCAATAGTTATTGTGATTGTTGTATAAAATTTAATTTAGTTTTCCATCCTTCTATGGAATTCCTTAGACTAGAACTGTGTATTTCACAGAACTTTTCACAAGGAATCAGTAGGTAAATTAGATGTAAAGTACATCTACCTGTAAAAGTAATAAATTTATAATTAGTAATCATTACTATTTGCAAGCATTTTCATGTCAATAGAAATCTAATTTGTTCAGTCATACATTTTCATATGAATATATTTTCTTTTTTACTACAGTAATGTCATAATTTGTGTTTTCAATCTGGAAATAAATACAAATCTGACTTTTGAAAGATTTCTTCTGAAAACTCAATGAAATTAAGCTAGTTTAAATTGACCATAGGTACAAAACACATCTGTAGTAAAATATATCGGAAAAACTAGCAAAATCAGGTGGATCAAGGAAATACTCAAATACATGTCTGATCAAGATTTGAGTGATATATTTGTGACATATTTCTGATGGTTCAAATTGAGATGTCTTAAATTTTTCATTTCCAATCAAGAAGTAATGAAAACATTTTCATTAGTATAATATGCATAGGAACAAGTTTTTCTGTGTAAGATTAGCCTTAGTTTTCCTGCACCATGACAATAAGATTCCATGGTTTTTAGCAGTATACACTGGTGACCTAAACAACTTAGAGCAAATAAAATCTTTCTTTTAATTGGGAAATTAATTGATTAACTGACATAAACTAAGCAAATGTTACTTTGCTGATCATCTTTTTTTCTCTATAAAACATGTTTGTGTTAACAAGAATAAAATTACAATTTCTTCTTTAAGAGCTGTAGCCTCCTTAACTTGTCAAAAACTGCTGTTGCTGATTTGACTTACCAGTAGCAAGTACTAAATGTTGAACAAACAAAACTGATTCTAAATTTTTTTAAGAACATGTTGGACAGGAGGTTAATAGCTTTTGAAAGAGTTTATTTTATTAATAAGGATCCTCTGACTTGAAAATTGTGCTAATTTCAAAAAACTTCATTTATACACTTCTCTGTGTAGTAATCTCACAGTCTTGATTCTGAAAAATTTAGAAATAAGCTAAACATGAAATCAACTTTAAACATATTCTTAAGGCATAAAGTAGCCAGTGGGACTGTTCACAACTGAAAGTCCTACAGGCCTGAGATATATGAATTAAAGCCAAGATAAACTGAATCTCTCTTTACTGACTACAATAATTTTGAAAATATTTTTATAAGTTTTATATAAAAGAAAAGCTTTGGTGTTTGATATTTCATTCCAGCTCAGTGACTTGGGTTTGTGGCTAATCTAGATCACCATTTAACAAAACTACAGACATCTGTAAACTATTTTTCTTGTTTCTCAGTCTACATGAAAGTATAGCAAACTGCTGTCATACTATTAAGTATGGGAAATTTTCTTCCGTATGGTATAATAGCCAGACTTTATTTGGAGTCCAGGGTAACTCATTTACAGCCATACCATCTAGTATGGGGGTCAATGAAACCATTTTTGTGACCGCAACAGAATCATTTCCCGAAGAATCTACAGAGCTTTTGTTCTACTGCCGAAAGCCTATGAAATGTGAAATTATGCATTCTTTGAGATAAACATTGGATGTCAGTGTTGCACCACCAAATTACAGCTCCAAATGAAACACTGAAAATAGAGCTCAGTGCTATAGTTAGGGTAATAGTAAGACTGACTACATGACCACTATGTTATATGTTGGTACTATAGCAGGGTATGTTGAAGTGAGGGAATCAAATCTCCCATACCAGGACATTGCATAAGGCAGAAATGTGTCTCCACACGCACTGATGAGAAAATGAGCAACACTAGCAGTGGCTTCTGGTGGGCATCATTAAGAAACTGATTCCATTGCTTAATAGTAAAATCCATCAGAAAATCTTATAGTCATAAATTTATTTTCCTGGGTTTGATCAATATTTGATTAAGATTTTGATCATCTTAAGTATTTTGATACTGACACTGAGATATTCTAGTAAAACATATTATTCATTAAGATTTTCTTAAAAATTAGGCTTCACAAAATACCAGTAGCAATACATTCTTCCTAGCCATTGCCTGCTAACAGTCAAGCTTTGCATCTCCGACTATAAGTTATTTTGTAACAGATGGAAGAAACAGGTTTCATAAAAAAATCTGCTAGGAAGGGGCAGACTACTGGGGCAGAGTAGAAGTCCTTCAGCAGTAAGATTTTTGTTGCAGGAGATTACATTTTCAGAGATGTTCATATAGCCCCCCCATTTGTATTGCTTGGTGCAAAGCCAACTCTAAATCTCAAAACAGAGTAATCTGCATCTTCACTGCACATCATTCCCTCATAACTTTCTTATGGCTTCCTCTGGGCCATAGTATATTTAAATCCAGCCTATTGTGATGAGGCATTACAACAGAGAATATATATATTTTCACTCAGACTGCCTTATTTTATAAATCATTGAATTTCAGTAACTCCTCCAGTGGAGCCACAGGAGTTTGAACATAATCTCAAGGAGATTATGTTTATTGGGGAAGGTGTTTTTTGACTGGATCTTACTTTGCAACCAGTTTACTTTAATACACTCATCTGTCCTACCTACTTTTGTTTTCCAGACTGCGTCATAAACTTTCTTTTTGATGTAATTGATTCAGACATAGATAAAGATTATTGCATTTTTCTTTGTTGCCTTATTTCTGTTTTGACAGGCAATGAAAATGAAAAGCATTTATTTTGTGGCTGGGCTCCTTTTAATGATAGTTCAAGGCAGCTGGCAAAATCCTCTTCAGGATACAGAGGAGAAATCAAGGTAAATTCTTTAGATCAAACTCTTAGAAATACTTGGCCTGAACTTTGTTTTCTTACAGTTTGAAGGCAAACATACCATGACTTAAACATGGTTTTACACAGTATTTAATCTACCATTGGAATTGACAAAATTTTTCAATATTGCACAGCATAGCACAGAAGTTTGGGGTATTAAAACAATAGCTTAGTTATCCAAGAAGACTGTGTAATTGTGCAGTATCCAATCTGCTATGTGGATTCATTTTACTAGACAGCTAGTGATCAATATGCCACTTCCTTTCACTTTGTGGGAGTAAAAGAAAAGTCAATGCACCTGCAGAATGTACTGTAACCATTGCCAATTAACAAGGTCTAAACTTTTCACAGATCATTCAAAGCTTCCCAGTCTGAGCCATTAGATGAGCCAAGACAGCTGAATGAAGTGAAACGTCACTCACAAGGCACATTCACCAGTGATTACACCAAGTACTTGGACACTATACGAGCTCAGGACTTTGTGCAATGGTTAATGAGCACTAAAAGAAATGGGTAAGCATTTTGGTCACAATGATATAGATCTCCATACACAGAACCAGGTAAATCCCTCGCTGAACTCAGTTTCTCGGTATCAGCTTCCCACTACAGACCATGGATAATCCTCAAATAAGTAAAGAACTTGAGGAGAATTTATACATACAGGCATAGAATCGCTTAGGTTGAAAAGACTTCTAAGATCATTAAGTCAGCCATTAATATAATGTTATTGTATTATTAAAAATGGGAAATAGGTTCAAAATCAGTCAAAAGGATTTGGTTAAAACAAAGTGTAGTATCAGTATATTGCCTGATATTCCACTTATCCTATCCTGATGTTTCCTTTGTGGAAAGGGAGCTAAAGTTTAAATTTTGTTGTCCATTGGATACTTTACAAGTATCACAAGTATAAGTTGGCATGCTTTTTAAAATACACTTTGACTAAACACAAACTACCAACCTGAGAGCAAGAATAATGAAAAAGTATGTCAGTCCTGTGTTCTAGAGAAAATCTGTCCACAGAGTAGAAAAATCTATTATATTAATTCTTTTAATCTATGGAAGTCTCTAAGGTATAAAGTAAGAATTTCTACATATTGTATTAATTTAAATTAATATGCATTAAATATAATTATTAAGATATTTATGAGTCATTGTTTTTTATCGTGATATTTAATGAATAATGAATAAAAGTTTATGTATGCTCTGCAGTGTACTGATAATAATGATCTAATGATTGAAAAATTCCACTACAGCCAACAAGGACAGGAGGACAAAGAAAATGACAAAGTCCCGGACCAGCTCTCAAGGTATTCTATTTGCCACAATTTGTTACTCAAAACAAGTCTGAGCTCATTTTCAGTTAATCAAGAAAGAAAACTACTAATATTCTTTACAATGTTACGATAACTCAAGAAATACCTATGAAAAAATATTATCTCCCCCTTACTTTTTTACAAGGAAAGAGGAAATGTCTCTATGTTATTTATTCCTGTACCTGTGTTCAATAGCTATATGCAGTGGATCCAAGAAATGCAATAGGATAACACATTTCTGGAAAGGAGATTTCAAGCAACTAAGTAGAGTAGAGCATAACATAAAAAGAAAAACTTAGTATAGAAACTTGGTATAGAAAAAGGCTGAAGAAAAACAACACATAATATTGAGGAAAAGAAAACCAATGAGAAGAGTAGTGAAAGGAAATGGCCAGGCACCCATTGCAGAGAGCTGATTAAAGACAATGCAGTGCTCAGCCCTAAGCACTCAGTCCTATGTCACATAAACTGGTCAGAACAGAAAGGAGAATACAAGATCTGCTGAAGGCCAGACTTTTGTTTCTTGACTGTTTTTGGGAAGGGTTGGAGGGATTGCAAATTTTAAAGAAATAAAAGAGAAATCAAATAAGTGCTTTTGCAAAACAGATTGAAATACCTATATTAATTTTCTTTTGTCAGAAATTAAAAAAAAAAAATAGCCCAGATCACAAAGATCCTTAAGTTCACACTGTCAATATTAATAACAAATCTGTAATAACATTTCAGCTTCATTGAAACAGCATATCTCAAGAAAATTAACATTTCATTAAAAATGTTCCAAACAACTCTAGTTAGCATGCTGATGAAGTGCAGATGGTACTAAATTAGGAGGAATGGTGAAATCCCAAGAGGAAAAAATAATAGAAAGAGCTAGAGGCCCTGAAAATTGGGCAGAAATTAGCAAGTTCTGAAACAGAAATGCTGAGAAATTATTAGTGGAAAATATTCCATAATATGTCTACTTCTTAGTGCAGTTTGCCTTCCCAAGATGCAGTGTGACATTTTTTATGTTCTATCAGGGAAAGAACCACAATGAGATCTAGGGAGGAGAAGGCAAATGTCTTTAATAAGATGGAGTTGATCGGGCTTGAAATTTTTCCAAGATTATGACTTGGTCAGAGTGATGATTAAAAGAGTGTTCAAAAAAACAACTCAAAATGTAAATTTGAAGGGAATTATAGTTTGGCTAAGAAATAATGAAGATGAGGATAGGAGGAGAGCTGAATGGAAATTTTTAGGTTAACACAAGAGGTAACAAAAAGCATGTCTGTATAATACATTACAGTTTCTTGATCATAACTAATTAATCTAGCAGAAGAACATTCCAGTGCAGCTATAATTTCTTTCTCCACCTGAACTGAGTTTTCAGAGCTAGTTCAGGAATCTGAGCAAAATTGTATTCCATAGTACAGACAATACTTTCAGAAATGAAATATATCAAAAAAAAATATATCAAGAGTAATTTGAGAAGTAAAGAAACTCCTGTCCTTTATACGAAATGCTCACCTGACAAGTGGGAAATTTAAGTCAATAAAAGTTTTAAAAAATATTAAGTTCTTACGCAGTCCTACAGTGTTGCATATTGTGTTCCTGTTGCATTCTTTCAGCAATGCAATCTCCAAGCGTCATGCTGAATTCGAGAGACATGCTGAAGGCACCTATACCAGTGACATCACCTCTTATTTGGAAGGTCAAGCTGCAAAAGAGTTCATTGCCTGGTTAGTGAATGGACGAGGAAGAAGAGAGTAAGAATCCATCCATTCCTATTACTCAATTTTGCCTTGCATTTGGGGTTAGAAATCATGTCTGATGAAACCTTGATGTGTTTTTGATCATTCTTGCTGTATTTCATGTTTTCTTTTGTAAGAGAAGATATTCTGTGGGTGGTTCAAATACAGATTTTAAAACAAACCTGTTCAGTAGCTGTTACACTCTAAAAGGTCAACTTATATTTAAGGTCAACACTTCTAAAACTAAACCACACTACCACTCTCCCCCTTCATGTAACATTGCTTACAGTCTCCTTAATTATCATTGAGATTATTCAAGTCAGTGTCATCTGAAATTACCTTCTCTTTATTCGCTTTTACTGTCAATCTTTTCCTCTGCAATATTTTCAAGACTGAATTTTTACCCATGTCATCAGCTGTACCCTATGTGCTGGTGATTATTCCCAGCAGTAACTGATAACTTCTGTTCCTCTTCCCATGCTCCTCAGAGTCTCCCCAAGCTTCTGCTGCCAAAATAATCATCATTTCCTATGACTATATCTTACTGTCCTTTTTAAGATGCCTCTAATTCTTTTGCTATGGTTTGCGGTTTCCTGGGCACAGTGTTCCACAGTTTTTACCTACCTATGACTCTGATCTCTTTAATTTCTGTCTTGTTCTCCACATAGTCATTGCAGATTTCTCAATCATTTTCACTTCATGGACTCATGACTTTACATCTTTTTTCATGATGGTCTTACACTTAGAATGGCATTACCCTCAGACTCCTGCAGGCACCTTCTGTTTCATGTTTCCAACTCTGCATGGTTAGGACCTACACTATGCACGTGCCACCCCCCACCTTTTAACTGTTCTGTACTAATTTGTGCCTTTAGACTGTAAGCTCTTTGGGGCAGGGATTCCAGTTCATCCTCTAATTATATATTCTACCAGCTGTAAAGTACCATGTAAGTCTCTTGCACTATATGAAAGTAATAATAAATAATAATAATAATAAAATACAATCTCTAAGACAAGATTGTGTGTTGTAGTTAAGGGACTAAATAGGTGAAAGTAAATTTTATAAATAATGGCAATTTCCTGAAATTAAATACATTAGGTCAACTATAGAGAAAGAAAAGGCTGGTTCCACATCCTAGTGTTCAGATTTGCACTTGTTTATCTGTCATGTTTTATTTTCATGAGCAGAAATAGGGTATTTCTATACCTGTTTGAGAGAAATACAACCTACTTTTATGAATTAAGCTTAGAAACCTGCATGGACAATTAAATGTCAACCAACCTTCTGCTTTCTAATGTTTAGTATTATTTGTGGTTGAACTTGTACACAGCCTTCCTTGAAACAAACCAGTCTGCCTGTCATTGCACCCAGAGCCCAGTGTGTTTTAGCATCAGCCCACCTTAATGGAACCAAAGTTTTCTAAATCAAAGTGTTGACATACTGGTTTTCCAGTCAAGAAAGAATAGAACAAGAATCAAAATTGCATTCCAAATATAAAATGCTATATTTTATGATTATATAGCAAACACATAGATTTTATACAGGTGCTTTAACTGAGCTATTTTAACCATCCCCACACAAAAAAAAAAAATAAAAATTATTGCTCTTAGTGTCTAAATTCCTATGCAATATAATTGTAAGTAAATAATAGGACTTAAGTCCAGTTAAAACAGAAAAAAATATGAAAAATTGACTATAATATTTTAGTAGTGATATTTCTTAAATAACAATTCTTCGTAAATCTACTGATGCTTAATCTACTTGGCATAGACACTGCAGCCCGAGACATGTTTTTGCATGTATGGCTTTTTCAAAATTGTTAGAGAGGAATATAGACTCATTGGAAGGAACAGTCCTCAGTTTTGAAAATGTCTCAAAAGATGTTCTGATATGTATCGTGCTATATTGAGTCACAACATCAGGCACAATGCTTAACTCCCTCAAATCACAGGAAATGTGCAGTGTATTAGAACCGTGGAATAAGGCCCTTTTAAATGGTTTGTATATTTTGATATGCAAATTGTTTGATAACTTCTTCCCTTTGAAGTTTCCCAGAAAAAGCTCTTGTGGCTGAAGAAATGGGCCGAAGACATGCAGATGGCACTTTCACGAGTGATATCAACAAAGTTCTTGATGACATGGCTGCCAAAGAGTTCCTAAAATGGCTAATTAACACAAAAGTTACCCAAAGGTGCCTAAATTTTATACTATTCTTAATATACCAGGGTTTGAAATGTATTTGTCACACATAGGTAAAATACTACTAATTTTTCTCTTAGCTATTGATGTATCTCTTACAAACTTTGTTACAGACAGATGGACAAGGGTAAGACACTAAACAGAACTCATTCAAAATGTTCTTTGCATTTTGTATCACTGGTGAACCTCTCTAATACTTTTCTATTTAACCTGAGAGGAGTTTTGCCACCAAATGTTACCTGAAGTAAGGGCATGTTAAGTTACTGAAAAATAAAACTCCGCTTTGCATGGGCATTATAAAATCAGAAATACTTATTGGTAAAATCACACCAAATTGGTTATTCTTTAAAGACTAATATAAAACACTGCCTTAAAATGTGACTTGTCATTAGAGAACAGTAATGTAGTCTGAGTTCCTGATAGTTAAGAACCCTCTGTTAGTTTTCCTGTATATGGGCAAAGCAACGTTTTCTATGTGAGCTCTATAAAACAGGTTAATATTTAAGAATTATTTGTTAAAATTAATGGAGTATTTAAAAAATAATAAAGTGCCAAGGCAAGGCACATGTGAGTAGTCAGATTTTTTAAAATGTTGTATGTCCACTCTGTAAAATTTAATTACTTTTAGTCTTTGCACTACTGAAGCACCCAAAATGACTAGTTGATCTTGGAAATCTGAAACAACAAATAGTCTCAAAAAATTTAGAAGGTATAGTTAAAATACAGTTTTTATTAACACACAACTATTTTTGCAGTTCAGCATTGAAACAGACAATTTAGGAGAATAATCTATTAGAAACTACTAAAAAGCTTTTCCTTTAGGAATAATTGTTTTCAATCTGTTATTAGAGAGAGGCATTGAGAGGTCTGTGGAACTAACATCTGCTCACTCTTAAACACAAAAAATATGTTCCACACATATTTCATAAGTCTTGGGAGACATAGAATATTTCCTAATTGCTGCTGCTTTTTCTTTTTCCCCCAGAGACCTTTTGGAAGAATACCAGTAAAAATGTAGAATAAAATGGGATAAATGAAGATCTTCATTGCATCAGCTGCCAGTTATTAAGAGATTCTGAAATCTGTATTCTGTCATTTACATTTGGTGTAACAAAGCTCTGTCACCTTGCATGCCAGGAAATAATTGTACTATAGTTTAGTGTTGCCAAAGGTTTATATATGGAAAACCTGTTGTCTAAGGAACAGTTTTCTTAACAGTTTAAGACTGTGAAAGTTCCATATCTTCATATTTTCCATTTATTAGGACTAAAGTAACTCCATTTATATTTAATGATAAAATTATTTTTCTAAAAAGTTTACTTCTACACGGAAATAATTCAATCACCAATTATATGTGTTATTCATAAGGGGCTGGCAGTTACAAATGCCTGAGAAGTGAATATCTCTATTAAAACCTTTGTTATAAAAAGGCTAAGCTTTAAGGATATTGAATGATAGCCTTAAATAAATTTTTTCAAGCTTCTTTTCGGTTGACTTTTCATGTGTATATCCCTTGTGCCTCTTTGCACTTCACTTCATTTTATTCTAATATTTTAGTGTCCCTGAGTTCTTGGAAGTGGTTTGTTTGGAATGATATAACAAACTCAGCATTTTGTTTTGTCATGTTCCCCCCATAATGATTCCCAGAAAAGAGATGTATGAACTCTGAATTGCCTTTAGCTGAAAAAGAAATCATGTGAGATGAAGCTAGAGAGGGAAACATGACTGAAGAGACAATTATTCTTCATTAGCATAAATGCTGGTTTCTCATTAATATTGAAAAATATTAAGTGCAATGTACTCTATAAGTGGTGGAAAATGCCACGTAATTTCTTCAAATTTTATAAGACTTCCAACCCAACTCAAACAGCTCCCTAATCTCTGTTTTATTCTTTCCTTCTTCATCTGAGAACCACTTTGTCCATCATCTCTTGCATTTACCAACATTGTACTGGAACTTGCAAGCACAACTGTTGATTCGGGAACCTGTGCCTTCTCCAGCATGGTAACAGAACATTTTGCTTGCAGACCCCAGTGTTCCTGGCAATCCAAACACACTCTCAGCTGCCCAAGGCATGTTTTTGTAGGTATGATAGTAGCTGCAGCTCTCAAATAGTCACGGATGCCATTATGTAGCTCTTACTCACAACGACTACCCAAACCCCCTTGTTTCCCCTTGCTATAATAGCAGTGCAGCAGGGATCTATATTAAAATGTCCTAAAGGGCAAGGATTTCAATAGAAAGCCAATGGGGTTAGCAAGTGTCAAGTTGATGTGAAGCAGGACCATTGCTGAATCAGAATTTGCACCTATAACTTTTTGTAGGAATAAAGCTTTTATAGGAATAAGTTCTTTTTAAAAGCATAAAAAACTTTCAGTGATCTAGAATTTCTGGAAAAATACTAGATTGTCCTTCCAAAGCACTACAGGAACAAATATCCTGCAGTTTCAGATCAGGACTGATCACACCCAGCTTGGCATCTAGAACAGCTTCTTGACAGCAACAGAAATCTGTTCTAAGATCCTAACTTTAAAAAATTAAAACTCAGCAAAACCTTGCATTTAAAAACCCCCATCATAGCATCCAAAATACCACTGGAGGGTGGGGGTATGTATACGTATCTGTTGTTGATTTAATCCCATTTGTCTATGGTGGTTTGGGTTCAAGTACTTCTGGAACTAAATTCAGATATACACAGTTGGATACATATGGTCCAGGCTAAAATGGTACTAATGACATAACTCTTCAGTTTCCATAGACTGAACATTGAACACTGAAATGTTTTATTCCATTATGTCCAGAATATTTAGTGCTCTGAAGGACAGGATTCCTGAGATACAAATCCATTTTGCTATGGTGTCTGTCACCAGGATATTTGAGCTCCTCCTGGTGATGGCTTAGTTAGCTATGAATATATTGGGTTTTCCACATTTTTGCAAATTACATGCTTTAGGAGCAGAGGGGTATAAGTTAGTTTATCAAATTTCTGCCACTTATCTGGAACACAACAAAAACATTTAACCTTTAATTTTCTATGTACCAATCTAGAGCATGACTCAAAAGAAACCCTTTCTTCAGAAGTGAGATGAAGTTGAGCTTGTAATCAGAAATTCCAGACACATGTTTTAGCTCAACAGAGCTAAATCACAGAGCAAGTCCATATGGGAACAATCATGAGTTATATGCTGGATATTTCTCATACATGCTACATGAAATTCAGGGAATGGTACAAATGCAGGGAGAAATAAGCTGCAGTCACTTCATCTTTACTACCCAATAGCTACAGTCCTCTGTGTATGTGCACATGTGCTGCCCAGAACTTACAGGTGGCCTTATATTAAAAAGTATTCCCAATATTATCTCCTTTATTAACTTCATTTTATTTGCTGATTGTGCAGCATGCTTCCTTTTCCACACTATTTATTATCTGAAAAAATAAGCATATATATATATAAACACAATTAATTTGAATTAATAACAAAAACAAAACAAACAAACAAACAAAAAGAACAGAAACCCAAGGTATTCTAATCATTCAACATGCTCTGAGGACATGTGGTAAGAAAATAGAGTTGCCAGAAAAATAATTTTATAAAGAAAAATACATAAACTTGTAAGAACTGAATGACAGCTGCTACTAGCCACACTGAAATGGTTGTTCCATTGACATAACCACATAAACCAGGATTTCTTTCTCATTAGTTTGCCTGATTTACAGTTAACACTCACTTCACAATCCTCTCAAACTAGTGCAAAGACGTCTTACAAAACTGTCCTTATGCCATTTCAACCTGAAACGCAAAGAAAAAATTAAATTATTTCAGAAAAAAAAACAGAATTTTTAATATATTTGTAGAAAAAAGACACTTTTAGTCCCGTAGAATTTGAACACTCCTCAGTGCTAATAGGACTTTTGCCTTCTCTTCGTCACAGTATATTTGAAGTGCTGTGAATCTGTACCAAACTTTCTGCAGCACATATTTCTTCTCACACAGCCAAACATTGAGACATCTGGAACACATTATCATACCTGTAAAGGAAACTGTACACATTTGGGTCACAAACAATGTTTCTTACTCTGCAGACATTATGCTTTCCGTTTTTCCTGGTTTACTTCTCCAAATATTTCTGGAAGAATCATATGTATAAACAGAGGCATAACAAAGTCTTGAGTTTCACCAGACCTCTGAAGGAGACATCATATCTGGCAGGTCTACCAAGCATTTGGGAAAGCCAACATTCATGCTGAAAGCTGTATTTTCATTCTTTCTAGTAAGTAGCTCTTAGCAATCATGCAATCTCCTTATGAATACAACTGTGTTGAGCATACAATACAATGAAAAGCTATGGCTTCTCAAATTTTGTCATGTACCAGCCACTGCTAGATATTAATTTGCTTAATCTCTTGGCATCATAGTAATACTTATCTGATTGCAAAAGAACACCATGGTATTAAGTAACTTGAAATATTTAGCTGGAGGAACTTTTTAAGTCTCAGGCTATCAAAAAAGACAATCTGATAGAGCACCAGAAGAACAACCATAGCAATAATTTTTGGAAGCACAGGCATTTTGATCAGACAGGAGGAACTTGAGGTGTTTTTCAAGGTGTATACAATCACTGCTAGAAACTACTCAAACTAAGTGGGAAACATATTCTATACTGACTCTTACTGGACCACTCATGTGGTTCTGAGTAGAGATTCAGGTCTCTGTTGCATGACCAGAGCCAGAAGCACGGGGGATTATTCACAATTTGATGTAGATACAGGAATCCAGATTTTCAAAGGCATTTAAACTTGTGTGCCCACTGAAACCAGTAGAAGCCAGGCATATGCTTTGTCAGCATTGCTCGTTTTTTTTTCTCCTTAGAATTCATCACTAAGAAGCACTAAACTGGTGCAGATATATTTCAAAATATTACTAATCTCCAATTTGGCTATGAAACTTTGGTAACATTCAGGTACCTTTTATCACAAGACTGACATAATTTGACTGTGCTATACTTTGAGACACTCTGATGATCACTACTTAAATGTTCAGGGGAAAAGAAAAAAATGAAGAAATTGGCTGAATTATATATATGTTGTGATTCCTACTCACTGGGAAAAGGAAAATTCACCCTGGGGTGAGGTGTGGTGGTGTCTTGTTTTTCTTTTTTATTGTTGGTAAACAAGCAAGTGCACAGTACACCAGATAGATATTTAAGTGGAGCTGGAAGACATTCTGAAATACTGGTCATGCATCTCACAGCATATAATGAAACAGTTGTTTGAGAAATAACATACAAGACTGCCATTTCACTGTGATTTTACTTTATAGAGTGTACTCAGAACTAAGCGCTTAGCAAGGTGTGAAACTGCAGCATGTTAGATCCTCATGGGAAAGTTACACTGAACTACCTGGAAGCACCGTAAGGGCAGATTAATGGCATTCCTAAGATAAACTGATACAGCTCCCACAGTGCAAATTCATAACTAGCAGCAACTGCTGCCTTCATGGAGAACGGGATACAAGAGTGAGCAAGAACATAAGCTTGCATCTGGATGAAATTTATTACCTTCTATATATACATACTGTTTGTGTTTTGGGATATTCTAAAGACTTATACATCACAAAAAGTTATTAACCCACTTCCAGACAGTTTGTTTCAGAAACAGCAGTAAAATGCTAAATGCTGTGCCCCATCTGCATAAGCGGAATGAAGGAACAAGCAGCATAACCTCACCGAAAGCTCTGACAAGTATTTTGAAGGTAAGACTAAGAACATTTGCTGTTTCCCTTGATCTCAAATCTCTTGCTTCAGCAGATCACATACTTTTTCTGTTACACTTCTTAAGTTGCAAAAAATCTGCATCTCTCTCTGGTAACTGCAAGTGTTCTGCAAATAGAGAGGAAAGATCTAAGATGGGCAAAACCAAAAGCACTACTTATAATTACTTTTTGGAGGCTAGAATTCTTCTCTTAAAATAATTTGCTTGGCTTTTTAATTAAAAGCTTTACAGTTTTGATTTACAGGTTATTCTGTCTTTTCCGCTAATTACTACCACTATCCTAGCACATACTCAAAATTCTCCTACGAAATGGAATTATCTGATGTGATAAACAATAGTCACCTTCAGCAGTGGATTTTAAACTTTTATCCTATACTTGCATTTTCTGGTCTTAATTTAAAATCCCATTCTGAAGACTGACAAGTTCTACCTCCAGTGCGAAACAAATAAATATAAGCCCTTCCTGCAACTTTATTAGTCCTTCCATGACTTGATTGCCAGAGAAAAAAGTTCAAAGAGCAGAAACTTTACAAGAAACGCTGGTGTTATCAAAGCACTGGGAGCTTTGCCATCAGCGTTCGGAGGCATTTCGCTTCTGGGCCGTTATCTGATTTCCGACAGAGATCCCTGCGGTGTCCCCGGTCCCTCCTCTGCCGCGTCCCCGGGGTGTGAGCTGACGGAGCCACCGCCACTCGCACCGCCAAGCCCGCAGGAAACCCGGGCTCTTGCACAACCTCGGCGCCTGCTGCTCCCACGGCAGCCGCCCCCGCCGAGCAGAGCCCCGCGGGCAGCACAGCCGCAGCCCTTCGGGATCGCTCCCACCGGGATCGCCCCCGCCCGCCGCTCGCCATGCCAGTGCGTGAGGGGAGAGGGGCGGCAGCGCAGGCGGGTCCTGCGCCCCCGCCGCCTGACCGCGCTTCTCCTTGCAGGGCTTGCTGAAGTGGCTGCTGGTGGCCGTGGGGGTCGCCGTCGCGGTCGTGGCCATCACCGTGCCCCTGGTGCTGCTCACCGGCAGTGAGTCCCGGACGGGCGGGAGGGCGGCGGGGCTCGGCGTGGGGGGAAAGTTGGGCGGAAAGTTTGTGCTTTAGGGAGCGGGGTCTGTGGGGCCGGAACTCCTGAGTGCTGGAAACTGGGAGGTTCTGCGCCAAGAGGGCGACTCACCTGGGAAGGTGGGGGGCGCGGCGGGACGTAAAAAGACCCTTGGTTTTCCCGTGCGCGCTGGTAATAGCTATAAAACCATTATCGTTTTCAGCATTTTCTGTCCTTAGTGTGGCCAAAGGCTGTCGAACCAGCAGTAAAATGCCAGTTACTCATTTTTCTATGGTGTATTGAAGAGATAAGATTATATTCCCTCTCTTTTGCACAACAAAGTTGTGTTTGCACAACTTTTGTTAATGTCATTGAGTGAAATTGCGTAAACAGCACGGTTACAGAGGTCAGAAAAGTAGAAGAAGATCTGGTATGCAGTTTTGGACTCTGATCGGTTTGTACTTTCCAGGTTGCTCTTGTAGCTCTGGATGTTAATATGAAACAACATTAAATCCTCATCAAGCAGTGCCTTGCTTGCAGCTGGCAGGACAAAGCTGCACCTGATTTTCTCATTTTGTGTTCTTACGACTAACAGCTGAGCAACCCTGATATGTGGAGTCAGCAAACTGTTGGGAAGTGTTTTCTAGTTTAGATCTTTGGTGGTTCCCTGTCTGTGAGGTGCAGCCCAAGATGCATGAAGATGTGTATGCTGATGTTGACAGTGTGCTCAGCAAAGAACACAGCAATTGCTTATGTGCAGAGAAAGTTCTGGTGGATTTGTTGTATGTCAGTTAAAGAGGTGAGGCTTGTGTTCATATGTGTTCACTAGTGCTCATTTGGCATAATTTACATTAAACTGTTTTGCAGTTCAGCTCTATCAATATTAATATCCCAATCATTAAAAGCTAGATTTTCAAAGTTCAGATATCTGAATTGCATACCTTCTGGACTAAAAATTTCTTCTGTGGATGCTTTCTCCATTTTCTGCCTTTTTTTTTTGAGCAGCTTTTTGCCACTTAAAAAAGCAGATTTTTGAAATGACAGAAAATACTCTGAATTTCACGAGTTGGGAAGAGCAATAGAAAGGGTCATGATAACTTATCAAATAGATGTGTGTAGACATAACACCTAGTGAAAGAATTCAGTATGCAGGCCTGAACTGTGCTGAAGAGATGGTGCTTGTCTATGTTGATGCCAATTCCATGTCTTACTGTAAGTCAAGCGGGTTTTCTTCTTTCATGAATTGTAGCATAGGAATTCTTTTGCTGTAGAAGTGGCTGCAATTCAGAACCAGTCACTCAGTTATACAGTAAATTCATTTTATTTCAAAGAAACACGTCTGTTATATGATATACGGAATACCACCATACTGTCAGCCTTGGCTTGCGTCATTTTGGTTGTAAAAGAGTAGGACACTGAGTCAGTCTTTTTACTGTTGGCTCAAATTAAGGCATAGGAAATTAACTAGAATGCCCGGGTAGTTCACTAAGTCTCTCTGGATAAAATGTGGATTGAGATGGAGTGGTCCCAGTTCAAAAACTTGAATTCCTGTCTCTTCCCAAATCAGGCCAACATTAACATCTGAATAACAACTATGACCACTGTAATTCAGGAACTGCAGGGTGCTTTTGAATTTTTGACTGTGCTGAACAGAAGTTTGCTGTTAGCTGAGAGTGTACAAGTGGTGTAGTTAAAGAAGTAGTAATTTACAGGTTAGAGCCCTTAATGACTGACAGTTTGATTACATGGCTTTTATGAACAATCACAGGGCATGTGAGTCAGCTGAGGATGCCTCCTGGGCCATACAGGTGCTCGCCCGAGTACAAAATGAAAGTGGCAAAATTGTGTTTGGGAGGAGCAGCTCGCATGGCTGTGACTATGTGAGATCAAAGTCTGCTCTGATAAAAGTCCTTGTAATTGCAATCAAGTCTTTATTTCATCCCAAGCATGCAAGCACTGTGTAGGGAGTGAAAATTATGATTATTGATATAAACAGATAATTTTGAATTTGGATTTCTTACCTTTGGTCTAAAACTGTTCTCTCTTCCCTGCTTCTCAATATGCTTACATTTCATAAGCTTAGTAGTCATGCGACACATAATTAGCTTGATAAATGGTCTCCAATGCTGTGAAAGATTGTGAAATTTCGCCACTCCAGAGAAGTTCTGGCTTGTTGCCTGGCCTGTAGGCCTGGCAAGTGGAACTTCTGCTTCTTCTCTTGCAGCTGTTTAGCATGGAGAAATATTTCAGACTTAAATTTGCCAAAAGGTTCCCTAATTCTGGGTGCAGCCCTTCACTATTTACTTTGAGAGCCTTCCAAGCCAGAACTTTGTACAAAATTCTATGCATTTTTTCTGCCTATTTTGACACCTTATTTTATATTTAATAACCACATAGGGCTACTTGCATCAAACAAGCCTTGTCGAGCCTACTTGCTCAAAATAGCCTTAGGAGTTGTATTTGAAGTCTGTTGACCAAAGCATTGTTATGCTGTGAGGTTCTGTCCAATGGGTGACTACAGTAACAAGTGGTTACCCTTAAAGCGTGAGTTTTCTCTAAAAGAATTTTGGTCTGTCTGTTCATGATTCATTACCCATTTACTTATGCTTCTCCCATTTTTTATTTCTCCTATAACTTTACATGCAAAAGGTATATCGAAACATCCCATGTTCATGTACCTTTAACTCTTCTCTAACCACAGTTCTTGTTATAGCCAGCCGGGTAGAAAGGCCAAGAGTGGGAGGATGAGTAAACAATGCTGAGAGCAGGAAGGAGACAGTGCAGTACCAGGTATCATTCTGCTGCTATGAGAAGTCATAAGCTGCCTTAGAGTGAGGGGTCCTGTACACCTGCCTGGCCACAAACCAGGTTCCTTCAGCCATGGGTCTACTTCTCTAAGGGTAAAATATTCACTAAATGAGAAGGATCATCACTGTCATGATTAGATGATACTGTGTGTGCGCCTCTGTGGCCTTCTAGTAGTAACGTGCCTAGAAGAGGCTGGAATAGCACAGCAGGTGCTGGGGAAGTTAAAGACCTTAAGGTGTCTGAGGTTTCTTCGTGAGTCTGAAAAGATAGGGAATGGAAATATTTTCCTGCTGTATGTCCTTGACTCCTGTAACTGTCAGTTATCTACCCTAATTCAAATGTTGAGTAACATAATATATATATAAAAAAAAAAATATCAACAGTGGATTGCTATCTGCAAAATGCTTCTGGTGTTTTTATTTCCTTGCCTTGCATGAGATGGGGTAACTTTGAGAGGGATTCCAGAGCTATTGATTGCAAAGTTAATGATTACATCCCTCTGGGGTAGTCTCTGCAGCCCCACAGAGTGGCTTTTGGGTGAACTGCCCCAGGTGCTCATTCATTGGTTATGGTATGTCCTGAGTGTCTTCTGTGAGCTCCTGGGTGGAATTCTGAATGAAGTGAACTTTTGGCCTGACCCAGCAAAGTAGTTTTGCATCCTTTTTTTCTGGAAACTTACTCCAGTGCTCTAATTGTCATGTATCTCAGGCAGTAACTGTGGGCTGGAGTGTACAGGAAGGGGAAGAGTTAGAGTACCTTTTTACACCTGTTGGAATAGAAACACGGGGAAGAACTAGCCTGAAATCTCTTACTTTTCTGACCATTGAATCAGTTGGGTTTCCCTTGCATCTATTCCACTGCTTTGTATTACATTCTTAGTCTGCAGATTATTCCCACTCTTGTTCTGCTGTCACTTTAAAATGGAGATAATCATTCACCTTTTGTGATTTTTAGCATTTCTCTCTCCCTTTCTCATTATTGCTGAACATCATGCTTGTACTTGTCTTTCCCTTTTTGTGGTTTTTCCAGTCTCTCTCATGGTAATGGTGAACATGCCATGAAGATTCCATTATTACTGCTTTTTATAGTTTGCCATCACTTTAAAGTCTTACGTAATTTCTTGCACCTTTTTTTTTTACTATTACATATGGAAATTAGTAGAAGGCACCTTGATACTTGGGAATAAACAATACATATACCAAAAGTAATTTTCAACATCTTTATGTTTTTCTATGGTTGATATACCCCTTACACAATAGTTAACTTCTTGTTTACTTTGTACCTGTCCTGGGTTTGGTTGGGAATCAGGTAATTTTCTTCCTAGTAGGTGGTACAGTGCTCTGTTTTGGATTCAGTATGACAATAATGTTGATAACGCACTGATGTTTTGGTTGTTGCTAAATGGTGCTTATTCTAAGTCATGGACTTTTCAGTTTCCCAGGCTCTGCCAGTGAGCAGGTGCACAAGGAGCTGGGAGGGAGTATGGCCAGGACAGCTGGGCTGGTCTGGTGAAAGGGATATTTGGTAGGATGTCATGGTCATATAAACAGGAGGGAGTTGGCTGTGCAGTGCCAATTGCTGCCCAGGGACAGGCTGGGCACTGGTCAGTGGGTGGTGAGCAATTGTATTGTGTATCACTTGTCTTTCTTGCATTTTATTCCTCTCTCTCTCTCCTTTTCATTACAAATATTATTACTGTTATTGGGAGTATTATATTTAGCTTTATTTCAATCATTAAACTGTTCTTATCTCAACATACAGGTTTTATCTTTCTCTCATTCTCCTTCCTATCCCCACTGGGGGTGGGGAGGGCAGAGAAGAAGGAAGTGAGTGGCTGAGTGGTACTTAGTTGCCAGCTGGGGTTAAACAATGTCAACATGTTACACCTACAGAAACCAACACAATTTTTCTCGTGAAAAAGGGTGACGTACGAATAACAAATTCCGAAATGGAAACAAAATTGTTTATCAACTTCATATGAGTACCACTTACATAAAAGATTAAGAGCCTTCTTCCCAGGACTTAGTTTTGCTGTTGTAACAGGGGTATTATGATGTTATTATTTCCAGTATATCACTATGGCAGTAGAAATATGAATGTACTGCAAGGAGTGAGAAGAGGATAGAGATGAATCATAGAATCATTAAGGTTGGAAAAGACCTCCAAGATCATCAAGTCCAACCTTTGACCAAAAACCATTTTATCAACTAAACCATAGCACATCCAGTCACTTCTTGAACACTTGCAGGCATAGTGACTCCACTACTTCCCTGGGCCCTTTCCAATGCTTATACACCCTTTCAGTGAAGAAATACTTTCTGATTTCTGAGCCTGAATCTCCTCTCCTGAAGCTTGAGGCCATTTCCTCTTGTCCTGTCACTAGTTGCCTGGGAGAAGAGGCCAATCCCCACCTGGCTACAACCTCCTTTCAAGTAGTTGTGAAGAGGGATGAGGTCACCCCTGAGCCTCCTGTTCTCCAGGCTAAACAATCCCTGTTCCGTCAGCCACTCCTCAAAGGACATGGACTCCACACCCTTCACCAGCTTCATTGACCTCTGGTCACACTCCAGCACCTCTATGTCTGTCTTGAGTTGAGGGGCCCAGAACTGGACACAGGACTTGAGGTGCAGCCTCACCAGTGCCAAGCACAGGGGCACAGTCACTTCCCTAGTCCTGCTGGCCACACTATTTCTGATACAAGCCAGGGTGCCAGTGGCCATCTTTTTCTGCCAGGCAGCTTTCCAGCCACTCTTCCGCCAGCCTGTAGTGCTGCATGGGATTGCTGTGACCAAAGTCAAGTGCCTCAGACAATGGGCCTTGCCCCATTGATCCAGCCTGCCCAAATTCCTCTATGGAGGCTTTTTACTCTTCAGCAGACCAGCACTCCTGCCCAACATGGCGTTGTCCACAAACTTACTGAGGATGCACTCAATCGCCTCATCCAAATCATTGATAGAGATATAAAACAGAACTGGCCACAGTATTGGGAATTGGAAGCTAGTCATTTGGAATTTAGAAAATAGGTCTGTATCTGGAATAGCCAAAAAATAAAAATAGCAAGAACATGTAGTCCTCACAGCCTCTCTGAGGAACCCAAGAGTGAAAGAAGTGGTTTGCTAAAGTATGAACATCCATTGATCTGTATCCAATCTTCAAAGCCAATAAAATGCTCTTGAATGTCAGCAATTACTTTATTTTTTAAAAAAAAAAAAAAAAAAAAAAAAAATATATATACCCCAAAGCTGTTTGACCCTCTTCTTCTAATGGAATCTGAACAAGAAGAACAAAAATTCAGAATTCAATGTATGTTGAGTATCTTCAATGTATGTTGGTTGGGGGCATAATGTGGATAAATATGAATATACCAGTAATGGCCTATCTGATAAATTAAGAAAATGCTTCAACTAGATCTTCTCTGACTACATCCTTACAGCTTGGCGTATGCTTTCATATTCAGATACTACGTGGAAGGTGTTGACAGAAAATGAAATTTTAATTTTATACACAGCCAACAAATCTTAATAGTGGCCTGATTTTAAGTAATGAGACCTTAGCAAAATATGTATGTCACCAGGGGGAAAAACATTCATCAGTTTGGAAAAATCCCTAAACCTGTTTGTCAGCCACCTGTCTTAAATTGCTTCTTCTTTTCCAAGAGGGAGCTTGTTGCTTTCTGAATTGATTGAAAATTACACTTTCTCGATTAGGAAGGAGAGAAGTCATATTCCCAACTAGACAACTGTGTGTGAATATCAAATGCACACTTGTTCATAATCCATCAAATTATATATTCAGTTAATATCGAATAATTAACCTGAGAAATTAATATTCTTACAGAAACTTCAAGAGCAATAAATCTAGCCTACTAATTTCTTAGAACAGCCAGATTTCAAATGGCATTCAGCAAGCATTTTTTTAACCTTTGCTGAGCATTTTAGACTAAAATCATTGTTATGTCTCTTGACTTTTAGTGTGGCAGTGGTTACAGCCTGTGTTGTATATATACAATTTGCTTATTATTTGGAAATAAGAGTAAAGCTGTATTAGCTCATATAAATATCTTCCTGCTGTTATCAGTTGTATTTAGCCTGCAGAAAGATAACCTGCAAAAATTATTGTGAGGTGTTTTTCTGTGTGTCCCCAAGGACTTTGCACTCTTTTTCCTCTTGACCGTAATGAAAGAACAGGCAGTTCTCAGGGGCAGGTTAGTATCTTAGTTGATCAGTCACCACATCTGTACTTGAGTGTTTTTATCAGTTGCTTTTATTCTAGTCTTTTGATTTAGCCAGTTGAAATAAAAATTGCTTCCCTTCTGGACTATGTAGGTTTGTATGAAGGCAGGTTTTAGGTTTCCATTTAAAAAAGGGTAGGGAGGAGGCAGGGAGAGAATTGCACACCTGAATTTAATACCCGGTCTTTGTTTTCAGAGGAAAAAAACCAGAAGGATTCATAGACTGAGTTGTTGCTGTTATTATGTGTGTTATTGCTTTCCACATTTTGGAAAGAGTAGCTTGTGCACTGCAGCCAGTAAGAAATACTTTTGTAGAAGTTGACTGCATTATGCTGAAGCTGATGACCAAACTAATTAGCTGAACTTGGTTCAGACTTTCATTTGGTCTTTTCAGAGCAACGCAGTTACTTGGCTTTAATTTTTCAGTCAAATTGTAATGTTGCAATAAACATTAAGATACCTTGGTGAAAAACACATCAAGAGAGGGATAAATATTGAACCAATTATTTCATAATAAGCTTATCAGAAAGTGCTTGTGATTTAATTTTTTTTAATTAGACCTTCACTGAAAATTTTACTGCTACTCAGACTTCTTTTTTTGATTTAAGACATTTCTGAAATTTGAGTTTACTCATAAGCAGATGATTCACAAGTGAAGGGTTCATGAACAGGAAGAGCAATATTACGGAATGTGTGATCAGGTACAGCAGCCACTTTAATTTTAGGATATCTCTCAAGGTCTGTATATGTACTCACATGGATGTCACATTTCAGTCATGGACAACCTTGCCTGTCCACCACTCTAAAACATGAGCATGTACATCTTTCTTTAGCATGATCCACCCCACAGTTGATGTCTGATGCAAATATTATCAGCCAGGGCTCTGCAGAAAACTCAGAGTGAGCATGGGGAGAAAAGCACTAAGATCACTTCAGTTTTCGAGGAGTACAAGTATGTGTTTGCTGAGATAAGATGGATAGAGGTCTTCTGTACATTTTTGTCACTGTCAAAAAAGTATTTTCATTTTCCTGAGTTTGTTGTAATTATTTCACTGCCACTGTTTTATTTTATGGTTGCTGAACTTATCTTGCAGTCAAGTTTTATTGTCTTCTCACTGCTAGTACTTTAGAGGTAGTTAGCTAAAACACTTCAATAACCAGCAACAAAAACTCACTTAGTAGTCAGGTTAAGAAGCTGGGGTGGAACACTTTGCAGGAATGTCAAAATGTGTCTTCTGTCTCTTTTTTTTTCAGAAAGTCAATCAAAGTCTGATTCACGAAGAACATACACTCTACAGGATTACTTGAACAATGACTATGGGTACAAAACACCTAGTTTGCAGTGGATTTCAGGTAATTAATTTATACATACAACTTAAATGTCAAGAAAATGTACTGCCTTCAGTAAACACGTTATCTTCATGCTGAGCTTACCACTGTATCCTGAAAAAAAGTTAAATTATTTAGTAGTACCATTATAGCTCAGAGTTTATTTCTGCCCCTCTCCCCGCCCCTCCCCCCCCCCCCCCAATGCATGTTCACATTCATGGCAAGCTGTATTCTCCTGTTGCTAAATGTGAATGCGTCTGTGCTTTTTGGTAGAAGCATGTTACCCTCTGAAGTGTGCAAGCTTCTTCTGCATCGGGCTACCAGGGAACAGGAGGATACAGGCCACTTTTTGTTTTGAATATGCCTAGTGTCCCAGGGGAAAGAGATACTGGAAGGGGGATGCTGTGAGGCCCAGGACTACATTTTGTGAACATTCTTGTGCTATAAGCATCCTTTCATTACAGACATGGGAAACACAACATTGACCAGATTTTTGAATTTTATTTCCTGCTTATAAACATAAGAGGAAAGGAGAAGTAACTGGTGAGCATTTTACTTACTTTTTTATGAGCATCTCTCTTGTTCTTTTAGGAAATCAGTATCTTCATGAAACAAATAATGGGAACATCCTACTTATCAGTGCTGACAGTGGAACATCCTCAATAATCTTGGCGAATACAACATTAGTATGTTGACCTATATATAATATACAGGCATTGGGAAAGGTATTGAGTTTAGTATTTTGTTCTGCACATTCCTTTGGAATCAGTGCTTAATGTGTTGCTTTTGCCCTTTGTTGACAGGATAAGTACAAGGCAAGTGCAGCTATATTGTCTCCTGACCAAAAGTTTGCTCTTCTGCGGTACAACTATAAAAAGGTACAAGTGCACTTTATATCTGATGATGAAATCGGGAAATAAAGGTTGGAGAACAAATGAGAGGCTGTGAGAATGTGAAGGAAATGCAGGAGAATGGATGAATGAGATGGATCTCTCTAGGGGAACAGTTAAGTTGAGGAGGAGAAGAGACTGGTAGTATCTGTGAGCTTGAGAAGTGACATGACTGCCTGAGAAAAGCATCTGGATAAAAAGTGGTTAGAGAGTTATCACAAGGAGACTGAGGCTGGATAGTTCATCTGGGAAGACAATCTAGAAGAGTAATAGGCATGGCTGTTCAAGGAGTTGTGTGGGTAAGGAGAAGTGATGAGTAGATATGCTGGTACATCTGCTTGTACGTGTATGCTATATATATGTGTGGTTGTTACATTGTGGTGGTAGGATGCAAGAGTTGAAAACTGAGGTAAATGAAAAGCAGCATGTGCTTAAAAGAGAAGGCTTGTGCTTGGAGTGAACTTATGTGTCCTTGCTCCCTACTGTCAGCAAGCACGTGAAAAGCCTCCAGCAAAATGCCTCACACTGGCTTGGTGTTGAACAGTGCAAGAAAGGTCAACCCACGTTTATGCCGTGTGGCATGAAAACCTGGCTCTGTGTGCCAGCTGAGGAGCCTGATGGAGGCAATAATTTGTTGTACAGTTTGTGCACTGAGAAACCGGTAACTTCATGCTTCTTTACTTTTTTTTCTAGACGGCTGCCTGTTTTGTTTGTAAAAAGCTTAGTGCTGACTTCTGCAGTGTACAAATACTCGAGCACTGTGTCACTGAGCTCTGTCTACTTGTTCTGGCCTGGAAGTCCAAGAATGGCTCTCACACTGTGTCAGGCACAGTCCATGCACTCAGTCATCACTTTTTTTCAGTTTTAGCTTCCTTGCTGGGTTATCTTCTGTTAAGCCAGTTACCTTTTGTCTTTTTGAATTGTTCAGAATTATTTGACTTTTCTCTCCATCATTAGTGGCCACAAAATGCCTAATGTTTTTCCAGCCACTGTACATGTAACCTCTACTCATAATTTATTGCTCTATAGTATTTTATTTGCTGCATTCATAAGAGTTAATTTTATTTTAATGCTGAAGCAAGATCTTTTAACCTTTATATAATAGTCTGATTGAAAGTTCTGTTATTATTAATCTTTATTGCAAAGAAACAGCATAACAAAATGAATCATGCGGATGTAGACACTTGTTATGTAATAGCCATCTGGCTATGTAGTACTAAGTTGTTGTTTTATATCTTCATACAAATATTCAAGAACCATCATAGAAGATAGCATTATTGTAACATGTCGACACTGTGGGCTAAATCAAACCTCTCTAACCAACATGAATGTGTTTAAATGTCTGCATTATCATCATCATCATCTTTCTCTCCCTAAGTGCCCACAGGGTGATACAGACTTCAAGAGGCAGATTTCTGAGAGAAGGGGGTTATTTCTGTGACAGTATGAATGGGAATAGGTCACCCTGTACTGGAGACATACTGTGGGGACTTTTGAGAACTACTATACAATAAGATGCCAAGTTCAATAATACAACATGAAAAATGAGACAGAAAACAGTAAGCAAGCCAGTAAGGCACAAAGAGGAGAATTAACTCTGCATAGTGTTGATAGTCTGCCACATAGCTTACAAGGATTTCTGAAAACCTGCATCATCTCTGGTGTCTGTATCTCTGTCCTTAATGAGTCAGTGGCCTCTGTCATAGTATTTAAGTGACAACCCCAGAGGGGCAGCAATTCTTCAGTCTTCCCTTCAGCCTTGTAGAGATCTGTCACCCTTGTATGTTCACTGAGTTCTCTGTCTTAAGAAAATGCATGAGGGGAGTTTCAGAGGTAATTCAAACTGCAAGAGATGTGAATCCTGGTGAAATTTAGTTTCTTAATATTAAAATATTTCTTTTGCAGTTGTGGAGGCATTCCTTTACAGCTTCATATCACATCTATAATTTCAGTAGCAGGTCAGTAGTCTTTGCACATGAGGTTTAGTTTTAAGATTCTTTTGCAATGAACTATCATTTCACTGATTTCTCTTCGCTGCATTTTGGTTTTGTTTTTCCAGCTCTATCCTAGGTGATGAACTACTACCTAATGATACACAGTATATATCCTGGTCACCTGTTGGTCACAAACTGGTTAGTAAAGATAAATGACACTTACATGAACAGTCTTTTTTGTACATGTGGCATGGAAACTTACATTGTTTGTACCCTTGAGGTTTTGGGACTTTCCTAGTGCTAGATGAAGTAGCTGAACTAGTTTCAAAATTGACTACCGTTACTGGAAAGACTCCAAAAACCCTCTGTGTGTTTTATTTTGTTCTTTAATGAAAATGCATTCCTGAAAGCAAGTAGTGGCCCCAGTAGTCATGAAATGCACAAATGCACAGGAACTTCATGTTATTACAGTTGCAGACAGAAGCTCATCCCTTTCAAAGGCAGCAACATTACAAATGTCTGCTTAATCATCACTGTGATTTTAATCTCCTAATTATACAATAATCAATGAAGTTTTACTTGATGAATGCATGTAATGGGATTAGAGGATCAAAATCCTCTTGGGTATTCCTTCCCCCTGTCCTTTTCTTTCTCCCCTCTAATCCTTGACAATAGTGACAGCCACTGCATTTGCAAGGCTTGTGCATTCCCTGTGGTAAGCATTGGATCTGACTGTCACAGGAGAATGTGGTGTTTATTTATTCTCATTGCTTGTAGTAGAGAGACCAACCACAGAAGCAAAGTAAGCTGAAAAGAGCTTTCTGCATCTCAGAGCAAAGCTCTGGAATAAAACTGTGTTGTTCAGTTACTGGAGAGGAGAACCAGAGGTGATTAGAGAGATGGGCAGATGCCAAAAACTAGAGGAGTTCTGAGTGCTACTGCAGGAATGTACCGTCTTTGAAGATCTGCTGGCAGTGCTGAGACACCAGTGAATGTTTTACCAAAGCACTGATGGTTTTGTTTGAAAGACAAATCAGTGAAAAACAACTCCTGAGGAAGGAAGATAAGTTTGTATCTTGGCAGAAAATGAGTAGCAAGGTTTTCAAAACATGATACAGTAGTCACGTCAGGAACCATAGTTGATTTGTTTTTTGCAAAAAAATAATAAAAAAAAAAAGCTAGGTTACTACACCTGATTTGTATTAGTAAGTTCAAGTTTGTTGAGTATCAATGATTGGGGTAATGCAACTTTTAAAGATGGTTTTAGTCATCTGCTTTAAATTTCCCAGTAGAGGAAGTAAAGAAAGGAAGCAGGATTTACAATAATAGTAATTGTCATCACAATGATGTTTTGCAGGCATATGTTTGGAATAATAATGTTTATGTAAAAGCTTCACCAACAGCAGCATCTGTGCAAATCACTCAAAATGGAGAAGAAAATAAAATTTTCAATGGAATACCAGATTGGGTTTATGAAGGTAACTATGCCAAGCAAGTTTTACTTTCCTTTATCATATAAACCTTTGGTTTATTATAAGTATTATTTTTATTACGTATTTTCTTACCACTGAAAAGTTCAAATTAATCAAAGTCTATTTTAAAAGAAACATGCATCCTTACCCAAGTTTAACACCTGGCTGGTGTGAGGATCAGAGAATGGAAATGAGCTTGCCTAACTTGCAGTGCATCACTGGACTTTTTGGTGTGTGAATTAACTTCATATGATAGATTATAAATATTGGTCTAATGTCTAATTTCAGAAAACAAATAGTCTACAGTTTGGTATCTGAATTTTATTTTTTTTTTAAATACTACTAAAAACTTATGAATGGCACCTGGGATAGAAGAACCAACTTAGCAATTTTAACTTAAATGCATTTGCATCTCTTTCAGAGGAAATGTTTGGCACCAATTCTGCTCTTTGGTGGTCTCCAAATGGTGATTTTTTGGCATATGCAGCCTTTGATGATACAAAAGTTCCTGTTATAGAGTATTCCTTTTATTCTGAGGAGACTTTGCAGTACCCAAAGACCATTACAATCCCATATCCCAAGGTCTGTGTTATTTATTAAACATGTTTGTTCTACAGTTTCATTAAGAGAGTAGTCTCATTTAATCAGTTCCTGCTAATGAAAATATTGTCTGTCTCTCCTCAACAGCTTGCTGTGATTACTCTTTCTGAAGTCAACAGCATCTGGCAATGTTAAAGTATTTTATTATCTCCAGGGGAAAGAAAAAAGGGAAAAAAAGTATGATTTAAGGTTTTGTTTTTTCACCATAAAATTTGGAGGTAGGAATTAGATGTTTAGGAGAAAAAAAGCTCTCAGGGAGTTGAAGGTGGTCCAAAGCATTTGTCAGATGCACATTATGTTAGGGTTGTGTGTGGTATTGATAATGAAATCTTCTTCAAGTAAGGGAGCATTTTTGATTGTTTGTTGCTTCCTGTATTGAGAGAAAGAGGAGGAATCTGCTGAAGGAGTTTCTTTGCCAACACTTAAAGGTCTTCCAGTTTTAGCTGTGAGAATGAAGCCCTTAGTGCAAGCAGCTCCTTCTCATTTCCCCTCCTATCCATTTGACTTTATGCCCACTGTTTGTGACACAGTTGGCACTGAACTGAACAGGGTGAGAGTCAGAGTGCAAAGTGCTCTAACAGGTTCTTTCATACACTCCACATGTTTAAAAGAAGACTTACCTCTGTGAATTTATTTGGCATTATACAGGATTAGAATACAGCAGTTTCACTACACTGCTGAATCGCAATACAAACATTCTCATAACTGGCCTCCATAACATGCTCACAGTGCTGGGCATCCCTGTAGCTGGGAAGGAATAGGTGGGTTGAAACCATCTCAAGGCCATCACTTTCTTCAGTTCTTTCTTTTCATCATGGGGTTTTTATACTCTGTGTTGGCTTAAGGCCCCAATATGTATCCCCTCCCCTTCCCATCACAATCCGTGATGGTCTGACCATCCCAGGAAGATATTTCCACTCTCAAATAACTGGGGCAGGACAGATGATACAGCTGGTTGATCGCTCAACTGTTATGGCTGTTTGTCTGTGAAAAAGCTGCCCTGTTCGTGCCAAGCTCAGCTTCTTCTGCAGGAGCCGTGGTCAGTCACTCCCTACCCTTCCCAAAGGTTCTGGAGCACGTGGCCTTTGCCTGTCCCCTTGGAGCCTTCCCTGGAGGGGTCACTGACACTCCCAATGAGTGTCTGGGCTCACTCACAGCAGTAGATGTTCTGTCCTGAGCATGGTGCCTTAGAAGAGACGTAAGTGTAGAGTGAACTGCCAATTTAAATTACACATTTTATTACAAACCCTTTTTGTTTGGAATATTGCTGACTTCTGGAGGTGGATCAAGTACAGCTACCTAACTGTTACGATGAGGACTTGGCTAGTTAACTGCTAGAGAAGCAGCTGAAACAGTTATGTCGCTGTCAGTAGCACTCCATTAAAAATAGTGGAGTACATGCTGCAGTCACAGCTTTGATTGTGACATAGGCAGCTGTGATGTGCCTAGTTAATGTAAGGTGCTTCTTCCACAGAAAAGCACTTCTCAGTGTGTTAGCAATGGATTTGACTCACTGTTAGGTAATGTGTATGGCATGTAGGATGAGATACGGTCAAACACTGCTTTGGGTACAGCAAGCCCAATGTAGTTATGAATGCTTGTAAATGTAGTAGTCTTTCTTATCTAGAAACACATAGCACTTTTGTTTAAAGAAATACAAAGGATAATTTATGCATCGATCTTAAAAACTGCATTTAGGAACTTGTCTTTTCACATGTGTGAAGTTGGCTGGTTTTACCTTTCTGTCTGTAGTAATTTATTCATCTATAATTTCAAACACTTAATTCACCAAGAATATTCTCTCTTCAAAAGTACAATGAAAAATTTTTTTTTTAGGCAGGAGCTACAAATCCAACTGTGCGTTTCTTTATTGTGGATACCAGACCACAATCAAATTCCAGCCCTGTTGAAATTTCTCCACCTACAGAAATACAATCAGGGTAAGAAATTTTGGTTAAATATTTGGTTGGGGTTTTCGGTGGGAGAGGAGGAGCTTTTATATGTGACCTCCCTATATTCAGTGTATATGGCAGTTTTTCCCCGTCATGCAGCTCTGGTAGCAACAAGATTTACCAGAGAAAATCTGCACAGAGATTATCCTCCTAGTGATTATATATAGATGGCATATTCCATGTATGTTATATTCAGAATGTGACAAGTTCTTGGCTCGTCACATTCAGTGGAGTCTAACTATGGTGAAGTCATTTCACAGTACAACTTTAATATGAGCAAGTTTTGGTATAATCAAATTATAATATATGTATCCCAATTCACTGGAGAAAAAAAAAGACCCAAACAAAACAAAACCTTAATGGTAAGTGAAGATTTGATTTCATTGGAAGCAAACTCCTTGCTAAGGCAAGGTATCATGGTTGTCTTCAGATTTATAGTTAAAATGTTTGTTTTCTTTGGAAACATGATGAAAATCAGCACCTCTCACAGTAAATGGAAAATTGTATTTCTCAAAAATGCCACTGGAAATGCACAACATGTATTTTGTAAAGAGCAGCTACATCAATTTAAAGTGCATGCACAGAGAATTTGGTATCCCAGATCTCAGGTTTTGTTTTTTCTTTTTAACAGTATTGTGGGAATTTTTTAGAGGTTTGCACTTACAAACATGATGGGTATGAAAGCACAGGTTATACTGATAAACCATAAAAAAACAAAGGAGGTCTGTTAGCTCATGCATAAAATGTGCGTTTTGTATGTGGTGGCCAAAAAGCTGTAACTGGAATATCAGTGTTCTGCCGTTGCAGTCCTCCCCACAGTGTAACCAACATCTCTGTGTTGACTGAGATTGGCGCGTTTTTATGAATATGTTGTTCTTTATCCTTTCATTACAGTAGCACTGCAATAGCTAGATGTTACAAATCTGTTGTGCACTGTTTTTCTCCACTTATGTTTTGCTCAATACTGATTAAGACCTCTGCTGCTCTGCTGTCTTAGGGTTATGTTTTACCTTTTGTTAACACCGTATGAAAGTTCCTTCCAGCCTCGTACCCATCTGGCTAACACAGGCTTGCGTTATACAAAGTTAATCCATTTTAAAATGAATGTAGCACTCTGCAAATCAGGGTTAATACAAAGATAAGCCTTGAATGCTGAGTGCAAAGATCAAAACTTATTCTTTCTCCCAGTGGCTGATCCAAATAATGGTCAAGTTTCACCTGCAAAAGCTGAGGTGGCACCAACAAGTCTTGGGGAATTTTGCAAGAGCAAAGATACGCAAGTAGGAATGTGCAATATTGCTGTCAGGTGGTTTTGCTCATGGAAGCACAATGTAATGACTATTTACATGCTGTTTATAATTATACTGTATGACAGGAAAGGTTAACTTTTGTGGTGGAAAATTCTGGTTTTGCTTCCACGGGGCTAAATTCTGAGGAAAAGTAGGTTTGAACTGGTGGTGTACCTCACCCCACCTGTCTGGTTGGGGATGTTGAGGGACATTGTCCCTGCCAGTGGCTGCCTGTTACGACACTATCCAGAGCTTATATGCGCAGCAATTGTACCCCCACATTTGAAGTGCGCTTCTGTTTTGGAGGAAGAGTTTTATTTGTCAAAGAAAACGGCCAAAATCTGGAATAGCAGTGCTTTGCTGTCTGACGGTAGATGGAATCTGACATTTTTTGCATGAATGACCAGCATGAAATCCATATCATGTTTAAACATTATTTTTGGCATCATGGGTATAGGGGGTTCCTGTTAGCCAACGGGAGGATGAAGGAAATGGATGCGTCTTGTCTCAAATGATCGGCCCTAAAATAAGCTGACTTCTGAGTAGAGAGTGTTTGCAGAGTATCCCTTCTCAGCAGCAAACAAAGAAGAGCAGTGCAAAACTACTGTACTCTACACTTGAATTAATTGCGGCTTAGTCAACATTTTGTGGGTTGTTGAATACTGGAGGTGCATCCCCACTCTCAATTATAACATTAAAATATTTATTACATTATAATACTAGCCTGATTATTAATTATTGACTTATTATTTTTTTCCCTGTAATGTCCATCTTGTCCAGTGAATAATTTGTAGTCACTAAAACTTTTAATTTCTCTGACTTTGAAGCAACAAAACCTGTGGGACTAATTCCCCTTATACTAAACAAGGGAAACCACTATTATAGGTACATGAAGAATGGCAGTTTCTTTTTCTTTTTTTTTTCCAAACAAGCTCCTGCAGAGAGCCAGTGACAGTAGCAATTAAGTGACCTACTGACTTCCCAGTCAAATATAAATGCAAAAATAGACCTTTTCCAAACAGGATTTTGAAACTGCAAGCTAGAAATAAATCTGAAAGTTGTCAGTAACCAGTTGGCGTATATTTTTAATCTAGCCACACTAATTGTAGTCTTCCCCCCACCGAAACCACAGTGATCACGAAGATACTCTTATCACAAAACTTCCCACACATTTTTGTTAACTAACTTTGGGGAAAAAGGGAACATGAACTTGGAACTAAGTCAAATGTGCAAATTCCGGTTAAAAATGTATACTTGCTTTGGAGGGGAGGTTTGTTTTATTTTAGTTCATAAGGCTTCTAGGAGATAGGAGAGATCTAAAATAAGAAAAGACAGTACATCTAACAGATCGTAATGGTAAACAAAACCACTAAATTTTATGTGGTGACTTTTTAAAATTAATATACAGGAATATTCATGAAAATGATTGTTTTTTTCCAGATCCTCCAGTTCTTCCTGTCAACTGGTTAGTATTCTGAAGATTAAAGTAAAATATTCAAATACTCATAGCTGGTTTTGGTGTGATCTTGCCCTCCATTGTAACTAATGGAAATATCTACTAAATTGAACAAAAACATGCTTACAAGCAACCAACTTTTCATGCAGCTAAGGATAAAATTCCAAAGTCTAAGGCACATATACAACCTAATATTCAGAAGACTTTCCTCTAGGTGCACATAGTACAAGATTTATGAACAGTCTGGAGTAGCTATTATTTTATGCATTAGAGAATAGTGATCTTGCTGCTAGAATTTAATTGCAGTCTTTCTGGAAGTGAGTATGTACAGACCATCTAATTCTTTATTGTATCTCTGAAAACAACCAAGGAATCTACTAGCAGGAAAAACAATTGACGAAAAAATGGCTCAATTAGGTTTGCATCGTTTGTTGTTGTAGAGTAGATTGAAACGAAAATAGTCAGATGAGTCTCATTCAGTGAATTGCTGAATGCTACCGTATGGTATGCTGTTACAGAGAGGATTTTAAATATCTAATGCTGTTGCTGTTTTCAGGGACCATTATTTGAGTGCTGTAACATGGGTGACAGATGAAAGGATTTGTCTGCAGTGGCTCAGAAGGATTCAGAATTTTTCAGTCCTCACAGTCTGTGACTTTGAAAATGCTACTTGGTCATGTCCACAGGTAAGAAAAATTAGGTTGAAGAATTCCAATAATAAATGAAACTAGAAAGAAGTAGAGGATATCTCTGTCTTTATCTTTGTAGAAATAAAGCCTGATGAAAAATAAACATAATTGTTCTGGGATTGTTTTGGTTTTTTCCTTAGGAAAAACAATTTACAGAAAAAAGTACAACTGGCTGGATTGGCAGAGTGAGTATTCAATTTCTAAATCTGCAACATGCTAAATAAGTCTGATTATTAAGAAAAAAATCATATGAGCCTCTTGCATATTGCAGTGTCCCTTGTGTACAGGTCTGATCCTCTCATTTGCTGCATTTTACATGTACAGAAAAAAACGGTCTTAAAAGGACCTGCTGTGCCACCCTGCCTTTAGGTTTAAGGTTTTTTTGGCGGGTATGGGGTTCTGAACTTCCAGGCTGGAGCTGAAGCCATGTCCTCTGTGACCTGTGCATCATGTCAGCAGGACAAGGGGTGATGGCTTTGAAAGAGAGTAGGTTTAGATTAGATATTAGAAAGAAATTCTTTACTGTGAGGGTTGTGAGGCAGTGGGACAGGTTGTCCAGAGAAGCTGTGGCTGCCCCTCCCTGGAAGTGTTCAAGACCAAGTTGGATGGGACCCTGAGCAACCTGGTGTAGTGGAAGGTGTCCCTGCCATGGGCAGGGGGGTTGGAACCAGATGAACTTTATGGTCCATTCCAACCCAAACCATTCTGCAATTCTATGATTATATGTTCAGCTTGCCAAAAAGCATAGCAATCTCTGCAGACTCCTTTTACTTCTGACCTCCTGCTTTGGTAGCAGTAGGTAGGGAGGGAAATGCAGGAGCCAGGATTCATAATTTCCTTTGTTCTGGGGGAGTTGTCAGCTATGCTGGTTTAGCTGCTTTCCAGTCTTCCTGCCACCTCTAGAAAGATCTAGGAAATAAAATATATAAAGAAGTGTATCCTATAACCTTTGAATCATATTGGAAGAAAGGCATAGACAACAAAAGTAATTTTTAATATTTCGGGTTGCAACAAACCATTACAGTTTCTCACTGGGGCTACTTATTTGTTTACTTCCCCCCCCCCCAGTGAAACATCCATTGAAGAGAAGCGGGGGGGACAAGATCCATATTACTGACCAGATTAAAATTTTCATATGCTTCTGCCAAAGCAGTCACTACTGTCTGGATGGTGCTTTCCAAGCTGCTTCTCAGTCCTTTTGTACATGGTAGAGAGTAGGCACCTAATGAACTACACAGAAGATCTGGGGGAAGTGAAGCAGAGATGCAAAAGTTCAGACTTGGAGGGAGAAATGAGTTTCAGAGTTTTTGATGAGAACACAGAGTACACTTTCCACTCCCGCATTTTCCACACACTGATTATGCTTTAGTCACTAATTCACTTTTGAAGTCAAAAATGAGAGTTTAAAGAAATGCAAAGAGGGAGGCAACAGCAGGGATGAAATCATCCGCAGTATGAAGATGAGAGATCAACCCACCTGCTGTCAAATTTGATATGGAAAGGAAGGCCTTAACGCTGACACATTTTGCTTCTCTGCAGCAAAGGCTTCACAATTAGACAATGTGATGATCAAGCTGCAGACTTTGTAAACAGTTGTGCAAAATGAGAGGGCAAAATGCAAGTCTGTGCCATCAAACTAGGTTGTTGGTTTTTTGTTTCTTTTAAAGAGACAACCCACTTCTTAGGAGCCGTTGGAAGAAAAGATAATTTCACTGTATGATTCTTGTATAGAAGGGAGTGGAGAGTAGGGAGGATTGAAGAGGGGATAGGCAAGGTATATTTATTCCTTTCTTTTATTTTTACCTACTTAGGGATGATCAATTGAGACTTGACTGATAAGGAATATTTTTATACATATGTGAGATGTATATATACACATACATAAGTATCTACAAATTTAAGTAAATTATATCTGTATGTAAAATATGGACATATAGTCCTCTCTTTCTATCTGTAATGGTTTTTAGTTGGGCTTTTTTCTTTTTTTTTTTTTTTCCTTCATAGAGATAAAATTCTGTTTAAGAATGCTCAGAAAAACCTGTGTTACTGTAAAAGGCTTCCAGGTCATCAGCTAAGCTAAGTTAGAGCTTGCCAGCTGAGTTGAAGGAAAGGCACACTTTGAAAAAGCAAGCCTGTGATAAGGGAAAGGCTAGCAAAACATTTCCCAGGTTACTGTTTGCAAAAATATTCCTTAGGAAGAAGGAGAGGTTATTTGGAGCACATGGGTTAGGAAGACTTAATTTCTGTAATTTCTTACTGTATGACCAGAGGCAAGTCACTTCAGTTTTTTGTTTCACTTTCCATTTCAGAACATCTCAGAGGCAACTGCAGGTCAGTTGCCTAATGAGCATTTAGATCCTTTGGACATGTATCACAGAAGTAACTTTTATTTCATTCAGTTCCATTTCATTCCTCTCTTTCTTTCTACCATGTGTAGCACATTCAAATGGCAGTCAATAGAAGAAACTAATTTCTGTCACTCTCAGTTGATAAATTGATAGGTCCTTCATGAAAATATCATTCTGGCTTGAGTTCCCTGTCATTCTGGAATCACCTACTTACTAGCAAAATTTAGTATTGGAAAGCAGCTTGGGGTTTTTGGGGGGGTTGTTTTGTTTTTTGGGGTTCTTTTAATAGAGCAGGACATTTTTCACTGTTAAGCTAAACAAAAAATTGAGTTCAAAGAATTTGTTCACCAACACGTTTTAAAATGGGAAATTAATGAAAAACATGTATTTGCAAAGCTTACATTTTTATAGGTTACAGCTGCATTGGACAGAATAAAACAGTGACTTTGAAAGTAGATACACATATTGTTTCCTAAAATGATAAAAAACTAAGAACACCTGAAATACTTCAAATCAAGGGAGGGGATACAGCTTACAACCAGGGTTAATACCCAGGAGATTCTGCTGCTTAAGGAGCAAGAAAATATTTAAAGTGTGCTTACTTTTAGGGTAATGGCTACAGGTTCTACCTACTCAGTCAATAAGCAAAAATTTTTGCAGTACATTCAGTGATGCATTGTCTTAAGTATCAAGACTCATGGTTAGAGATATCAAAACCTAAATTTATCGCTTTGGGTCTGGAGTTTTGTTTTTTGCTTTAATAGACATTTCTCTTATGTTCAAGTTTCAGCCATCTGTCCCTTACTTTGCACCAGACAATGCTACCTACTACAAAGTCTTCAGCAACACAGTAGGTTACAAGCACATCCATTACATAAACAGCTCGCAGGTGAGTAATAGTGTGTAGGACAGTCACTACTGGCTTGTGTTTCTCCTGGTGGTCAAGGAGCTTCATGTTCTACTTTTTACCTTGCCTGTTCCCCCACTTCAGACTCCAGTACCTATTACTTCAGGAAAGTGGGAAGTAATCAGCATAGAAGCTGTAACCAAAGACTTTTTGTAAGTATTTGTCAATAAGCTACTAATTCCTATCATAAGGGCTAGTAACAAAGGTCTAAGCAAGCAGGGATGGAGAACAGGGAGAAGGTGTCATTTAACTCATTAAAAATCTGATTTAAACATGTAAGATAAAACCTCTAAATATTGTAATATACTGTAAATATTTTACCAAAACCAGTATGTTTTGCTTTTATAGATACTACATTAGTAATGAAAATGGTGGAAAGCCAGGAGGAAGAAATCTTTATAAGTAAGAATTTATTTCTGCATTATGGGTAAAATAGTTGTTAATGAAAAAGAAAATACAAGAAAAAACATTGAAAACTTAAAGATTATGAAGTTCAGTCTAATGCGGGATCATCCACAAAATATTTAATGAAAATTACTATGAGAGTTTAAACTGCAAAATAATGAAAATACTTTTTGGCAAATTTAGTTAATAAAGGGAAATTGTGAGAAGACACAACCAATCCTCAAGCAACAAACCCCTGAAGAAAACCTCTTATGCTTTTTTTTTTTTTTTGCTATGATGATAATGTCAGTATTAACTGAACTTTAAAGTCTGTTTTCTCTAATTTTTAAATCAGTTGATCACTTCTGAACTTAAATATATTTCATTCAACCATCTTATTTTAAAAGCATATATTAGTTTAGCATAGCTTAAAAAAAAAAAGTAATCTCTGAAATGAAGCTCATCTACTTTTCAGAGTGCTCTTGGAAAGCAGTCCAAGTTCTACTAAATGTGTTAGCTGTGATCTGAATCAAGAAAGATGCCAGTATTATTCTGTGTCCTTCAGCAAAGATGCACAGTATTACCAGCTAAATTGTCTTGGTGAGTATATCCGGAATTAATTGACATAAACATGACTCACTGATTAGTTGGGTGGGGAAGTTCACTTCATCAGGATCTTGATACGTACTGCTTAACAATGATATGTGTTGAAAACACGGGATAAATTCATTGGCAGTGGAAAAACATACTGCCTCCTAGGCTCAAAAGCACCTTGACAAAAATTAGTTAGTTAGTTCTATCTGTCAGTGGACCTGAAGGAGCTGCAAAACACTCCTGTCCACTGCACATCTCCTCAAGAGCTGCAAGGGGTGCTCTGCCTGCAGAAGGAATTTGGAGGCTTTGAAAGCATGACAAGCAAGAAGCTGCTCTACACCACATATGGAAATAAGATAGATAGTGCTGGCAAAACAAACAAACAAAAAACTCCAGCAAAAATAACAACAAAAAAGAAAAAACAAAACACAAAACCCAAGTAATGTAATCAAGGTAAGCAATGGGACTGTAGTCTCTCTGACCTGTAAGTGCTTGTGCTAGATAGCACTACGGATAAATTATTAAAAGGGTGGAAAAAATCAAACCTCCTCTAAAATTTCTTAAATTGAAATGTATGTTGTTTTTTAAGATGCCAAGATCTTCCTTAATCTATGGGATAGAAGGACAGACAGCCAGCAGAGAGGGAGTTGTTCTGTCAGGTTGTAAAAATGGTGGAAGACAACTGCTGTTGTGGTCACCCTGACAAGACTTACTGATTGTCCAACTATGGTCCACAAGCAATGCATAGGCTTTGCTAAAGAGTGGAATTGCAGTTCTTCAGTACCTCACAGTCGTATGATTCATCTATGAGACAGTGTGAATATTTTTTGGAATCCTGTGACTTGAATTTGGACCCTATTAACTTAAAATCCAGCTTGAGTGAACTGGAGAGAAACAAGTTCTGTGCTTTACTGATTCACCTGTTTCCAATTACTTTATGAGGATTGTCTTTCAAGACAGCACTCAAACATGAAGATTTTGTGCCCCATTAACAGGTCCTGACCTGCCCATATCTACTCTGCACAGAAGCACTGATGATCAAGGTATGGGGTTGTCTTTAAATCTAATTTGTGTTGGGCCAGAAAATTGCACTGTAAATTTATTTTAATTTTGTTCTTATTGCTTAGCATAGTAACAAAAATGTCAATTATAAAGGGTAAATTTAATTTCAAATAATTACCAGAAGAATAAATTATATAGCTTGGCATATGTTTATTCATAGTTTATTTAATATTATTTTACATTGTGCTAGAAAACAGTGAGTAATGTATGACTTACTGGATAATTGTTCAGTTTTTCTGCAACGGCATTTAGATGAAAAATGAGGAAAACAGCCTTCTGGTTACTAAATAACTGAAGGAAAATAATATTGTAAGCATTGTAAACATTGAACCTGAGAGGAAAAACAAAAACTGCAATGTATGTTGCCATCATCTCAGATTGAATATTTAAAGTGGTTCATAATTAAAGAGCAGTGCATTTGAAAATAATGTATTTAGTCTTTTAATCTTACTTACTCTGTTATTTAGTCCTCAGATACTTGAAAAATAATACTGAACTGGAAAGTGCATTGAAAGATATTCAGATGCCTTCTAAAAAATTTGGCTCCCTTAGTGTAGGTGGATACGGTAAGTTCAAAAACATCTTTTACCTTTCTACCCCCTTTTCACCAAGTGCTTCAAGGTCTTCTGCTGAAGAGCATGATAGAACAGATGGGTGTAGTGGGGTTTATTGCAGTTATTCAGCACTTAGAGGCAAGATGATTTTTTTTTTTTTCTGAAATCCCAAAATATTCTTATCTAAATGTGCTTTTTCCTTAGTGTGGTATCTTGATGTTTTCATGATGAAGTGGCTTAGCTCCTTTTTTCCTTTATAACAAATTGAAAAATAGAAGTCTCTAAGACCTCATTAAATAAAAAAATAAATAAAAGAAATGAGAGTAGGGCACAAAGCTTGTAAGCATCATCAAATTTAAATGACATTAAAAATTTAAGTAAATGTTAATTTACAAGTGCAAGTTGCTTTGATTTCTGTTAGAAGGTTGGGAAAGTGGAGAATTTCAGTTACTATGAAAAAAGCAGACAATATAAATGGAAAAGCTGGAAAAAATATTTAAGCAACATTTCAACACTATCACCTCTTGCTTTGGTTGGGGAAATATTTTAATTGAATAGCCACATTCTTAAAAGCACACTCATGCTCCAAGACTACATAAACCTTAATACAGACCATAACAAAATGGTAGAAAATTAACTGTTAATGCTTTGTGAGTGGTGTTTCTCTGAATTGGGGTAGAGAAACATTCTGGTCTGCTCATAGGCTGAACATCAGATAGACAGCAGTGGGAGGCCTGGTACCTGTCCAAATTGTTCTTGCTCCAGCCTTTGCTACTAGCTTTTCTCTTCATGACAAACTTTCTCTTGATAAAATGAATCAATATTCTTAATAAAATTATATTTTACAAACTGTATTGAGTTCAGTCAGTCATTGCTAACTGTTCTTTTTGATACCTCCCCTCTTTCACTGTTACTTTATTTATATAATAACTCTCTTTATCTTTGTTTTCTGTCTTTTATTTCTGTCACATTTTTACTAGGGCTAAAGATGAAATCTTCCAGGCAAGATGGAGATTTAAAGATGTTCTTCGTGCTATCAGTTGTATATTCATTTTTTTTTTTTATTCCTCTTTGTTCTTACTACTTCATGTCTTCAGGGTAAAAGCTTTTGGGTAAGGGGAAACTATTTTTAATGTCCCAAATAGGAAAAATATATCCATTTATGTAGTCCCACTTCAAGTTTCAAGTCTGCTCACAAATCCATGTATGTAATTGAAGAAGAAATCCAGTCCCATGACTATAGACTACACAAAAAAATTAAAATTAGTAGTTTAATGTATTCAGTATAGATTTTTAATGTTTCAGTGTTCTAATGCCTTGCATATTAATATCTGGGCAAATTTCTTTAAGACTTGCACTCTGACTGTTACTGCAGTGCAGTCCATCAGCATTTGCTTCAAGGTTCCTTTGCAGCATCAGTTCCTTTAAAATTCATGAGTGAACAATTGAACCATTCAGTTTGCAAAATTCACATGGTGTGTATTTAAAATATTCAGCTAACTCTCAGCCAGCTTGGGTGGAAGGAATAACATGGATGGAACCAGAATCAATGTTGCTTCAGAAATAATAGATACTTGGCTATGTTTCTGGAATGCTTTACAAACTGTCATGCAAAGTCTATCTGGCAGGTTCAAAATATTTAGAATTTCTATTGCTGGGAGAGAAATTTTATTTTTGAGCCTGTGTTAGATTTACCACTGTAGAGACATAATAGGTTTTACATGTAAGTTTAGAATAATGTTATGAGACAGCATGTTGAGTCCCTCAAATTTTATTACTTTCTGCTATGTTAACTATAATTTTTTAAAAAAAATAATAGATTAGCAAGGAACTTTTACCTATATATATTAGAACAGTTCAGATGAAACTGCTTTTTAATTTTTAGGGGATGGCTCAAATGTGCTCTTGTATGAGTTGCAGTGCATGTCAAATTATTTCACTGGAGAACTGATCTAAGTCAAACTCTTCTCACTTCTAGACCTGTGGTATGAAATGGTACTGCCTCCCCATTTTGATTCATCAAAGAAGTACCCTCTGCTCCTTGATGTGTAAGTTTTCAATTACATGGCAATGTTGTGTTAATAATCACTTTCATCCACTTCAAATGCTCTTAATAAGTTCAGTAAAAACAAAACTGCTATCTTTTCTAATTACTTCTTGAAGTAGTTTTAAGATGGAATGAAAAGTTGAGGTGCATCCCAATTCATGGTGGATTCTTGTACCATGAGATGATGTAATGCTTAATGAGCACATACTCTGTCAGTGGCACTGAGGCAAATACGTTGTGTATCTGCTTTAAAAGCTAGGATGTTAGCATTACCTTACTTCCTCCTCTGCTCTTGAATGTCATTAGGAATAATCTTCAATGAAATTGCATTCCAGAATGAAACCTTGAATGAGCCTTGTATCCTAAAGCTGAAGTAGTGTGTGTGACGTTGCATTTTCTCTGTGATATTTGACTGTCAGCTGCTGTTGACAAACATCATCCTGTGGTCATGACTGCATTTGCTGTTGTTTTTTCATAATTTCAAGACCATGAGCACGTGCTGTTTGGTCTGTTCTTCCTCAGAACTTCTGTTCATGATGGTATATTTTCTTCTAAATGAAAATTACTGAATTGTAGCTATTCATTAAAATAGAAATGTTAGGCTTTTCCTCTTTTTACAAAAAGCTGACTCCAAAAGGAAACTAACTGTTATTTGTTGGACGCATCTTTATATAATATAATTTGGTAGCACTAATATTTTTTTATATGCCTTTTGAACATTTTAATGAGCAGCCCGTGCTCTTGGCTTCTTAAGACTTGTTTTGGTTTCATTAGAATTTTATTGACTTACCTGGACTTTTGTCAGGATCACCTCTGCTTTACAGAGATATCAGAAATTCCTTACAAAGTATCAGGATCCGTAGCTTGAATTAAAGAATTCTGAGTAGTTTTTTCCATAGTTTTAAAACTGATAAGAATGGGTTATAGAGCCATAAGAGCCATTCTTCCATTTCTTCCTCTATTGAACAGTGGCTAGAGAAGTGCAGTGCACATAATTTTACCATCAAGGCACTCGGAGTATGATTTCATAGTGGTCAATATTTTGAAAGTAAAAATTTAAAAATATAGTTTTACTTCCTTTTTCTCAGCCTGCATAAGAAATAGTTTAGGCTGACAAGACACTAGAAATGCAGAAAAAGGCACTTTTCATTTTTCCAAATGAAGGCTATTTGTTGATTTCAGACTTAAACTAAATAAATCATGGGTGAATGGAACAGAAAGTTAGAGAACATTACTTTGAAACTCAAGAAAAAAAAGCAAATTTAGCTTTGATTTCTGATAAACTGCTTAAAGTCAAAATAATGGAAGTTTCTGATTAGAACAGAAAGCGGTAAGACAAGGAAAAAAATCCAGTCTGCTTTCTTGATTAACAGTTGAAGTTTTAAAAAAGCATACTGCTTTCAGTGTCCAGCAAAGCAGCAGTTTGGAGTCAGTCAGTGATGCTTTTCTTGTTTGCCCAGTTGAGTTTAAAAGTTTATGCTGCTTTAGTGGCCAAAAATTGTCAGCAATAATTGTGTTACAAATGCTTGACGTGAGAATATGTGGAGAGTAAATACCTTAATTCTGTGCCACTTTTCACCCAGATATGCAGGGCCTTGTAGTCAGAAAGTAGACTATACCTTTGAGCTCAGCTGGGCGACTTACCTTGCAAGCACCGAGCAGATCATTGTGGCCAGCTTTGACGGCAGAGGAAGCGGATACCAAGGGGATAAAATTATGCATGCAATAAACCGAAGGCTGGGGACATACGAAGTGGAAGATCAGATAACGGCAGCCAGGTGAGCTAGAGGGAAAGGTCAACACCTGCTCCTTCTTCTAAGTGCCTATTGTGTGTGGGGAGAAACGGTGAGGGTTTTGAGAGGTCATCTTGATATTATTGGCAAAAACATAAAGTCTACATTAATTTTGGTCACTGAAGTGTGTCATTTATGGGCCAACCATCATTCCATGCTTAAAAGAAGAGAAGAGTTAATGCTGCAATACAAAGATAACATATCTCTGATTTTATAGAGGATAGCTGTCACATTAGTAGAACATACTACAAAGGAACTTGGAGATGGAAGTCCTACCCCAAGCTTTTTGCAAGTTTCTGTTGTGGTGCAGTTACTTGTATAAAGTACTCAGCCTTTACATCATAGTTTATGTTTGTCATTTGGTTTCTGCTCGGAGAGCCTAGCTAAACAAAACAATCACAATAAGAATCTCTCAGACTCACAATGAAGTGATCTTACAGGCTTTTGTTTGGTATTTTAAAATATTAACAAGTTTAAACAAATACTGTTTCACAATCTTTTTTTTTTTTTTTTTAAATGGTGACTGGATTTACTTGTGTCAGCCTGTCCCTTTCTGCTGCAATTTGATCGTTGTGCGTCTTAAAAAAAAAAGACAAAAAAGAACCCCCAAGACAGGAGCAAAATGTAATGTAATACAATACAAATGTCAGTGAGTGTAGTTTGAGGGGCTTTGGAGTGTAATACGCACAGATGTTTTTCTGAATTTCCTAAAGACACATACCTGAATTATAGTATGTTTTCCATACACAGTCACTGTGATGAAGTGGGCAATGCATATTTCTACAGTAGAAAGTGGCAGACTTGATGGAAAATAGGCACATCTATAGAATGGCAGATACTTGCAATCCATTGAGTGTTTAATTATTCTGTTTGCTTTCAGAAAATTTTCAGAAATGAGCTTTGTTGATAAGGACAGAATAGCTATTTGGGGTTGGGTAAGTACTCAAATAATTCTGAGAGGCATATTATTTTATTTTAACAGCTATTTGTTGTGCTGCTGGGTGTGTGAGGTGCTGGAGTACTTCATGTGAAGCACCTCTGGGGTCATAGCACAATCCAGTAACTGAACTGATGAAGCACATTTTACAAATGCCTGTATACAGTGCCCTTTACAATCCTTCAGGAGCCTTTGTAAGAGAAATTAGGACTACTAGAGGGATTAAAAACAATTTAAGGGATGCTGCCAAGTTCCCGTGTACAAGATGAACTAATACTAAAAAAAACCAAAATCCAAGTATATATTAACTGTTTATTAACTGTTTAGTTGGATGACTAATTTTTTTTTTAAGTGAAATTATATGTGAACCAGGTGTGTGGCATGGTTATCGTGGTACTTGCCCGATTTCTCTGACTTGATGCATCTTTAAAACCTGCCACAGTAGATGGAAGTGTTTAATAGCATATAGATACCCCCTCAGCTGCAAGGCTAAGTGTGTATGTAGTGTTAATGATCCTAGTGCTGAGCAGTCTTCTGTCCTAGGCTGCTGTTCCACTGCCTTTTTGGTGTCACAAGGAGAACTCCTGTATGTTCTGTTTAAGCATACTATGTTTAAGTATATACAGGATCTTGAATTAAACTGCTAACTTGAATTTGGGCACTGCTGGTGACAGGCACCAGTGAATAAATGCTTGATGGCAAGGTGATGATGAGGGTGCCTTTAGCAGCTTTTCTTCTGGGGGTAAACACCTCTGTTATATGAAGTCGTGTAGTAGTATTGACTGTAGTGGGAGAAAAATTCTGCAGAAATGGAGGACTTAATTCATTCATATCGTAAGTCCTTATGAGCCCCAGGATGAACAGTTGAAGAGCATTCCCCTTTGGAGCTACGTTGGGATTATGCACCCTGGATACTGAACCTGTGGGCAAACAGGTGTTCTTTATCTCTTGAGTTTTCAGATTGTCAGCCTCTCACTGTCAGTCTGTCACTATGTACATTAATTTTGTTTGCCATAGATTCAGCAGTAATATCTTTACTGTGGGTAGGGTAGGCATTTATACAAGGATTTAAGTACTAAGTGCATGTGTTACTTTCCTGATCACAATGGGAGGATCTAAGAATTAAGCTGGAGGAAACATTTAAGGACTATCAACTAAAACATAGTTTCATTTGCCTGTAATCTGGTTTCAAGACAGAACTGAGATCCAAAAATTCCTCCTTTTTGAATGTGGGTGGGCAAAATTTCCTAAACAGCCCCTTCAAACTATTGTGAGGGCAGACATTTGGGCGTTTGGTGACAGTGTTGAGTTATCTCACTGCCTGGATGCTCAAGTGTGTCAGATACTTACTCATCTGTGTATCAGGCTAAACTGCAAGTAAATTTTCAGTGTGTATTGAGGAGTGTGTTGCTGCACAGTTCCTCCCACAGACTCGGCAGAAGATCCTTTGCTCTCCAGTCACAGTCTTTCTCTTGACACTTTGGGGGAGAGTTAGGAAGTGAGCTGCCATAGGTCTGCTTCAAGGGAACTGTAAATTTTTGGATGCCCTGTTGCAACTCCTCATGAGGCACGTTGTGGGACAGAGCTCTGCTTCCACCCACTCCCTCAGCACGGGAAGGGACACAGCGGTTCAGCAGTGTCTTGTTTCCTGTCTTTCGCTGCTGCCTACGGTGCTACCAAACACTGTCATCCTCAGCTGAGTCACAGTTCAGCAGCGTTTGCACCCTTTTTCCCCTGCAAGTTCTCATTCATCAGTGCCACAGCTGCCATACGCTGTTTGATGCCTGTTTCCCCGACTGAGCAGGCTGGCTGAGATCTGACCCAAATTCAGAATGGAGTTCATTAATATGAAAAACACTGAGCCTATAAATGTCTGATGAACTGCATAGCAGATGGGCCCCATCCTTTCCTTTCCGACTAAAATAACAGCAATGTTTTCTTCTCAGTCTTATGGGGGATATGTGACCTCCATGGTGCTTGGCTCTGGAAGCGGCGTGTTCAAGTGTGGAATAGCGGTTGCCCCCGTGTCACATTGGCAATATTATGGTATGTGATGGCTTCCTCATTACAAGGATTCCCATATGTCTTGCAGTGCACACGCTGCAAAGTGTTGATTCATAGCACAGAACTTTGATTATCTACTAGATGCCATGTAAATGCCACTTGGTCTGTTTTTATGAACTCGTGGCTACTGCACTTCAAATTTAAACCAATTTGCTAAATATTAATTCCCATTTTTAAAAGTCAGAACCATAATTTCAGGTAATCTCTTTAACCTTTAATGAAGGCTAAATTATTGTAATATTTGTAATGTTACTGTAATGTGTCTGTGTTTGCTTTGCAAAGCTGCCACATGTTCTGATACCAGTATTGTGTGTCAGAAATACATCATTAGGTTTTGCATCCTCAAAATGCAACTTCACTTACAAGAATGAACTGTAAGGATTTACATTGAACTTGCATTATCCTTTACTCTCTGAAAGTACTAGAACAGGATTTAGTGCCTTAGGGTTGGATTTTTTTGGTTTTGTTTTAGTGTGTAAAATTTTGATTTTATAAATCTAATTCATCTTGAGAGTAACTTGATGTGAGGAAAACCAAATCAAGTGGACAAGTCTATATATGTTTCAAGCTGATAGTGCATAAGGCTATACTTGCATTAGACTACAAATACAATTGTAGAGGCCCTGCTCCTGGATTTAAAAAAATTATAGACAGTTATAAGTAGGTGCTGGTACAATGTGACCACATTCTGACATTTTTCTGGTTTGCATTTGTCCAAAAGCATTCAAGAGAAAGCTTTCCCTGGCAAACCTCTGCTAAATAGGGCATAATTTATCATTCTGCAACTAGCACAGAAGCTGTATAATAGCTACTTCAGCAGATCAAATCATACTGCCAGGTATTAGCAGTAGTCTGCTGAGGACATAGTGATTCTTCATAATATTTTGGACATAAATATTATAGTATGACAGGAAATATTTTTTCATGATCAAGATCTCTAAAAATCCACATTTAGTTGATTAGATAAAAGGATTATGGAGGCATGCATATTCAGCATGAAAAAACCTCCAGTGTGACAACTCTGATGAGAAATCAAATGGACATTAGAATATGGCAGCAGAGCTTTAATTGTATGGCTTAAACCAAAGCAGCAATCTGCAAAAAGATGACATGGTGAAAAATCATGGAAAATCAGAAACAATTTTTAGTATGTATAACGGAGCCAAGCTGAATCCTAATTTACTACTAAAATTTCATTTCATAGATTTTTGATGGTTAACATTTAGATAAAAAAGCTAGGAATTTTTTTTTTCAAATTCTAGTTATTTACTGCAACATTTTCAGTAATTTTCTAAGGATTGCTGAAAGAATAACAATAGGGAAACACTGACACAAAGTACTATATTAATATTCAGCATTCAGGTGTCCATGGCAACAAGATTAAATATTCTGAATAATGATGCTTACCTACATGCTTTATTGTGGAAAACCTGGTTGCTTTTATTTTGTGGGGATTTTTTAGCTTCTAGTATGCGTTATTACTGTTTGTATCGGTGGGTAAAAATTTATGGTAGACAGACTGAAAATTAAGTAGCAGATTCTGATTTTGTTTGTTGTTTTTTTTTTAAATTACAGATTCAATATACACAGAGAGATACATGGGCCTTCCTACAGCAAATGATAATCTCAAAAATTATTCCGTAAGAGAGAAATCACTTTATTTCATTTTTATTGTGTTGTCTCATTTCTAAACCACTGTATTTTTCTTGAAACAGTTTAGTTCCTTCCCAGTGGGAAGCAATAAGTTTGTTTCTTCTTTCCAGCCAGAGCTGTTGTATTGTGCTTTTAGACACTGTAGTCTCATGTGTGTGGATTTGTATGAGGCAGCTTCTTGATGGATTGTGTGGGTTTTCTGTTGTTTGGTGTGTTGGGGTTTTGGGGGGGTTTTTTGCATTCAGTTCCATTCGGGTACTTTGCAGACTTTAAAACAAGCTGTAAAAACTGTTTTATTTTAATCACCAGGTAACAAATTTGTTTTAAAATTTAATATATGTGTGGGCAAACTATGCTTTATCTTATACATTTGCCACCAGAACAAAGGTACTTCTACTCTTTCTGGAATGTAATTTTTTTTTTTTTAAATGGATATTGTGTGAACTTTCCTGTTTAAGCTGCTTTCAGGGAAAGCAAAATCTCCTATATAATAGAAAACTTTGTCAGGTAGGCAAGCCTGTCTGTACTATGATCATGTCAAACTGCAGACCCACTGAGAGGCAGCAGTGTCAGGGCTGGAATTTTGGTCTGATCTACACGAACATAGGGTGTCCAAAGTTTGTGCTAAAATTACCAAATTTTGCAGAGAAGTAAGGGAATTTCCCTGTGTCCTAATGGAATAAAAATAGATGTAGTTTGTCTTTGTTATGGCATGATGAATCATTTGACTTGCTCTTCTGTGTGCCAGTTGCTTTTTGTTACCTCAAGGGCTGTTTTAATTCAAAGGTACCTGGGATAGGCTAGAGCAGCGAAGCCTTCTGTTAGTTTTTATTAAACTTCAGGTCTAGGTGAAAATACAGTGGCTGCTGGAGAACTGTGAGGGATCTGAGAAGGTACTTTGTGCCCTGGTTATGGGAACATTTCACAGAGATGTTCAGCCATGGTGATGCTGGAACCAAGCATTGATGTTAGAGGGAAAGAGATGGGGCATTTTCTGTTTGGGTTGGTAAGTGAGCTAGAAGACAGTTTAGCACTGATTGTGTGCATTAAAAAAATAAGTGTGATGGGTAGAAAAAAGCAGGGGGAGATGTTGCATTGATTTAGAAGTATAAAACATATAAATACATACCTATATGGACTGAAACATCTGGTTTGACATACTACTACAGTAATCTAGTTTTGTCAACTGCTATACGAGATATTCTGGTCAAAACCGAGGACAATGGTAGTGACTGCTGGACAACTTGGTACTAAGTCCGCCTCTTCTGACTAGTGAGCTACTAGGGCCCACTGGGGACTGTCCAGCAGCCTGCAGCCGCCTGCCTGCCTTTTTCCAAATGTGTTTCTTTAAGGCAGTGGGAACAGTAGGAGGTCTGTGAGGTAGCAGTGTAAATACAAGTTACTGTCGCTGTGCAGAACGAACGTTAACGCTCTGGGTGCACAAAGTCATTCACCAGCTTCGCAGCACAGATGGCAACAGAGGACTGTTTAATCCTTTCAAGCCAGGAGTCGGATTTTCTTGGCATAGTATCTATTGCTGGCAATGGCCACGTTGAAACTGCCAGTACCAAAGAGCTAAAGGTTTCAAATGTGTTACTCAGAGGACTAATTGGGGAGAATGGTGGCTAGATGGAGGAGGAGTAATTGCATAGATCAGATTGTCACACTTCGCTGCTGCTCCTGGAGATAGGAAAATGTAACTTATGTCATTTGTTGTTCAAAGCTTCAAATAATATATTACTTGGACTTTACTTTTAACCTGGAGAGGTGGGGTAGCTCAAGAAGTGAGTTTGTTGCTTTTCATGTAGCAGCCGTGAAAGAGTTGTGGGCTTTTGTTGTTGTTGAAGATGCTTACTGACTTCAGCCCAGTGTGATGCTGGCTGAGAGCCCCTTTGTTCTGTGTCCCAGCCTCAATAGCCAGCCTCCTGGCCCCTTGTCGCTGATGAGAGCTGTTTGCTGAACTGAATGTTTTTTAAAGTAAATGGAAAATATGTACTGAAAGCTCTCCTAGCTGAAGCTGTTAAAGCATTTTTGAACTGTTAACTTTGTACTGTCAGGTTTGCATGCTGCATCATATATTCTCTCATATATCCTACTCCATCCGCTGTAAAGCTGGCATGGAAACTGAAAAGTTGCATAAACTCTGTACTGTGTGCCCTAATTTAAAAGAAATGAGACAGTGTACACACCTGCTTGGAGAAGATGCACACTGCTAGGCACCTTCCTAATGTGCAGAGTGTTAATAATGACTGAATATATATTAATGACTGTGAACATATAGACTCAAGAAACTACTTGTTTCTTGAGGAGCACATCCTACTTTTGTATTACTGTGACACAAAGTTTTGCATTTATTGAAGGCAGAGAATCTGAGATGTTAAATATTCTTTGTCAAGAGTCAAACCTGAGAAGGCTAATTCAGTGTGCTCAGTGTCTTTTAAGGTAGTTGTAAACTATTAAAAATTAGAGCTTTGTAAAAGAGATGAGCAAGCGTGGGTCAAGCTCACAATAGAGTTGTGTAGAGATCCTAGGCAGAATGGCAGAGAAGCTGTCTACCCAGAAGAAATGTCCCTGGTGCAAAAGACTCGAGACTTAATCAGGGCAGAGCTCTAGAGGTCAGATGCAGTAGCCATGTAAAGCATACCGAAGAGACTGTTCAACTTGTGAGAACATTATTTTGCAGTTCACTCTGAATTTGATATGCTTTTGGCAAGTGTTTGAAACAGTCATAGATTTGGCAATCTTTTTCTAGCAGATTTGAAATGTTCAGTCCTTAAGAACTGCTGCATCATTAGGTTATGCAAAACAGGGTACAATTTTGTAAATATGCCATCTTGTACTGATTTGACATTTGTTCTATTATCTGAGAATATGCTAAAGGGAGAGAGACCTTCAGTTTCAGCCAAACCTTAACTTGTTTGTGGAGTGCTGATAAAATGTTGACTGCTGCGTGATCTTTAGAAAAGCCAGTTACACTCAGCAGGGCCTAACTCTCAGTATTTGTGCACATTACCTTTTCAGAGCCTTTGTCCCAGCAGTACAACTATGAAATGGAAGGGGTAAATAAAGTATTTATTTGCTGTGCACTTGAGGTTTGTTCAGCTGATGTCGCTGTTGCTTTATCCTCCAACTGTGCCTAACTTGAGATTGCTCCCAATCTTGCAACCTTCTTTAAGGACACAGATGTACTGTCCTTAAGGAATGTTTTAGGGAAGGGACTGTTCATGTTGAGTATGTGTACAGCAAGTGAAGCATCACTTATAAGTGATGAAAATACAAAGATATCTTGTGTGTTTCTTCTTTCTCAAGTATTTTTACAAATAACTATATTTCCTTTAATGCTTAAAGGAGAAAAACAGTGACATCATTTTTCTAAAACTCCTTTTGCAAAGTTGTGTTCTCAGAAGTGTAGCTCAAGTCAGGCTTCCACTCACACAAGGTTTGCTTAAAACAGCATTGTTTTGCTGGAAGAAAGCTTAGCAAGGTGATCTATCAAGTTTCTCTCTGCACATGCAGAAAACTGCACTCAAAGGCTACTGCTTGGGGGTTTTTCTCTCTCTCTCTTTTTTTTTTTTTTTTTTTTTTTTTTTTTTTTTTTTTTTAATAGCACTGGGCCATTTCTTTCTGAATTTATCTTTTGGCCAGTTGCTTTACCAGTGCTCCTCAATGCATCAAGGTCCTGTCTCCCGATTTTGGCACTTGAAACTAGTTGTTCTTACCCCATGATACTAAATCACTTCCATGAATAGCATCATGCGTCTATCACATGTGCATTTCCATATACTGCATGGGATTTCTCATGCTCTGCAACCTTTGACTATAGAAAGAGGATGACTGCACTGTTACAGACTGGAAGGTGGATTTTTTTCTCTCTCTGCTGAACTTGTTTTTTAGATTTGGTTAAATTAATACAAAGAACTCATTTCATGTATGAAAAAATTGAGGTATGCTATTCTGTCATGACAAAGGCAATTTAATATTTATACTTACTTTAAAGATTTATGACTGTACAGGAGACATAAGGAAATTAGAACTCGTGTGTCTTAGCAATATAATGTATTTGACTTTTTAGGGGTACTAAATGCAAATCCTTGTGCAAGGATACAGCTTTAGTACAAGGTGGGGAAGAAAAAACCACTACATTCTTCTGTTCCTAATTTTTACTGTTTTTTTCTTGCCAGAGTAGGTGTTTGTTTTATCAAGCCTGAAATGTCTTATCCCTCTTGCCCCTTTTCTTCTTTCCCCTATTCTGGCAGAGCACTATGGTATTCCCTTTCCTTGCTCAAATTAAAGATGTTATCTGCACTCCTTACTATCTTCATTCTTTAGTCACAGTAGCAGGCTGGGACTACTTTGTTCTGGGAACATATTACTGTGTTTTAAATTTCTTGATTAATCTTAGTTGCTGATTATTTCATTTTTCATCACTGTGTCGTGCTTCCATTCCCAAAATATAGCTTGGCTTCTATTTAGAGATTTGGTCTAGTGTGTTTTTCCTTCAGGAACTTCTCTATTGTATTTGCAGAGAACATTATTTTAAACTTCTTGTTACCCAGTTTTACTTGAGACTGAGGAACTCTCAGCTCTGTTGACTTACCTGCAGGTAAACTAGTGTACATTTCAGTGGGGAAGATAACGTGTGTAGCCTCTGCAAGATCTACTCCTTTCTATCATAGGGTGCACTGTTGCCATGGCAACATTTTTTTTAACTTCTCTGCAGTCACACAGGAAACCTATGGCAAGCGGTGTGCTGCCGGCTAACAGCATGTTAGCAATGCATTAAATGTGTACCCCGCTCACAAAACTCTTCCCCTCTGGAACTGCGTGTTACTTTGCAGCCATAACCCTGGGTAAGAGTTGCAGATGGGTGCAGAATGGTTTGAGTGCGAGCACGGTGCTGTTGGATGTGATGATGCTACTTGGTGGTTCATAGAGGGGAAAGAAAGGGTGGTTGGTTTTATCTGAAGGACCCCAGACTGTGTCAACAGGAATCAAAGTCAGTTGGTAGCAAGTCATCTCCTAATAAGTAGCAACTTTTTTCTTTTTTCCTTTAATTTCAGAGTTCAACAGTAATGGCCAGAGCTGAAAAATTCAAGGAAGTTGAGTATCTCCTTATTCATGGAACAGCAGATGGTGAGTTGCAGATAATTAGACATTTTAGTATTACAGACAGGTTCGCAATTCTACTACTGACAAAACAAAAGCATGAAGGGGCAAGTCTGTTACATTTATGTCAACAAAATAATACTGCTTTTTGCAACTAATCTGTGTTTCAGTCAGAAGTGCTGGGGAGTCTAGTGTGTGTTTGTTGCTTTACTTTTCCCCCAGAGTATTACAGAAGCAATTTTTTGTTTACCTTTTTCCTCTTCCACTTTTCAGATAATGTTCACTTTCAGCAAGCAGCACAGATTTCTAAAGCTCTTGTTGATGCCGAAGTGGATTTTCAGGCAATGGTATGGTCCTGTTTTGTTTATAATCATACAAATAAGTTTATATTGTGATAATAGTAAGATGAGCTCCCTGTGGTTAGGTATAAATTCATTGCCATCTTAAATGGAAGTTCACATACTTGCATTTCACATTCACTAACATATTTGAAGATAGAGCACCTATGTATTTTGTGCACAAGAAAAACTGTAAAGCCACTCCTTCTCATATTTGACGGTGTTTACCTTATCTTTCATTTTGTTAAATTTTTTGTGTTCTCAGAAAAACAGCCAATCCCAATCTTTGCATACAGCCAAAGTGCAATGAATAGTACCTTACAGGTAGGATAGAAGGAAATTCTAACTTCAGCTAAGTTCATGATCACCTGTCCATCATGTTTGGTGTTCACTGAACTTGTAAGACAAGAGGTTATTTTCCCCTTCCTATGCTGTACATGGAAGGTCTCAGACTAAGGTGCAGCCCTTCGGGAGCAGTGCTAAAAAGGATGAATTTTAAAAGGAAGCCAAGTGCACCAGTGCATGGTTGTCCTTCAGCCAAACTTGCAGGGCAGACAGGGGGAGAGGTCAGGCACCCCTCTTAACCAAACAGCTGCACCCACCCTCTACGTGGACAAGCCATGTGTTCTTTTTATGCCTTCAGCATATATATATAGCATAAATATATAGTCCACAAAAAGCTGGGCAAAAGTGTCATAGCAGCTTCCTACCCCATCATGTCTTTGCCTCCATGCTGAAAGCTTCATGCTGGGATAATTTTATGTCTATCATGTTTGATTTATATCATTTAGATGTAGCTACAACTAACATTCTCTGTATTTCTCTTTTACACAGTGGTATACTGACAAAGACCATGCCATCTCCGGTCAAGCACATAAGCATATTTATACCCATATGAGCCACTTCTTAAAGCAGTGCTTCTCACTGCCCTAGAACCACATTGTTATTGATGTACTTCTCCAGAAAACTCTCCAGATAATGTACTCTGAGCCAGTATAAATCAAGATGAGATAAGAGTCAGCTCTCTGGATACCGGTGTGCACAATGAAATGCTAATCTTTATGATTTCTGTTGCCAAGCAACTACTGCATTTTTATTGATTGTGTTTAATCAGGTCTTAACATCACCAGAATGATGTTGCAGACTTCTAGGAAGCATGGTACTTGCTTGGGTAATTACTTTTTGATATTTCAGTTTAAAAGCAAAACTATCCAGTTTGTATATTAAAGAATGATAAAAGTGTCACAGAGGAACCAAGGTGGAGATCAGCTGTGAAATAAAAACGAAAGCAACCCTGGGATCATTTCTGTGAAAACACTGACAAAAAATTTTGCAGGAATTCTGTAATGCTTGATAGATATTGTTTTAGAATCAATATCAGGGATAGTGTGATGCTAATATTTTATGTGCAGAATAAACACTGTTTATACTGCAGTTCCTTAAATTAGGGTTTTCTCTATAATCTCCTGGATTACAACTGTAAAAGTCTTGCAAGGAAAGCATGTAACCAGCTTTCACCGCACATTTTCAATGATACCTACTCAAACCAATGTCACTGCATTTCTTTGTTTGCTATCATATAGTACTATGATTTTTGCTTATTTTATAGTTAAAAAGGCTGCTACTCTGGCAATCAAGCTCTGACAAAATCTTCTCTGGGAACTCTAAAAGACCACCGTTGGATTTTTTTAATGTAGAAGTTTCTTATTTAGTAATGAATAGGATCTGTTCCTTACACTCAAACAAAACAATGAAAAATAGCAGTCCCTTAAAGCAAAGGATGGACCATCACTTTCATTTGAACACACTCTTTGGCAAACCTGCTTTTCCTTACATGCTACCAGTAAATGTCTGCTTTATCTTCAGCATTTCAGGTAGGCTTCTCCATCCAAGGGTGGTATTAGTTTTCTCAATTTCACATAGCTAGAAAAGAGGCAACCCACTTGTACTAAAAACTGTGCTGCTTTAAAATAAAAAAGACATTAAGCCATGAAAGAAGGTGTAGTCAATATCACTGAAAATGTTCCTTTAAAAAAAAGAGTTTTTACAAAAACCCCCATTAATTTTAAGGAAGACTTACAGTGAAGCTTCTGCTTTTGTGTAATGGTATCATGTAATGGAGTGTGACATGATTATCTAACACTTAACTTTTTGATATTACATGCCAGCATGTGATTATGTCTGTATTGTGGGTTATTAGTGACATTAGGTGTGAATGTAAAAGTACTCATGCAGACAGATAAAGCATGGGGGAGAATGTTAAGACACTTAGTGCAGCTTATCCTTAAATGATAAGAGAAGGGAGCCTGAGGTAGAAAAACCAATAATCCCTTGACTCACAAAATAAGAGGGTTTTTTTTGAAACACACTGGAGCTGGGTTATACAAATACCATCTTGGGTTCAAGATAGGAGTGGTTCTAATGTAGATTGGCACCACTGTTTTATATATATATATAAAATAAGTTCTGTAGTATTACAGGCTGTCAGTTGTCTGAGAAATTATAGTATCACACCTCTCATTCTTTTGACTCAAGGGAAAGAAACGTAAATCAGTTTAAGGCAGATGACAGCAAAAGGTTATCATTATGAACTTCAGGATGGCTTGTGTATGCAAGGGTAGGTAGTTGGGATTTATTTTAATGTTATCCCTCACAGTGTCATAATGACAAAAAAAGTATTTTTGTAATCAAAAAAACTACTTTAACTAGGGTTTCATTAAATAACTGCAAGGATTAGTGTACTGAGAGAGGGATTTTAGAAAAAATAAGTAAAACTAGAAATTATGTGGTTTGGGTAGGTCTTTCATTAAGTAAAGATGCAATTCTTTGCATCTGACTTACCTTAGTGATGCTAGTATCTCACTGGGAAACTCTTCTGTACCTAATAAACATCGATTCAGTGTCAATTTTTCACTCTGGTGGAACTCCCTCAGCTCCAAAAATAATGCAAGCAATAGGATAATAGAGCTGCCTCAGGGTACTGACAACTTGTTTGAACTGCATGAGCACAGGTAAATACCTAAAACAGAGGCCACAGAACAAAGCCAGTTCACCTCATTACCATCCAAAGCCAGAAGTAGTGCCACAAGTTCCTTTCAGCTCTGTGGGTTTTCTTCCTACGTAAAAGGCATACTTCAGTTTGTTGTACAGCACACTGTGTGTAAAATCCTAACAGAAGCAGCTGAAGCCTGAGGTGTGATTGTTACTGTTCTCAGGCTGGGAGGCTTACGGTCTTTGGTTTAAAAATTGGGGAAGAAGCTTAAAGGGATTCAGTAAGATGGAGTCAATACTGTAAATAGTACTGGGCTTTTAGGCCTAAAAGTTTTTTGGTATCAGAAATTCAGGGTCCTGAGAAAAGCAGAAGCACTGAGGATTTTTAAATTCTACAACCTTACCTATTGAACACTAAAAAGACCCAACCACGCCTGTGTGGTCTGTGTCATCTCTCTCAGGAGCAAGAGGGACCAACCTGCGACTAGTAAATCAGCTTAATTCCCATTCTTTTCCTGCAGCAGGTCAGCTGTGCGCCATTCCCAATGTCACACATACTGTTGGAGCAAGTGCATCACCATCAACTACACACAGTGAGCCAACATTTGGAGCAACACTGGGCTCTACCATTCATTAGTTTGTGAAGCAAAATGTCAGGTACCTATTTCAAATACCGTATGATATTGCAAACCTGTTCTGGGCTTTGCAGTGTAAAAATAAAATTGAAAATTAGTTATGATAAATATTTATTTTCACATAACATATCTTAATTGTGAAAAACACAATAGTCTATTCACATGTACACATAAACTTTTGTAATAAATTACATCCAAGAGATTAATTTTGACCAGGAATATGAAATTTGAAATAAATATAGCACTACATCTGCTTTATATTGTGTTTCATTTCAGAATGTTAAGATTGACATTGAAATAGCATTTTAATTCACGCAAAACCAGAGTGTTTTAAAATGAAATCACTCTGAAATACTGAACAGAAATACAAAATGCCATTGAATACACTGATTTCTTAATATTGTAAGAGTTGGTCAAGTGAAGCTAATACATTTTGATTGTATACATTACCTGTAACAAAGTCAGCAACATGTTAAAACACCATCAGGCTGCTTTCAGGACAAACCGGTATTGAGCTTCTATACTAACCTTAAAACAATTGGAATCTTACAATTTATCATCAAGTACACAAAACAAAGCATTTAACCTTAACGCATCAGCATTTTTTCCTAAATTTACAAATACAAACATTGAATTAAATGTAAATCCTTCTTTGTGTCCATTAGATTTTTTTTTCCTCCATAAAAATGGCTTTTAATGGGCTTTGATAATGCTAAGGTAAATTTAGAACAGTGACCCTATTAAGTTTGCAGCAAAATGCAATTATTTATGGCTAAAGTAGTAAAACATACACACTCACATACACAAAAACATTAGAATACTTTAAATGTGCTGGATGGGAAAAGTTGTTCACATGAGGTCTGTAGAAAGATTAGCGTATTTTGGAAAGCTGGTGAATGTTAAAGTCCTGTGGATGAATTATTACAAAGATTTCAATAATACAATTCTTATTTTTAGGATTTAAAGTAATAGCATAATAATGAGATTCAGCTTTCATTATAATAATTTAAAAATTTACCTTAAAAATTTAAAAATTATTGGATTCCAAATAACACAGTAAAACTTTAGCTTCATGTCTCTATTCATTCAATACCTAATTTTGCAGTCTTTTACACAAAAGAATAGTGTAAAGGATCAGGCAGTAACAAATTCCATTACGAGAAACGTCTTTGTAATAGCTTTAAAGCCGCGTTTTACTTTGCAATGTTGGTTTTATCTTTTAATCAATACATACTTGATGGAATAATGAAGAGCTGTAACAAAACAATAGCAGGATACCCATTTAAGTATTATACACAATCTCTGAAACTAAGAGGTTTACAGTTGTTAGTATAGAGAAGACAATATAAATATGCCCTTTATGTGGCTGAATTTTAGGTAGTCAAGAGGAAGATCTTTGGGCAGGTGATATCACTGCATGTGGGGTATAGTTTGTACAAAATTTTCCCTATTATAAAATAATGGATCTATTAATGACAAAATGCATTTGTTTGGCCTACCATGGCAACATTCATACAATACAAGATAAGATACTGTCATCACAGATTGTATTTTAAGAAATACTGTACCCATGTTACACATCAAAGGATGTGGTGGTGTTTTTCAACTAAGGTGAGAAAATGTTTCAATATATATTTTCATATATATATATATAGGACTATGTTCCAGTTACATACAAATTTTAATATTAAATACACTGTATTAAATCAAGGAAAACTTCACAAATACAGAATCTGACCCTGCAATACTCATCGCAAGAGTAATCCATGACTTCAAAGGGAGAGTTTAAGGAAGAAAGGATTATTCTTGTTAGTTTGTTCACAAGGTCAGATCAGTTGTTACTTTATAAACTTCTTAAAGTTTGCTTGTCAGTTTGGGTCTCCTGAAATTGAGTTAGGTGATTTTTTAAAAAAAAAAACTGGAACAGGGGTTTTCAAGTTCATCCTGAATGAAGATTATTAAGTATTCTCACACCGAAAAAGTAGCAAAATACAGTACAAACCTATTAACAGGAAAGTTGAATTTAAAAGAAAATTTGCTTGTTATAGTTCTGATACGAATACTGATAAATGGCCAATATCAGCAATGAACATAAAGATTTTTTTGCATTGGCTACTGCAGACATTTACACAGATACTGGACAAGGTAGACAAGGTGAAATGAGACAAATATTGCACTACATTACCTGTGCTAGTTTGAGATGAAAGACAAAAGTTACAAGGTAAATCATTTCTATTTAGTGGTTGTGGCACTCCTGTCATTCATTTGTAAAAAAAAATTACTTGAAGGACAAGTCATAGACAAGTCTCCCGGTCAACACCTTTCCCTGAGTCAGCTTTCTTCTCTTTTTTGATTTCAGCACTAGGAAAAGAAGGGGGGAGGAAAAAAAAAAAAAGTTATAGCAGAACTGCCATATGTATATTAATGATCTACCTGACAACCAACACTGCACAGATATTTTATTTTTCATGCTGCATGACACAAACTGGGAAAGCAAGTGACAATTTCTGTGCTAAATGATGCAGAAGACATCAGCCAGCATTTTAGTGACGAGGTAGGTAAAGAACTTAAGATGTACAGAGACAAGTCAGCCAGCATGCAAAGACAGCTACTTTTCTTTTTTTTTTTTTTTTGCAAATACAGCTGTTAATTTACTAAATAATAGTAATGGTACAGTTCTCAGACAATACCAGCATATTTTCAAATGGCACAAACGAGGTATTTCCTGTCTTTAAAATGTATTCTGTTGCTTAATGCACATTTAGAAGGAATGTTTCTGAACTAGAGCATTACAAGCCAATTTTTAGCTAATATTTGGCTTTGAGTCTTGATTGGGGAGAGTAGAAGAAGGCTGGGGAGAGTGGGGAGAGACAGTACTCTCCCTTTGTAGTGTAGTACACACTTCGTCACATATACATTATAAGGAAATAACTTTTAAATTAAAAAGAAAAAAAAAAGCCTGAAAGATTACACAAAAGCTGTATTACTTAGAACTTTGAACCGGAGTTCAAATTTGGATTCAGATCAACCTTTTTTTTTTTCCCCGGCTAAAACACTCCTGATTTGCCTACAGAAAAGAATATATGTACAAAGCAGATGTTTTGGGTTTGGATTTGGGTTTGTTTGGTGGAGAGGGTTCTAGTTTACAACAGCGTAGATAAATAAAAAGTCATGTTCTTGCAATGAGTCTCAATCACACTATGAAAATGCAAAAGGGCTTCCACAACACAGGCAAACCAAGCCTTCAACAAATAGAGGCAGGGTAACTAAAAAAAAAAGTAAAAATCAGATGTTTCTGAGAACAAACCTGTAGCAAGCACACAACCTACCAGGTTTCATGGGAATAATTCCTTAACTAGAATGAATGAGAAATAGGCTGAGTTACACAAGGCTTAAAGAAAGCAATATCAATTCTCAAATTCTTAAGGCGATTCATGCACATTTTTACAATCATCTGACATTTTCCTTCACATAAAAATTGCTTTAAAGATACAATTCAGTTCAGCCAAAGCTTACTTCTATCCTGTGGCAGCTTCCAGAGGTGTTAATGGAAATAGCTAAAGAATACCAACTTCTGCCGCTTTTACTGCCAAATCTGTCACCTTCTGTAGAACAGTGATAGAACTGGGTATGTTACATTTTCTGCACACAAAGGGTATGCAAACAAATTCCAGGGACAGGTGAATTTAAAGTGCAGCAGTAGAACAGGAAGGGAGTTACCTGTGCTTAGTAAAAACAAACACTGAGGTGTTGTGTGCCTTACAGTCTATAATATTCCCATGTTTTAGGTGCCTCTGTAATACCAGGAAAGTCTTCCTTCGATTTAGGATTCACATCTCTGAGCATCACCTGCAGATGCGGGCTTTAATGCCTTGAGAAATTTGGGGGGAAAAAAGAAGGGACAAGTCCAGTCTTTTACCAGTAAAACATGTAACTGGTGTGCCTGAAAAGGATTTAGAGCTCTTCCTTCCTACCAAGCAAGTAATCTGACAAGCCTCAGCAGGAAGGTTTGAGATGTGGGATTTGCATCTCTTCAAGAAGAAAAGGGAACTCATGCCATTTACAAAGTGACAGATGCCTCTTTCTCCAATACTTTAAAAGACCAGCTAAGTCTACCTCCTATACATGGTCAGATCTTCTGCATATGCTTTGAAATTGCTATCTGAAGGGCTTAATATTATAACCAAAGACAGAGGAATATTTAATTACATGTAGCAGAGAGGGCTTTGTTTCAAAAGGTGCCTTAGTGTTCAACTCTGCCAAGACAGGCTCCAAGGCAGACCTTTAAGTCTCTAGGAATTTTAATAATGAAAAATTAAGGTTGAAAAACTAAACTCACATGCCTCTATGGTTAGGCAACAGTTGACTGAATCTCATGTAACTCCCATTTTTAGACACTTAAAAACTGCGTTATGAGCCTGGACTGTAAGAACTGTCACACACTATGCTACTTCACAAAGCCAGGGCAGATTTATGATAGAAATTATCCATGTATCAGGCTGGGAAGTAATTTGTATAAATCCTAAAATCTCTGTCTGTAGATGATCTTAGATTATAATTGGCCAAGTCAACTCAGCATTTAATTACTGTGAAGAACTTCCAGATTTTATGTATTCCACAAATCATCCCATGTTAATTGGTCTGTGCCTTGTATAAAAAGGTATTACATGAAATCACAGTCCAGTATCATAGTTTAATTATCCCCATTGAAAAATATTTTAGGATATTAGTAAAAGCAGACCTGACAGCAGGAAAGGGAGTACTAAACACTTTGTAGTCAAACTTCAAAAGGCACCAGTAAAATTTATATGAAAATGTGGAATTTTTCCCCTGTGGTAAGATACTCTTCACTGAGGAAACTGTGTGATATAATACTGCTAATCTTGATCATTTGCAAAAATCATCCTTACAACTGCTACCACTTGAAGCTTTCTTTTTTCTCAGTAATTATCTAGAATTGAATTATATCTTCATGTAATGATACATGCATTATGATTTATAATGTTTCTGTAGCTCTATACCTAATATAATTTAAAGTTAAAGTTGTCTAGGGTTTTGCTTATCAGAAAGTAAGCCTTCCAGATTTAAAGTTCTTTGAATCTAACTCCTTTGTGGGAATCTGAGAGGAGCTAGAGTACATGAAAATGCTGGATTTCAGAATTTTTAAGGTTGTTCCTTTACAAGAGAGCACTCATACCTAAAACCATAAAAATCTTTTCTTCTGAGTCTTTCTTTCCATGAACAAAGATACAAAAACAGATTGAAAATGAGCTCATTAGAAAATCAGTTTCTATTGTACTGCAGTGGAAAGGCCAAATCATCTCCTATCAGTGTTGTCTGAGCCACAGTCTATTTGGCTGCTCAGAGGGTCCTTGAAAATTTCAGGTAAAACCAGTACATGTTTATATAATCTATCATTCCATCAAGGAAAGCAACCAGAAAAATTACAAGTCCTGCATAGCCAAGGGCTGTGAATGTGCCACATCAGGTTCTTTTCTTTCTCCAGGCTTTCCCAGCCTGGACAGCAGAGGCACTTAAGGTAAGAAAACCCTCACTACATTCTTCTCCCATGCACCACACTGATATATATCCCTGGGACATGTGTAGGGTAGAAGGCAAATCAGAACTTCTATCTTGACTGTCAGTGAAATATCACCAAAATGATCACATTAGTGGGCCACTCCATGGGTTTCTGGAATGAAGGTTCTCTGGTCATCAACTGTTCAGTCTTGTTTATGCTGTTTAGGGAAATGAACAACACTGAAATGCCATTTTGGGGTGACAAAATTAAAAAAATGTGTATCCCTACAAAATTTTTTTACTGTATTATTTCATCATAAAACAATCACTAGCTGTTTCAAACATAGAGTTTCTTTTGAAAAGTACACTTAGAAATGGGCAGAATATAATTTTGTATTTTTAAAAGGATGATCTAGGAATAAATTCAATGTACCATTTAAATACACTACATCTATAGTTACTATTTTTAATACATAATAAATTTCAAATTTTAATATTTGGGACTTTTAATGATGACATTTTACATTCCTATTTGAAATTTCTTTTCATTCTGTCTCCCCAAAAACTACACAAAGTCAAGTCACTTGGGTTCCAAGGTGACACTGTTTTGAATTGGAAGACACAATGAAGAAAAATGTTGGGGACAGGGTCTTACCTTTGGGAAATCAGCTTCTAGAGTGATTAGGAAGGGGAGCTTATGACAGAAGTGTGATACGAAACAATTAAATAGAAAATAGTTACATTTTAAATTTATGGAAGCAGAGGAAAAATTCTCTTAAAAATCACACTGTGCTTGAATTTAATATTTTCTTATTCCTGTAGTAACTCTGTAGCACTAAAATATCATGGTTTCATTCTATATTTGTCTAGACTAAAATTTAAAATTATTTAGCTGTTTTGAGTACAAGTGAAGTAGGCAGAAAAACGAAGTGATGCAATCTTAAAATTATTTTAACTCCAAATATTATTAGATTGCATTCAAAGTGCTGGGCTCTTCATACAGCTATTTCCAGGGTGGTGATGATCACTTCTTTTTCAAGAGGGAAAAACAAAAGCAAGCAGAACACAACAGCTGTTGTGCAATATCCAGGTGGAGGCCGGTGGTTCTTTACACAAGCATCAGACATGCTCAACTTCATTTTCCACTGGAGCATAACTAAGTACCATGCAAATATTTGTGATTTCTTTTTAATAAATACTGAATTTGCGTTTTGATCTCAGAATATTATGACCACACATAAGAAATAAAACTGCAAGATGCCAGAAGTCTTTCTAATCCCTAGCAAAATAATCTAATATTGACTTGAGACCAATATATAAAGTATAACACAGTAAAAAAATTAAGACCTTTTAGAAGGAAAGCTTGACTCCTTATCTTTTGCATTCTCTGAGGATATCAACAATGTCTTCCACACAGCAGTTTTTGCCATTTCATCAGAAATGTTTATCACAGATGGGTCATCTCTAGACAAGAACAAAAGTAAATACACAATAAAACAATCAGCAATCAGCAATCTTTGTTACTTATTAGCTCTATAAAAGTCCTTGAAGACTGATAGCGACGACAATAATTAATTTCTTAACTTACATTGCACTTATGTTAAACTTCAAAAGTCCTGAACAATTACTTATATATTCTCTTAAAACATCTTAGCACTTTTTTAGTATTTTCCTCCTCCAACAGCAGTTAATCACAGTAACATCAATAAAATATATTGTGTCACTCCCAACTAATAGACAAGAGAAAAATGAAGGGTGGAATTAAATATTGCCCAACATCTCACAGCATGCCAGAGGCATAGCTGGACTAAACATGAATCCCAAGAGCTCCTAACGGAGAACAAAGGACTTCAGATCTGAAACTCCAACTACTTCTAAAACAATTTTAAAATCAATCAAAAGCCTTGACAAAATAAAATATTTCAGAGATCTAAAAAATATGCTCCAATTAAACTAATCAGTAGCTTTTAGCAGCACTTTGTAGCCATTACGCCCTTTGCTTTACTAGGACTGCTCCAAATACGTATTTATACACTGAATATTAATAAATTTTTTAATTTGTTAAGGGCCTCCTATATCTTATTCCTGACTTCATGGTTTACATAGAGCTTGACACTCAGTAAGCCCTGAGTAAATGTGCTGTCATGTGTTTTGGGGGACCACTTTTGACAACCAATGACTTGATTCTTCTTTTTAGCTATAGGACTGTACACCTTACAGTTCAGAGAGGCAGATATTATCCAGATAGCTCTACCAATGTAAACAATATAGATCAATATAGATCACACTGCAAGATATATTAAGCTACATATTACTAATATAAATTAGAACAAAAAAGTATGGACAAAGGAAGAAAAAAAACAGACCATTGTGATCAAAAGAAACAGGCTGGAATTTTTCAAACACAAAACTTACATTAGGAGACATTGTGTTAAAATATAAGAGAGGAGCCCACTCTGAGATAGTGTTCCTATAAATTCAAAGTTCATTAATGCAGACCTTACTGTCGCCAGATATTTCAAATCTTCATTAAGAATTTATTTCTGAAAACTATAAATTATATTAATTCCTTAAGTAGTGGCCACATGTACTATTACTATCTAGAACATATATTTTCATGCTTTTTAACTTGAGTAAACCCTGAATTATGCTTTATCTATCCTGCTCAGCTCTTGATTCACTTACCCTACACAAATAGGATCTTAATTACAATGGTTTAAAATGTAATACTGTAAGAACCCAGTTTTTCTGCAGTGTGTTCTAAACCATTCCTGGCTCCCTGCTAGTATCAGGTTGAAGGGTTTGACCTGCTCTACATCTTCTTTTTGTACTGTGTGTGTCAGAAGCCAAAGTTCATTAGGAACAGTCTGATCCTGCAGTCCTGCCCCATGGAAAATGTCAGCTAGTGTGTCCTTTTCCTAGGGACCCTGAGATCATGTGGAAAGACTAGAAAAGGGCCGAGCTTGTTAAATGCTGCAGTATATGGTTCAGTTCCACTATCTGTACCAGACAAACATCCTCCTGACATTCAGTAAGCATTAAGAATAAACACTGTGGCATGTTGATTTTAATTTTTAATTGCAACTCACCTAAAAGAGGAAAGGTATATTTTACCTGTAATGTCCTTCTAGTGGTAACTGAACAGTCCCTTCCTCTTCCATTGCTAACATACTTTGCTCTTCCTAGAATGAAGGAATTTAGATGTGAGACAGGATATGATGTTGTGAAAATATAGGTACTTTAAATCTCTATCCATTTTCTTTAAGTATTTATTTGAAGTTCTTAAAGTAAGATACTTTTCAACTCTTTAATTATTTGACATTTAAACCCTTCTATTCTAAAAGATGTATCTTCACTTAATATTATTTTTCAGTGCAAAATAGAGCATTGTTTTGCAACAACAAAAAAAGAGGAAAAATAGTGACACTGAATGTGCAAGTGTATGGTGAATAACGTGGATAACAGGATATATACACTGATGTTTACATGCAAAAATTAGGGAAGTCAATTAAATACGCAGTTTTAATACTGATAAAGTTTTGTTTTAGTGAAACAAGACACCCAAAATTACTTTTCACTTGAAGGGAACTAGGAAATATATCTACCAAAATTCTTTTTGTTAAATAATTGCAAATTTGGAAAATCTGTCAAAACAAAACCCTTCAAGCACCATGTCCTGCATCCATAAACAAAGGAAAACAAGTTTCAGTCCTTCAGACATCAACTCAAGGCTCCACAGGAGGATTCTCAATATCCACATTCCAGTTAGGTCAGGAAACCCACAGCTAGGAGGTTAGTGTGCCTTTGCGTGAATATAACCATCAAATCCTACTCTAAATTGTTGCAGTGTGTGCGTATGAGAACATCAGACATCCAGAGACCTCTATAGCTTTCTTCCTTTTATGAGATGGCATTGTAACAGTTTTTGCTGGTGCCTGTCTGAAAGCGTGACTTGGCTCTCCCAAAAAGAGAGCTTGCCATTTTCTGGCAGATCACCAAACACCACATGCATCACACATGCTGATGGTTGGTATTAGCCAGAAGAGCCAGTAGAATTTTCCAAACCAGTAGAATTTCAGTCCTCTCTGCTCAGACATTTGTTTCTTCTATGCTTTACTATTAAAATGATTTTAAAAGTCACAATATTTTTTTTTTCTCCAAATGGGAGAAGTTCTTTGTTCATTCTTATGTCAGAAAGACTTAACTGATTAACATCAGAGTGGCTTCCAAAGGAGGTCTGTGAGGAGAAGGCATGTATCATATCCACTGTAAATGTACAAAGCCCTGGAAAAACATGGCCTAAAAATATAAAAACAACTTAAGTGATGAAATCAGGATCCAATCAAGTAAGTTTCAGATCCTGTCAACTATACTTCTGAATATTCTTGTGGGTAGAATACTTCTATTTTTAAAAGCTGTGTGATAGCAACTCTCCAATTAATTCCTTAGGCTACATGTCAGAAGTTTTTTTATTACTAGTTAATTTTGTCATTTCCAGGCTTCACAGCTTCATAAGTTTTTGACAGTTGAACAGTTTTAATAATAGCTCCAAATATTTAGAAATGCCAAAATATGTAAAAATAACCTCTCAAAATAGACAGTGAATGAAATAAAGTAACACCAGTAGATTTTCCCAGTTTTGTTTTCTGATGCCATCCTATCAAGCACGGGAAGGAAAGTGACATATAATGAAAACATAAGGATAACATGGAATTCTTTTCAATAACCAGACCCACAAGAAGAGAGCTACCTTGGTTACTTCTGGTTACTCTGAATTGTGATGACAACAGATACTGTGATGAAACAACACTCTGGTCTGCTTTGATTCAAGGGGGAAAAGAATGACTGTAGTAGTTTAATTTCTGCCTGGTGGTTTTACAGGCACACACTACATAGCAAATAATCGTCATGATGTTTACAATCTAGGTAAAATCTTTTCCCCATAACATACTCCATGACAGTATGTGGAATGTGTCAAGGAAATCAAAGTTATAGTTCTCCAGGTTACAGGTAAGGCAGTGAGCTGTCAAATGCCACAGAACAATCCTAAAAGCACAGAAAATCTAGTTTTCATAGTTACACATTGAAATTATTAGCTTATGTCCTACTTCTACAAATAGACCTACTAATGGGAATACTTAATACACACATTTCACTAGTCTCAGATCACATCTCAAGGTATCCCTAAGGATAAATTGCTGATTTATCCGTTCACATTTTCTAATTTTTGCAGTACCCTTGTACCACCAAGAGTTTATGTCTCACAGGTCCCAGACTTTTGCAGATGCCTTCAGGGCATCTTAGAGGTGTCATATGCACAACTGTCCCTGAAGCCTAGAAATGACCACTGGCTGCCAAGACAAGGCATTGCTTGCATATTTACCTCCCACTGCTGCCACAGACTCACACTTTGCTACTATTCAAAAGTGCTTATGCAGGACACATGAATTCCATTTAACATAATCCGGCACCAACACATTCTACCTACTGCTCCTGCAGTTAGTGTTTCACCACTGAGACTTGTCCCTCCCTTATGTGGGCCCGGTACTGAGGTTTCCTAACAGCTGACATTGATTGGGTGTCTGACATCAGGGGCAAAGGACAAAGTCTTCTTTTAATATGATATTCAAATAAGCAATTCATGAAGTAGCAGCTAGATGAAAATAGTATAAAGAGGATGCAAAGTTGGTTAGAAAGATACAATCAGAAAGATCAGTGTTTCACTGTCAAAATACGGGAACATTCTGAGTGAAAATATGTAAGAATCTGTCCTGTATCAAGTTTATAAGAAATTATAAAAGCATATTGTTTGAAAGAGGATGAGGAGTGCAGACACGAAACAGCCAACTGGGTGGTAATGCCACAGGCTGTAAGTCAGTGTCTGAGGATTTGGTAAACAGGGTTAGCAGTATCACTGACCTTCTCCTTACAAAGTAAAAGTAAATTGTTTCTGCAGCAGCAGAAGGATAACACTGGCCCCAAGTGTAGCCGGGATACTGCACAGTGTTACGACATTGCTGAGAAGAAAGGGCATAAGGTGATGCTGTGTGACCTCTGTGTGGCTCAGAGGCAGCTAAGATGTGCCACACCCCTGAAATTCTGCAGTTCTCTTCTCAGCATCTCCAGCAGTCCCAATGCAGCATCAAAGTGCCCCAGGCATCTGAGAGCTTTCCTACAGACAGAGGTTCACCCCTGCACATCACCTGAGTGGGTCTCAGAAGCAATCCCCAGGAGCACTGTGGATAATATTTTATACGACTGATGCTTTAAGGTGTATGGCACAATCTACATCCCCACCTAAGCTTATCAGATTTGTAACCTTAAAAGCACTTCTGCAAAATATAAAAATATTACACAGACACTGTTAACAAGTCTGCCTGTTGCATAGAATGTGCCATACTTAGAGAATTTTCTCTAAATACCTGAAGTAGAAATTGATAAAGTGCTATACACCAAACAATCCTGAAACCATGACCCACCTCTTTCTCCGCATCTTCCAGTTTCTTTTTCTTGCTCTCGGGCATCAAATCATCCAACCAACTGAGCTCCCGCTTGGTGAAAAAGAAATCCATGAGTTTTCGGACAAATACCAAAGCTAGGACCTGCAAAGATATTAATTCAAAGAATTGGGAAATTAAGCAAGTAAACAGACAAATGCACTTGTAGAGGAATACTTTCAACAGCGCCCATTTTGCAGCTACAATTTTATCCTTTAATTTGAATAAGCCAACAGCTGGTATTCCTTTGTTCAAACAAAGTATGGCTTGAAGCCTTTAACAACCACTGAGGTCAGCAGCTATCTTCTATTTTCTATTAGTGAAATAATTAGAGAAAAATCACTTCAGCAGCACAACACTTATTTCTAGGAAGACACAGAACAGTAAAGCTCCGCAATGAATAGTGCAATGAACAGTCTAAATGAGTGAATGTTCTTTCTGTAACAGGATTAAGTACTATTCCTTAAATAATAAAAAAATATGAAATAAATTTTAATATTTTTCTTTAAGAAAAGAATTTCCCTAGGAGAATATACAGTTGGGATACCCACATAGACTCAAAACAGAGGTTATGTGTAATGTTAATACATTATGAATTGTCCTTGAACATTGAATCAAAGAAATACTGTAATTACCTGCCCACAATTAATTATTTTCTTCAGTAATAATTATTCACAAGTGAAAAGGCATTTTTAGAGGAAATAAAAATATTTCATACCATCATAGGAAAGACAATGGCAGCTCTTGAAACCTTTATAATCCAGAGAAGCACAAGACAACTCAGCTGAATTATAGTGAAGAGATGGACCTTTCTAAGAGGAACATGCCTCAGATAAATAAAATCTGGCTGATGCTTTGCAGGCATCCAGAATAGCTTTATCCTGTCAAAAAGCTGAAAAAGAAAATTTTAAAAGTTTGGATCAAAATGAGCTGAAGGATCATCTATGCTGGCATTAACACACTGCCTAAGAGATCCTGAGCATCCAAAGAATCCGGTGTGTTATTCTAAAGGCAAAAACTACAGAAGTTCAGGAGCACAGAAAAGACCACCTCAGTTACAATCATGAGTTGTTAATCTGTACAAGTCCAACAGTGGCAAAGGACTTGCCTTCTCTCCCACTGAGCCACCAGAGTAAGAATGAGAATTGTATTATTATAATTACTTGGTTACTCGTACTCCTTCAGTCCCTTTCAATTTTAACAGACATCTGTATCCCTAGGTATTTCTATTGCAGATGTGTTGAGACATTGAATTCTGCTGAATTACAGTGTGTACAGTCATACACCAGGAAATATCCTGTTCCTACTGCATAGTACATTATACACAAAGAAGATAGTTATCTTAAAACAATACTGCTAAGATTTCAAGTCATGAACTCTTAACATTAGGCAAAGCCAGACTTCAAAGTAGACATGAATCAATTGTGAATCAAACTGAATGGAAGCTGGTGGGATCTCTGGATGCTGTTGGGCATAGGTACTATCACACTGCCTTTCTAATACATTCTGAACTTTTGTTTTTCAACAACTGAGCTCTGTCTCCTTTAGCACCTAAAAAGCTGATCACTGAGGGATCTCCAGTCTTTTATTTCCTGTGAATGAACATTTTTTTTTTTCTTTTACTTCATCAGGCATTTCATCCTTGGCTGTTTTCTTTTCCATATTTTACTTTATTCACAAAACCAGAAACGAAATAAACAAAAGGAATGCCAGAAAGCTGACTGCCATGCTGTTAGGAATGTACGTAAGAGGCTCCTATTTTTCAGACCTATTTAGCTCCATACTGACCCGAGACTTCTATGTCAGCTGCCATGGCACAGTGATGATAGTGATACACCATTTCTCCCTGCATGGGTTAGCCATTCTATATTCACACAACCTTCAGGAATGTCAAGTTTCAGCAATTTTTATTGAGCATGCGTAAGCTGCATTTTTTAAAGATTTGTAATTTGGCCAGATTTGAGCAGATTTCTTTTTCATAGAAACAGCAAAAAGCACATCCTCCCACAAAAGCCATCTTATCAAATCTCAATTCCTTGTCCCAGCTTGGGGAGGGAGAAAGGGAGGAGGATGCTATCACTTTTCCAAGTAAAGATAACCAGATTTTAGTATGTCTTAAAAACACTCCTCAGTACTTTCTCATACCCCTGTTCTGAGAAACAGCCGAACCATACTAAATTGAAATTATTTAAACCTCAGTAAAAGCCAAACTACACTTCTGAGAATATCAACACAAATGAGAAGAGTTAGGCAAAGTTATAAAAGAAGAGTCTCTGAATAGAGACCACCAGTCAAAAGAAAAAAAGTGTTCCCAGCTTTGCCTATAAATATAGCAGTTAAAAAAAAAAAAAAGCTACACACTTTTAACTTGCATCTAAAAATCTAAATACAATGAAAGAAACAATAAGACATTTTCTTAGCTTTTTGTATTTGACAACATAGTAAAACTTGTGTTTTCACCATGTGATCCTTCTTTCTCAATTGCCTTGGAAGGTGTGTCGATGCCTTGGCTTTTGGTAACAAAGGCACACCTGAAAATGTCAGGTGGGCTGGAGGATTTGACAATGTGCCATGGTACACAGGACCTCATTACCAAGCCCAACCTGAATGCTGGAATGCCTGGCTTCTGCCAGGTACTCCTACTTAAGGCCACCACAGGAATGTTGCCCTTCCACTAGACTTGCCCTTCATCCCTGAAGAACTGTGGCTTGCAACAGTTCCCCTTCCCTGCCTGGGGTGTTTATTTGGACAGGAAAGGTCTTCAAAATTTCACTTATGTTCATTTTAGGGCAAGTTAGCCAAAAGTCTCATTAAAGGCAAAGTTCAAGATTAAGTGTACCCGGCAAGGGCCCCAACTTGGAAGCTGAAAAGGCAGCAGGCAAGCAGGTGAATGGGGAGGCAGGACAGGGAAGAGCTCATGATAGTTATTACTCATTTTTTAGGATCAAACAACATTCCCTTGATAAAAAGGGAGAGCAGAAAAATCAGCACCTAAAAAATAAAAAAATTGGAGCACATTACCTAAAGGGAATACTCTATTTAAAGAGAATACATTTTCTTTTTTAAGTGAGACATATTCAAAAATGTAAGGTTGGCAATATTCCTTTAAGATTATACACAAAAGATAATACAACAATGCAATAAGAAGAGCTACATTTTTTATAGAAAGCATCATCAATAACAGGCTCATCATAAATCCATTTTACCTGAATTCCCTTTAGAGATGAAGCACCCATGTAAAGAAATACTCCATAAAGTACTGGCATAGGAATAAACTGCACAAACAAGCAGAGAAAGGGAAGAGCATATTAAATACTACTTAACAATTTTAAATGCTTCAAGAAAGACATTTGAAAGAGTTGAAACACAAAGAGCCATATGCCTGCATTAATCAGACAAGTTGTAAATTCAGAGTCACTCAATTACAAATTAATAATGTTTCTCAGAGCATAAAGAAAAAGAAGAATCTGGCTCTATAGTTTTGTTTTCTTCTCATGGCCAGTTATTACAATATACTTTATTCTCTATTAATAAAATTAACAGAACTACACAAAAACATCAAAGTGTTAGATATATACTTAAATTCTTTACTTAAAAGACTGCTCAGGAGAAAATCTGAATAGCATAGCTATAAACCTCAGAAAAACGTTCAAGAGACACAAAGTACTTCTAAGTACTAAAAAAAATACTTTGTTCTGTAAGCATTTAAAAATGAGTGAATGCCTTTTACGGAATTATTTTGTAAGAGACTATTTTAAATGTTCACCTTCTCAGCATACCATGTTTAGGTAAAGGAGTATTTCCATAGATGATTATCTGTGTTAAATATTAAATACACAAAATGCATGTTTTGTGTGTTTTCAAAGTGAGATTTTTATTATATACTTTATTAAATATTACTGGGAAGTACAAGTTCTAAGGGCTTACTGTGACAATATGCAAGTCTAAATTGTGGTTTCACTGAAGCCAGTGGCAAAACTCTTATTGATTTCACAGAGGCCAGATAATTCTTTAAACAGTATTAAGTGTATACATGGTATAATATATGCATGCAACCAGACACCCATTTTCAGGACACTGGTGAGCTCTGCTGAGTATGCAGGAAGCACGAGATAATCTTCATGTTCATTTCCAAGAAATGAACCATGTTAACTTCTCTTGCAAGTATGAAAACATTTTTAAATTACCCAGAAAACACAAAATATTTTAACATTTTCTAAATAAATTTAAAATTTGTATAACAACACTGTCTCATGGTAATTTGCCATGGGCCCAAAGTATAGACAAAGTGCGCATCTTCATCTATTACAGGTCCATGGCAGAATTCCCTTTGACTTCTGTCAAGTAAGATTTTTTTACAAGGTTTTTGTTTAAAAAATGCTAGAAGTCTCTAGGCACTTTATTACGCTAAATTAGAGTTCCACGTTAGACTATCATTGTATAACATGCTAGTTAGTAATATGCCTGGAAAGAGCAGTCAGTAAATAATACAGTGACAACAATTAAATGTTCAGTGCAGTACTCTTTAACTCTTCCTTACTTCCCCAAATTACCTTCAGGATACTTGTCAAAAAGACAGATGAGCCCATAAGGACAAAAATCATGAGCCCTGTGACTCTTTGCTCCCGGATTCCAAGAAATTTCGGCTGCTCCCCTGGAGCAGAGCACTCCGATTCCAGTTTTAAGCTGTTCACATGGGAAATGGAGAGGACAGTGGCTGCAACAAACCACGGCAATCCCATAATAGAGCACACGCCAAGCATGACAGCCACCATGAGGAGGTCAAGATGGTATCCACATCCTTTCTGTTAAAATGCGAAATGACAGCAAGAAGATATAAAAGGACATCTGAATTAAGGAGAACGGTCCTGGCAGGCATTCCTAATGAACAGCTAGAGACAATTAAAAAATTTGTGACTTGTAGAAAAAACCTGGTTCCTTCTCTGTGTTATCCAGGCTGGGTCAGTAGTGATGGCAAACTGGTTATTCAAGGAGAACTTGTACTAGTTCACAAGAAATGCTCGATATTACTGGATTTGTTTCAGTTATGAGTTAAGTGTATATATCTTCAATCCACTTTACAGTGGGCACCAAACAGCTTTCCTGCTTATAAAATAAATACTAGCAAGACACTGAAAAATATACATTTTCTGTTTTAACTAAATTTCTTCTGTGGATAACAGTAAGCAGAACATCCAGCTGCACTGCCAGCTTTCCACTGCACTAATCTTAACAAATCCTCCATCCAATTCTTACATAGGAGGCAGGAAAGTATGTATTTTATTGTTCCCTACACAAAAATTCTGAAGTTAACATTTGCAAAATCAGTTTATGCTGCAAAGGGCCATAATACCACAGTCATCCTATAAAAGTTTTTTAAGATGGTAAGCACATGACTATAATACATTTTCACTAATGTACTTTCACTGTATCTAAGAGCAGATAGCTAGAAATTAAGAGAAATTAAACTATACATTAAATTAAAATATAAAATCACGTACTGTTTTACTGGTTCCCTTACTCAAAAGTAGCATCATAAACATCCATACCCAAAGTAAGTACAAAGCCTTTTCTGCAGCATTCAAATTCTACATGAATTTACCAACAGGTGCACAGTGTTTTGCTTTTATAGTAGTGCAGAAAACTCTTTGGTCAAATCTTAGATACATTTAAAAATCTGCAATTAAAATCTGCACTTGAAAAGGAGAAATGATCAATGCATCAAGCTTGAGCCTATAGATATCTGTTACCACTCACAGCTGAGTGGGATATTTCATCTGAATTTTAATAAGCATCCAGAACCACCTCACAGCTGCAAGAAGGAGCTCAAGCTATTTTCCTTTAAAAAATCAGGTAATCAGCTATCTCCACAAAATTTTGCAATATGGCAATAAATCTAGTGTCATGGTCTGATGAAACAGTGATGTTCATGCAAACAATGTGAATATGTTGAACCATAATTTTCCCTGTAAACCCATGCAAATGCCTTTTGACATAAAAAAAGTAACTAAACTAAACTTGGAAGGGTTTGCTACAGAGACTGCCAAAAGCTGAAATGTGCACTATCCAGAATTTGCTATGGGAAGTATAAAAAAAGAGGGGAAAATGAGTTGGAAGCAAACAAATCATTTCTTTCTGAAGACAACTTTTACTTCTAAAATGGGAAGCGTCTGGGTTTATGAAAATGTAAGCCATATATCGAAATGAAAATGCCATCTTATTTGCTTACATTATTTAAAAAGGGGGAAAAGTAAAGAAAATGAAGAGAATCAACTCTAGCAACCTTCCCTCACTCCCCAGAAGTGCTTATGAGTCTTATCTCCAAGACACATCTTGATAAACTCAAGAGCTGTGTCAAACACAGATATTAGTTACATGCACAATGCACTCAAAGAAAGAGTTTAATTCTAAATCCTAACAGAGACACCTTTTTTTACCTTCTGACACATTTATGAGGAATGTATCTGCTAATGCATACAGAATCCGAGAGCATTTCCTCACATTCATACATGATCTGAGGAACCTGACATATGGGAAGAAAAGGAAGCATAGCAACAGGTGATGCTACACCAGACCCCAGCAAAACTAAAACGCAGCAAGACAAGGGGGCAGCCAGGAGGACCATCTGACTCCCAGATGCCAGTGCTGAAAAAACACATTCCAAAGCTTGGCAGCAAATTCCTGCATCTGTCAAGTTAACCACATGCAATGCTATGGATTGACATGAAGAGCCAGGCTGACAAAGAGGGCAAAAAAAGAACATATCAAATGTCACAATCATCCAAGAAGAGGCAATGCAAAGTGAAGGTTGCAAATGCATTTGCTAAAGCAACTTGGGATTGGATTGCTGCTTATTAAAAGTATGTCAAAAAAAGCCTAAGCTTGCTGCATATACATGTACAGAAACCTGCTGCTAGATTTTGCCCAACAGTTTTTCAGAGGGGTGATGTCCCTTTTTCTCTCTCCATCTGTAGGCAACTAAAGTGTTAGAGAACAGAGCAGGAAGTTGTCCCGTGTTGTTTTAAGAACCCATTGTGCCTCTAAGGCTCAGTTTTATTATTTTC
>JAWWEE010000162.1:16740505-16840544 GCA_035221455.1 Xenops minutus | reverse complement strand
CCCCCCACAAAAGATGGGTAGAATCACAGAGAAGGATGAAGACAGGGGAAAAAAAACCATCTCATATTACAAAATAAGCTCTGAGTAGTTGTTCAAAATTCAGTCCAGTAAAACAACACTGTCAACATCTGAAAAGGCAATGAATATTATGGTACTTAAGGAAATTATTCACTTGAAGATTCTTTTTCTTTAAGTGAACTGATAAAAATAGATGATAGGGCTTTCTTAATTCCGAATCTGTATTCCACTTCTGCACGGCAGTGAATCACTGACACAGGGCACAGGTACTGCCAAGACCAACAAAGAAAAAGCATGACAATTTAAAGGGATGCTATATAACACTTAGCAAACTAGCATGTTCAAGTAGAAGAACTCACATTACATAATCTGAAGCAGAAAACAACAGTGAAAATATAAGTTTCGACTGAATACCTTTAGTTTGTGTTCTTTTCTATTGATAATGACAGCTGTGATCTGCTGGTCCATAAAGATCAGGATAGTACAAAGTAGGGCTGGAATTACAGCAGCTATCACTGTCCACCAAGGATTAGGCCCCAAAGGAGTAATAAACCAGCCACGATCATCTCTGGTGGGCTATAAAAACAGGCAGGCGTGACCAGTCAGAACTTGAAGGAATATTTACATTTCAACTTCACAAGACTACATATGAAACATTGCTACCTACGCAAGAGCACTAAAACATGCTAAATTTCCCATGATACTGAAACAAGAAATTACATATAATAAAACCATCTGGAGTATTACAGATTTGGTTGTATTTGAAATAGTGAACCCAGAATTTGGAATGAGCTCTGGAACATTACAGCAGTCTAGTATTTGGGTGATTTGAGCCTTTTTAATCTTTGCAGAGATGACATGAGGAAGCATGAAGGGGCCTGAAGAAACACAAAGAGGCTCACTGAACATGCTTTGTAAATCTGAGAGGTTGCTAATACTTTGTGAACACAAAAACTTTAGAATAGTAAAACTACTCCCTGAGGATACTAAAAAAAAAAAAAAAATAACAAACCCATTATGGAGATTATTTTACAAAACAGTAAGGCAGTGCAATTTATCAACAACTCACCTTAAAAGCATTTGGAACCTGAAGTTTTGGTGATGGAATCCCAATGGCATAGTCAATTAAAACCATAGACAAAATAGTGAGAAAGACAGCAAAATCGCTGACAACAGATCGTACCTAAGATTATTGAGAGAAAGACACAATTTTAACTGAAACATTCATGTATTATTTAGTATTTTTCTTCACCTAAAACCAAACTTATTCTGATACAAGTTTCTAACAGAGAAAATACACAGTGTTCACTTCAGAAGTTAACTGAATTTGCAATGCAGATGGAATTCATACTTACACATGGCTAGTGACAACTTTTGAATTAAAATAATGGCACACACCTTTGTTGGGAAGTATCGGCTAGTTTTGAACTGCTTCAGTGTGGACGACAGCGTTACTGTAGAAAAGAATAAGATGACAGACCAGAAGAGAACATCTGGAACATAAGGGCCATGATGTCCACAGGCTCGTCCAACAAACTCCCCATGAAACTTTTTACATTCCTATCAGGGAGAGAAAAATAGTATTGGTCTAAAACATATCCAAGCTTACACTAATATTTTCTGTCCAATTTGTTTCCTAAATTGCAAGTAGACTGTCTTACTACAAATAGCTAAACAATTTTTATATATTTCTTATTTTTAAACTTAAAACTCATTATGTTTGTATCTAGTCTGCATGGAAACCTCTCAAAATAATCTCTTTTTTTAATCAGTATTAAATTATGAAGTCACTAGGATACACCATAAATAAAGATATTAACACAAAACCAGATTTATTTCAGAGTGAGCAAGTACACTTATTTAATTATTCTCTTTACAAATAAAGATTTACACTTACTCTTTCCAAGAGTGGAAAGCAAAGTTCAAAAGCCACCAAGGAAAAGGCTGCTCCTGGTGCATTGTCAAGAACTGCTTTTTTGTTTTAACTTCATAGGCCAAGCAATTGAAGAAAAAGCTATTTAGAATGTGCGCTATTAGACTAAACACAGCCTGAAAGGAGACCAATACATTTATTACCACATGGGGGCAGCACATCCCGCAAATTGGCTTTCTCTTTAAAAAAGCAATCTGATTAAATGCCGGAACACCCCAAATCCGTAACATCGATTCTATTCAATATAATTTATGATCAATTACGCAGATACAAGTCCAGCAATTCTCTACTACCATGCTTAGTTGTCTAAAAATCATAGAGAGTAGCTCTAAAAACATGAGTTACCAGCTCCGGACTCAAAATCCTTCCCCTTTCCTTCCAATCCCTCCACACTTATTAAAGAAAAAATGAAATGCGGCACACAGAATCAGAGATTTCAGGCAGCAATATCCTGTCAGATCAGGAACTTTTAGTCTTAGATTAAGTGGGTTATTGGCTCATCAGACTGGCATCACAATACGGAGGGCTTGACATACTACAAGAAACTTTGGCTGTGAAAAAAACCACAGTTGCTCTTTGATGACTGCGAGACAAAGGAGCTCAAAACTTATTATACTGGTAGAGCAGTAAACCTGCGATAAATATTATGTATTTCCATCTGATGAAATAAAGGTTTCAGGTTGGGGGAGGGGGAAGGGGGGTGTGGAAATAAAACAGGAAATCCAGAAGAAATTCTCAAGATTCTGGAACATCAAGTTGAAAACTTGCCCTGGCCTGAGCTAGACCTTGATGCTGGCACAGCACAGGGATGAATTTCATCATATACCTACTGAAAATTATTTTGTCAGCATCAGAATAAGCATTTTGCTCTCACTTGTTTTGTATCAACAGCATAAGAATTGTTAGTCCTACTGTTTTTCAGAGAGAATGATTGTCAGAAACGTGAAACATTTCAACCAGACATAAGAAAATACATGAAGATATAAAATGTAAAACAGACAGTGGGGTGAGTCTGACCAAATAGTTACAGACAGCAAGGTCTAATCTCTTAATGCAGTACTCTTGAAAAGAAGTTTCTTGATGATGCTTGCAAGAAATAAAGACATGAAAGTATGAAAAAAATCAGTTATTGCTTTGACAATTATAGGAACTAATGAGAAAAGTTGGTCAGATATACTGCTACCTATGTAAACTCAAGTTTTGGTAATAAACTTTCACAGAAGTTTTAAAGGGTTTTATATAATGCAGCCAGCCTTTTACATTTATAGTTAAAACAAAATCTGTTATTTTAAATCTCCTCAGCTGCAAATGTACTCTGAAAAACACTGTCAGAGATCTGAGAAAGTGAGAGGAGGAGTCTGCCCCTGCACAGATGCTCTTAGAGTGTGCTGCAATTTTGAGAATATTCATTCTGGACTGCTGGAATCCCTCAGGCCAGCAGTTCTCAACTTTCTTTCTGCTGTTGCCACACCAACAGAGTTGAGGAGCAGTCCTTGCTGAGAGCAAGCCATGGAAGCAAGACAGAGCAGCCATGGAAAAAAGCTCTACATTAATTCACAGTAGGACACCAGCTCTTCTGCATTCCCGCCTTTGAAAAACAGTATCTGCTGGAGACAGTCCACTGGATTGGCTTTTAAGTGTTCAATTATGCCTGTGATTGGTTAATTTAGTTATATTTTTAAGAGAACTCCGGTTTGGTCTCTCTTGCATGCAATTTGCTTTGACTGTGTAATGAAATGACCCATACGTGAGAAAAAGTGGTGGCCCAATCTCAACATGACACTTTTATCAAGTTGTAAATGTTACTTTGAAAAAGGCAAACTTGAAGGAATAAATACTTTAAACATAGAAAAGTGTACCATTTAGAAGCTAGTTACATATCCATGCAAGCCCCACAAATTGTAGCTTTTGCCCCTACCTCCTTGGGGAAAAAAATTACAGGACTTAAGGCCTACGTAAGAAAAATTTGTCACTGAAGAGCAAAGCTTACAAAATTTTTCCCCTTCCTCTCTTTTATAGCTTGAATAGTTTCAAGAATGTTTTAGGGGAAATAAAAGCTTCTGAGTCTTTCTACACAAGAGACCTTCAAACATCTGGCAGAATTTAGGACAAATCCATTGTCATTTACATGTTTAGACTTCAGCTCAGCCAAACTCTTGTGCTAGTCTGTCAAGAATGTTCCAAAGCAGGGTACAAAATGCACACACTTGGTGTACCATCAGAGGCTGCAAAATGCTTACAAAAGGAGATAATGCTATAAAAGTTCATGGAAATTTTTAATAAATATATTTTATGTTTTCTTTGAACAAATATGATCAGAAAAAAGCAATGTATTTTTTTCCCCACTATATTTGCTGCAGTAGGAGACATAAAATTACTTATGGTTATGCCATTATTTATTAAGTTCCAGTATTTCACTTACTGACACAGTTAGGTTCCCCCATGGCACGTTGGATGCAGATATATTGTAGTCCTGCCAGTATTGTAAGGTTTTATTGCTAGGATGTTCTGGTTCCACACAATTGCATCTGAAAAGACAAAATAATTCTTTTTCCTTAATAATAAAAGATTATATCAGATATTAATCCAAATTATCAACTTAATGAAATATTGAAATTATGCTCTACTTTGACAGGAAATTTTAGTTCAAATGAATTCCATAAACACATGCTTTGAAGCAGTTTGTGGTTCTAGTGCTGTTACTGGAGTATAATTTGCCGTGAGGTGCATATGCATATATAGTACATAACGTGACACATTTAAATCACTGTTCACATTGGTTTTTACCACCTATTTTCCTCCTGTTCTATTGATTCTTCTGAGTGCAGTCTGTAATACTGAGAGTGTGCCAGTTCTGTTCCACCCCCTTATGCCTAACGCTCTCCTACATGGCCATTACATGCTATGTACAGTTCCAGACTGATCCATTTCCCAAATAACAGTCTGCATCCTCTTCCTTTCTCTTTACCAGAGAAATGCCTTTACACACAAAACTCTCAAACTAGCCAGTAAACTCCCAGGGCTCTGCCAGTGTTGGAATCACCAGCACCAAAGGCTTTGTGATTTCTGTGTCCATTGTTTTTCCTTTCCCCACAAGCTGCTGTAAAAGCATGTTTTTCACTTTAAATTGTGTATTTTAACATACAAAATATGATGAGGCAGTGTGGTAGAACAATAGTGCAAATAGGTAATTCAAAATCAAAATCAAATCTTTAAAGCCTCTGAAGCAACTGTGGGAGATGGTTTCTTTGACAAAGCCTTCAAAATATGTAGGGTACTTCGTAGGTTCTAAGACGTGAAGTGTGCTTCACAGTTCTCTTTAACTATAGTACCATCTAGCCTGCTAGGATTTTAATGTGCCTATGATGGCTTTAAATAAATTCTGTACCCTCTGATAAGGTTTTCAGGAGTAGCGGGAGACAGGATAACGTCTGACTATAGAGTGCAGAGTCATTGAACGTACATTTGCATTAACTGTGGCAGAACATCAGTGTATTCACTTATCTACACCATCTATTTTCTCTGTGGCTGTTTAGCTTTCCACAAAATTACAATGGTCATCTAAATTTGTACAATTTTCTACATAAGAAATTCTATCATCTACATGGAGCACACAAAACTGCCATTCTACTCCCATTACAATACTATACATATGACAACAGCTGCATTTAATATATAGATAAAGATGCAGGTTGTCTTTGAGCAATTACTTGTTTTTATTTTAAATACAGCAATTTATAAAAGAAAGAGAAAACCCTTACACAGCCCATGAACAAAAAGCAAACCAAAAAAGGAACTGCATTCAGAGAAATAGAGGGCCTGAGCCAAAAGTCCTTTATTGGATCTTTCAGATCTGTTTAATACGCTTTGGCCCAGGCCCTAAGTGCAGAATGAAGGCGTGTTCAATGCGTAGTTCGAAATATTACAGAATGGGTTAAATGAAGCACATCACTACTAGTGAGCTACAGTAGCATAATAAAGCCAACAAGGGTACAGCTCCGTTATCGCCAGGGAGCATTTGATGTTCATGCAACAATACAGAGGTGGCTCTGCCAGGTTACTGCTGTTCTCTGAGAGCACAGGAGCTCCTTGGCCCCTGATGTCCATCGCTGGTCGCAGACTGGGCAGACGCTGGGCCACGGCCCACTGCATTTGATTACAGTAGGTGACATGGGCTGCTCAGTCAGTCACTTCCTCACTAGAAGGGAAGACTGTGCCTGTCGCCAGCACTACATGGTACAGCTACACTTTCTGCAAACTGCAAAATTACATTTAAAAGTTAGAGGAGCCAAAACTTCTATTTCCTTAGAAACGTGACAATTGAAGCTATAGTTTAACACAGCTCAAGTAATTCATCTTCAGATGAAATCACCTGTTTATTTCTATTGTAATATCACTTTCCTCCTTCACAGCATTCCAGTCTGGTCTTTACCAAGTTTCACAGGCATTTAGTAGCGGCAGACTGATCATCAGCAAATAAATGACTTATGCCAACTCCACCCACAGAGACCAAAATCACCCTGCACTCAATGGGTACAGAATTAGGCCTGAACTGTAGAGATCAGATTCTGCTTTCTACTGAGAAGACCATTCAAACAATGAACTCAGTGTTTTGATAAATATATAACATTACATTGCTTTCAGTATTGTATGTGTTTTGGCAACACTGACATTTTGATGTGAAATTGTATCATGGTATTACTGTCTTCCAGCATCACACTAATTGCTTAACATTATAGAAATGTGAGACAGCAAGACACTCCCTGTCCATCCCAGAAAACACAACTGAAGGTACCATTCAGAGTCAGAACATAAAAACGTTATCTACTGTAATGCATCATTTCATAACACATGTAATTGCTTCAATAATAACTATTTCCCAACATAACTGACTTGCAAGGAGAAACTCATAGTGAAATAAGGCTTTCTAGTTTAATCTTTTGAATATTTTTGTCTCTTTCATTTTTTACTTGAAAGGTGTTGGAAGAAAAAGTAAAATACACTGAATTGTTAACACTAACAGATCCTTCTATTTTCCTGATAAACTATTACTCAGAAGGCTGGAATAAGCAAAAATGTATTTCCTCTTGGAGGCTCAAATGCTCTTAAGTTCTTGTAAGTTGTTTAAAGCGCTGAGCACTTGCCCAGTATGTGGAGTTTATGCTATTACCAAATGAGTAAGAGACTATGCATACATCTATATTTTCTAAGCAACATATTCAGCACTAAATACAGTACCAAGTTAGCAACATACTCTCACTTTTAAGTCAGCAATCATCTCTCTTAGGCTAAAAGATACAGAAGGGTTCATTTGATTCTCTTTCATCATGGCTAAGAAGAAATTTTTTTGTGGTAGAAAAAGCATAGTTTTTACTAAAGAGGGGGGAAAAGAAATCTTTGTTGCCAATATCAGTGTGTCTATTCCATTACACTGATGACAGAACAACTGTTTTTGCATCTTTACACTTTTGGCTAGCGCAAGACGTTCTGATCTCCTGGTAGCAGTTTAGACATTTAAACATGGGTGCCTGTATTATACTCCATGGTACCTGTGACACCCATAATGAGCTGGCACATATGAGAGGCTCTGTGGCAACCCATGCCTTTGTTTTCAAGGCAGCTAGAGGCTGAGAAATCTAGAATGGCACTAGACACCCAATCACAAGTCACTACCTTTTGTATTTAAAATGCCCATAATCTGCACCTAGGGAGAAATCAATGGAGCTTGCTTTCTTCTAGTGTATTTAAAAATCTAGGACAGACTACTACTACGTGGCTTATAAGTCTGAGTCAGATTAATAAACCATTTCAAAAAAGACAGTCTTCAGAAAACTGAAGAGCTGTTGTAAGATTAGAACTAACAAAAGGAGAATGCAACAAAGAGTAACAGCCTGAACCTGCTAGCTAGAAAAATGATCAGAGCAATGAGTCTTTATTGACTTTACGTCTTCCAAACTGCTCAAGAAATCTCTGGCAAATGAGGATGGGAAACAAAAATAGAAATAATAAATTTTAGAACTGCCTGACAAACTGGTATCCTCTGAAGCATGCACCTCTCTCCCTTCTACAAGAGGATCATACTTCAGCTAAATCTTCAGCACCAATGCAACTGTGACAGTGTTGGCAGTGTAGATCACTGGTGGCATCCCCATTCCCTTCTTTGTTCTCCCAAACTCCCCATGATTTCTGAGCTCTTTTTGCTTTTCTTTCATAAGCCTCAATTCCATTAATGTCATTAACCTGAGGCAGCCATCATCACTGTGTGCAACATCTCCTAAAACTCATCCTGTTTTCAGAGAACAGAGCTAGGATCTGACAACAGCAACTTCAGGACATCTCATGCAACTAGCAGTGTTCTTTGTTCCACAAAGGGAATAGTTATTACTATCCTTAACAGTACCAAAAAGACTGTCTGTATGGTCCCTCTTTCTTTGGACAATGGGAAAGGGAAAATCAGTTAGTAAATGAGAAACCTTTTATTTTATATGTAAAGTTGGGGAATATTTCTTCCCTCCTTTGTAGATCAGCAATAAAAGATAAATATCGTGGCTACTAGTCAGCTGAACAACAACTAGTCAGCTGAAAAGTTCTGTACTAAACCCACTTTCATCCTGACTGTAACTTTGTGTTTACTGAAAAACAAGAAACTTATTGCTACCTATATCTATTTGTTCAATTGAAATTAACCTCCGTCTGGTCCTTCCAATCCTTCCAATTTCCATCTCTTAAACTGATTCTTCAAGTTGCTTTTTCACCATTTTTTTCTCTCTACCTGGTCATGCACACTCTGCTTCCCACACAGATTTTAAACACGCATCATGGTGTCAGTTCAGTGTTGAACAAGAGCCTCAGACAGTGCTTTTGCAAGTAAATAAAACACACTTAAATGGTGCAGCTCCTTTGAAAGCCCCATGGACATCCATCCCTAAGGAGCTGCCATTTTTCAGTATGTTGTTTGCAAGACTAGGAGGCACTTACTATTGATGATTTCATCCAGCTTGCAAGGCACTGGTTTGGATCTATTTTTCTGGCATTTACATATTGCAAGCTACACCTATTTATACTTGCTGAGGATCTGATCTATAAAAGATGGAAATGCAGGTTCTTCATGATTAGTCCATATACCATTTCCCCTTCCTAGAAGGGCAAAATGTCTTTCTGGCTCACTTAAGGTATCTTGAGAATGAGATTTGCTCAATATGAATATTTATAACATTAAAAAAAACTACAGGCAAGTGTGACAAATAAGTTGCAAAATGTGCTTGTTTAAACAATATGTCTCATTGAATATCAGAGTACATATTTGGTAATATGAGTAGGAAGTTTTTCCCCTAACACAGAGGATGCTCTACGAGTGTGCTGTGCACATAACAAAGAAAAAGATGATGGTATAAAATAGAAGATAACATCACTAAGTTGGCTTTGAAAGTAAGGTAATAGAATATATGTGTAAGTATTCCTTAGGTTGCATTTACAAGGTTGAAGGAAAGTATATCAATAGCAGAATGCTATGCATGTTTAGGTCGTCTCCAAATACACCATTTTCATGTGAATTGTTGGTATTCACAGAGTCCCTCTGTTTTGTCCAACAACTGCTATGGGAAGGGGACAAAAACAATATCATAAGCAATGTCTTCTGTGCTGTCTCATACCTACAACACCTGCATATCCCTAGCATTATATTTACCATATTCCTTCTCATGCCACCATTCATAACTAAATCAAAGTCTCAGTGGAGAAGAGACTGGAAACAAAATAATTAATAGTGATGGAAAATGGAATTGTCAGTTAAGTTCTATTCTCAGTATCGCAAAATCTTTTCACAGCACAGCTGTCACAGCAAGACAAGATTTTCTTCTTCATTTATTCATGAGATCTGCCATCCTGAATTATGACCATTAAGTTAAGTAGCCCATCTCTGACAGTCACGAACATCATTAGGCATCCACATATTCTCTAAGGTTGGAAGTCTGTGTAGTTTAGTTGGTGAAGCTGAGGAGGAAAATAGAAAAGCCTATAAAAAGTACCTAGACAATGCCCTCAGCAGGACAAGAATTTCACACAGAGAGAGAGAGAGAGAGAGAGAAATCAGAGGGGGGTAACTGATCTTAGAGTGAAGAAATCTTGAGGAATCAGTTTCTTTGGATCACACATCAGGAGAACTGTGTTCTGTGAAGGGGTAAGTCTAGAAAACAGAATTATAATCATATTGTAGCTTTGTTAATCTTGAACTCATGAAGGTTGGTCTTTGTTAGCTGCCTGGTGCAGTATGCAGTCCATGCATTCTCAGCTGTACTATGCCATGCAACTGCCATACACAGAAGTTCACATGCACAAAAGTAATGTAACTATGTGGGATATTGACTATTCATCTGAAAGCTTTCACTGAGAAATAAATCTGGAATGCCACTTCCCCCTGCTTCCAAAGCTAAAAACACATACACCTGAGAAGAAGAGATTCAGTATAATGCTGGTACAGAAATAATATCCTGCAATGCACTATAATGCTGTATGGTCAGCTTTGGTTTCAATTGTTCAGGTGTGGTGAATCTATACACACAAATGTACTATAACAAAACTACACAAAATTTTACAAAAGCCTTTCTAGATTTTGAAGGCATTGTATAGACCAGCAACCAACTAAAAACTGAATGCTGTGGAGAATCACTTAACAAGATCTATTTCCAAAGTGGAAGGGATGAGTAGCAGGAAAGAATAAAGCTATGTAGGCACTCTCTCGGTTCAAATGAAGGAGAAAGAGACAAACAAGTCAGTTGGGTTGGGCAGGCACAGGGAAGTCCAAGAATAAAATGAATAAAGAAAAATAATGTCTAGATTCCAAGGTTTGTCAAGACGCAAAAGGGAGCCAGCAGTTAAACTCAATGATGGCATTTGCATGGTTCTGAGAAGAAGAGGGGTATTCTTAGGGAAAGACATACAGGATATGGCACAGTTACTTAACTGTAGGGAAAAAAACTATAAAGGGGGAAAGAAAATCTATATTCATATCTAAATTCAAAGAAATCATTACAGGACTTGGAATTCAATTACATGTCTGGGATTGTACTGAGCAATTCTGTGCCTATCATCACTGCCTCTTCTCATTCCACCTGCAGCTTAAGGGATACAGGGTATAAACCAACCTAATTTGCATCCAATAATGATGTATTTAGATTAAGTTATACAGATAATGAAAGATTTAAAACTTGCTTGTGCAAACAGTGGTATGCACAAAAATAATGTTCACAATGCCTTCTAGAAGCAATGGTTTCTATAGCCTGCAAACGATACTGAGATTGACATGATCTTGGCTCTCTAATTACATCAGAGTGGGAATTTCTACTCCTAATGCTTAAGTGCATGTCAATACCAAGACAGATTGCAATATGCATATTACTATGCCAAGAAATCACTTTAAAATTATTCAATGTAATCTGTTAATAATTGAGTAACTTCTGGTAAAGAATTATTAAAAACAACATGAATTCATCACTCTGAAAAAAGAACTAATAAAAACTGAAAAGGTATATAAAGTCCTGAGATCTAAGCAACCTCACACTGAGAAATAACTGATCTTCTGTATTCTAAGATAACTATCTGAAAATGCTTGTATTTTAAAGAATATTGGATTGCTTTCTAAATCGCATTTCTTTCATCCACAATGCTTATTCTGTTTTCCTTTCAAGAACGTGTTTTTTATCCCCTCCAGTGTGGGGTTCTCTTTTCCTAGCAAAAATAACATTCTAATATTTAATATATATGTTAAAACTGATGGGCATCAGTGTTCCAGACAGGATTCACTAACTGGAGATATATTTGCTACAGGGGTAGGAAAGAAAAATGAGGAGGAGGAGAAGAATGCAGAAATAAGAGAGTTGCTATGCCAACCCACAAATGCTAATGGCATGACAAATACAAAAAGGTCACATGAAAAAAAAATAGAAAAGCCCTGATCAAAAAGTATGTACATTTAATTTAATAAATGATACAGCTATTCTATTCAAATTCATTCAAAACAATGCAGTTTAAAAATAAAAAAAGCAGCACAGCAGCACACTGAAAATCAAGGGGGTTTTGTCCTTTTTCTGATTTAGCTCTTAAATGCCTTATTCTTTATCATCCATATCAAGGAGATGGTATTTTAAGAAAAAGTTACATACAAATACTGAATGGATTTGCCAATGATTAGATCACCTAAAGATTAGGGCCAATACTTAAACAGAGAGTAGCAAATAAAAAAAAAAAAAAAACCACAAACAAGTAAAAAGTGCATTAGATCTAGTTTTACATTAATTAGATCATGTAACAAAGATATTTTTGTCTTTTTGAGGTAGAATTGTGTAACAAACTCAAATACCTATCTTCTATTTAAAATGGCAAAATGCTAAATACAATTTTTTAAGCAATCTTTCAGAAGTTCCAGCTGATTTTCAAATATTTGGGTCTGCTAGATTAAAAATTAAAAACAAACAAAAAACCCCACACACCACCCAACTATTCTGAATGTTCTTTCAATAGTCTTTTAAGGTTTGTTTTGGCAGACAGTAGTAATTACTCCTGTACTCTGAAATATAAGAAGAGATGCATGTAGTACAGTCTTTTACATCAAATTCCTGCAACTGTTTATAACAGAATTCAAACCCAGTAAAATACAGAATGGGTTTTCTGTCTCACTTCAAATATGGTTTCAAACTGGTTGAAATATCAACCATTTTAAAGTACTATTTTCTTTGTCTTTCTAGTATTCCAGAGGAGAGCACTAACAGCATGTCAATGACTTTTCCTGGATCAAACTCATGTCTTCACCAGGGCAAAGGAACAGTACTGGTATGCAAACAGACTGCCTGTGCACATGAGAGCATCCTCAGAGCGCCCATGGGAGAGGAGAGAAGGCTGGGCTACAGCATACACTGAAAACATCCAGTATATACTGTGTTCTGACCTATTTATCATCAACTTTCTGAATGCTCAACAGGCAGAACACAGAACACACAGAAATTTTACAGTGTAACGTGAGTTTTATAGCATAGATTTGCAGATCCAAGATAAAGTTTTACATAAGGTTTGGCTGAGCATTCAAAGAGAAATGAGTTACTCAACCTTTTGAAGTTCACCCAAGGCTAATTAAAGAACTGCCAAGGCTTTACTAACAATTAAAAACTTGCCTTTAAATCCCCAAAGAGAAAAATGCAAACAGCTGTTTTAATTAGCAAAACAGCAGATACTAATTAGCTTCTGTAACAGAGTATGCTGGTCCTTTAAGGACAGGACCGGTTTCAGCCTAAGTTTGTTACCCATTTAAACTAGAACTGGAATCAAATGCTGTAGCAAAAGCTTCCAATTCCTTCTGAAATCAATATTCCTCAACTTCAAGTACACGAAAGAGATATTTTTATTTCAAGTAAACTTTTATGCTTATCCATCTTTTAGTTTCTTATCTTCCTGGAACTGAGACTCAGACATTTGAGCAGGAACTGAGGGTTACTTGAAATGTCTTGCAATGATCCCACAGGAATGATAGTTTTGACACCTCATCTTCTGGGCAAAAGATGACTGCATCTAAACAGAGTAATTCCTGCATATTTGCACAGCAAGCCCACAAAGTTCAGGCTGCACCCAGTCTGCTGTGAAAGCACTGCTTAGTTGGGCACCTGAAGTAGACTTGTTCCAACTGATCACATCTTTCAGTTCTCCCAGACTTTTGGGACCGATTCTGAATAACTAAGAAAAACTCAAATGAAGAAGTAAGGATGAGAGAAGACAAGAGGCTGGAATCCCATTTTGCTGTGCTCAGAGCACAGATCCTTGGACCCAGCAGATATGCTCTCACAAGATATCAATATGCATTGATTATCAATACACTGGCATTTCCAACAATCAGTTTTAGAGTTCAAAAAGTGTAAGTGACATCCCGTAAGTGCTCTGATCCCTATAAAGAAGTCTACTAGTGGGGTCAGTTGCTATGGACTTGACTGAAAATAAACAGGACTGCTGCAAGTAGAAGATACAGTACAAATGTCACATGTGAGATGTAATACAAGAGTTTAAAAGTCAATTTATTTGTACTATCTACACTGAATGAAAGAATAACTGAGAATATAGATACAAAATAATAAACTCAGAAATAACTGCAAAAATACTATATCAAATAGTTTTTGTATCTATGTATCTGTTTGAAACCACCAGGCAGTGGTCAAGTCTTTCTTCCAAACATTTGGAAGACACTTGTCCTTCAGGAATTGAGTCTGAAAAATCTGAAGTTGTTTTGCTGGTAATCCAACACTACAGGACAGGGCAGGTCAACAGGTCTAACTGGAGATGACAATAGCTGCTCTTTTACCACTCTGTGTGCTCTGCACAGTCTACCCTCAATGAAGACAGTTACCAAGTTATGTAGCAAGTAAACACCACTTCAAAATCAGTTTAGGATTCTGATTAATAAATGGAATTCTAAATAAAGCCAACAGCATTTATTTGTAAACATAAGGACTATGATGATAAAACATTTTCATACCATACCCCTATAACAAGCAGGAATGTTAAACTTATTTCTCTAAAATCTCAAGCAATATCATGGGATTTGGTTAACCCTGAATACAGCCACCCAAGAATCCATATTTCTGTTTGTGTTTAGGCTTTTCATTTAGCATTTTAATATCTCAGCTCCACCTGCTAAATGGTTTCTGAACAATTTTTTGTCTTTGTATAGTATTTCGACATCTGATTTTCAAAATCATAGGAGGACATCAAATTCTCTTTCCTTCTGAGATGACTTCTTTGAAATGGCAAAGGAAAAAAAATCCACAAAGACTGTGCTATATGAAGCTTTTCAGAGTAAAATACCTACTTCATAGAAGTAAAGTTAAATAAGAGAATATAACCTCAACTGCATGCACATAGTCTATTCTTGATGTTTATTGCTTTCTCTTCAAATTAATATTCCTTTGTCTACTGATTAAACTGTTAGAGAGGAATAATATTATTTTTAGCATAATGAGAGTATGCCAGAGCAGAATCATGGTTTCTCTAATTTAACTTGTTCTGTGTATTAAGGTATATAATGTACATTCAGATTCAGGCTTTGCTAACTATTCTTCTAGTGATAATATACACAAAGCTCAAATGTTTTCTCTGTTGCTGTGTTCTGTTTTTCCCAGCTTAAAATGCAAATGAGACATTTGGTTGAGACACTCCTGTTTTTCCAGTGAACAGAAGATGTGGCAGTGTTCAAGCATTGTTCCTTTAGGGCCCCACCCTGCTCATGCAGAGAGTTCAAATGGGTTCAGTGAAATAATAAAGACATTTCTGGAAAGGGATTTTCATTGAAAATGCTTTTAATGACATTTTTAGTTGCTGAGATGACCAAGATTAATTGGCCTTAGGAAAGATAGGATCTTGTCCTTTACTAGAATGTTTTTGTTCTCATATCACAGAAACAAGTCTATGAGGTTTTACTTCTAAATGAAACTGTATTGATAAAAGCAATTCACTTTTTCATTCCCCAAGGAGAATAGTGCCTGTCTGAACTCTGCAATAAAGTAAGGCTGCTCATGTGGACTTGGATTAAAAATCTTATTATTAGGAACAAATGGAATAAGACATAATCAATAAGCATTGAGAAGCACCTAAAAATTCCAAATCCACTTCAGTTCTTGGACCTTGTACCTTAAATGCCAGAAAGGTTAAAATAAAGGAGTTACATGAATTTATATCCTTTAAAGATAAGTGAACATTTCAATTTGGAAAAATAAAAAAACACCAAAGCAAAACAGATAAATATGATATACAAACATTGCCTGAACAGCCTGTTGCCAGTAAAACACTATAAATCATCAATACAAGATTACAGGAAGAGACAACTGAGCTAAATCTCATTAAATAAAAACATCAACAGAGATCTAATACTGAGGTCCCTTCAAGTCCTGTTTTTAATTCTAGGACTTTCAAGCTGCATGTATGGAAGCTTTTTCAAACTCCGAGTCAAGATATTTTTACTTAAGTAAATGTGTCCCGCTTGTACACATAGCTGCAGTAACTACCACTTCCATATGACAGCATAATGACTAAATAGCTTCCACATGTGACATTTGCAATTACTGCAAACTTTTCCTCCTGTGTCTTCACAGAAGACAACCTACTTAAAAAAACCTAACAGTTTACTAGAAGAAATCTTACTTACGAGTACTTTGTCAGCAGATCCAAATTATTATGCATGTTGATTGGATACGTCTCACTGAGATGGAACAGCTTCTCTAAGGCCTCATAAATGAAAATGATGCAGATAAGAGAAGCAAAAGCTTCTTCAGTAAACCGGGTAATGTAGCAGACGAGGGAGCTTGCATCGGTTGCAACAAGGATGATGCACAGGATTGCAGTCCACAGCCCAATGCTAGCTCTCAGAGAAAGGTAAGACAACCCATACTCTCTAAAAATAAGGAAAAAATTAAACAGTTAATATTTTGACCAGCCACAGTGAATGGAGACAAGGCAGCTCCAAAATTTCCTTTCTGGGGGCAGTCTGAATCAGAAATTACATACTGAAGATACTGTCAAGTCACCTCCTGACCAGAGCTCTCCTCCCAATTAACAGGACACAAAGAGCTCTACCTCTACTAAAGGGAGTGAGAAGCTTTGAGAGTAATCACACACATGAAGTGTATAAAGTCCACTCACTTTTTATCCCATATTCTGCTTTGTGAACAGCCAACACCTGTCAATTTCTTTTTAAGCTGTGAAAGAGTAGCTATAACAACTTTCATCAAAATTCTGTATGTTTATTGCATATGATAATAGAGCTCCAAGCACACCGGGTGACATTAGCAGAGTGAACTGAAAGCTCTGCCTGACGGTGCTAGAAAATTTATTGGGGTGCTAAGTGGGGTCTCCTATTCTTGTTCAGGAGACCTTGGTGCAGAAGTTCCGCGACAGCAATAAGGCAGAAGAGCAGAAGGACAGCAGTGAAGAATGATGGCTTGCAAGATAGAGACATTATTTTTCCACACACTGTGGCAGAGATACATCACATATAGCACATTAACATAAACATGCCTATGCACTGTTCTGGCGTGAGATTTCACCCCTTCTCTGTTCAGGTGAAGAAATGGCACAGTCTACATTACTGACTATAGAAAGATGCCATTACTTCCATTGCACTTACTTCCTTGGTGAGAGGTAACACCTTTTTAGTTACAGATGAAAAACCCAAGTGATTTAAATGTACTGTCCAATAGTAGAAAATTATAAAATAAAAATTAAAAAAAAAAAAAACCTAAAACAAATTCAAAACAAAAGCACCAACATCCTGAAGCTGGCATTGCCTTCAAAACAGCCGGGGATGGGGGCTGTGAAAAACAAAACCCCAAAAATTAAGAAAAAAAAAATCCCCCTTTCTGCATTACCACCAATCATTTACCTCAGTCACTGCATAATTTTTAGACTCTGAAAGACTAAGCAGGGCACTCCAAAACAAATTGTTGATTTTATTCCGATGGAACTTTGGGATCAGTGTCTCTACTTTTACCTAACAACACCTGAAAGATGATTCATATCATGATCTTCACTTACTTGCAAAATTTGAATAAGATCTTCTCAAACACTAAAACTGGTCCTGTGCTGCCAAGTATAGTGAGAGGCTGTCCACCAAAAAGCGAGTAGGCAATTCCAGTCATGGATGCTCCAAACAGCGATTCTATTGCACTCTGAATATAATACAGAGAGAAGTGTCCATAGATTTCAAACAGGTTCTTATTGCAATGTCTTAGTCTGTAGCCTTCTAAACATTGAAACATCAATATTCAAAGGTGATTCATGCAACAGTAATAAAATACTAACCACAAAACTAGGAATGCAAGTTTGTTTTAAAAGTTCAGATTTAACACATACTATACGACCTTCAGTTGCTTCTCCCAGCAGACCACCAAATGTGATGACAGGAGACATGCAAGCACAGTAGAGAAACAAAAATGATGCCAGACACTGCAGACTGAGAGCATCCCTGAAGTCACTCCAGAAGAAGGGAGCTTTTCTTTTGATATCTAAAATCAATCCTCCAAAAAATCTAAAAAAAAAACAAACCACAGAACAGCTCAAATTAATTAAGGAGGCATACCAAACTTTCTTCTACAGTATTGCTTCAAACATACTGCAGAGAGGATACTGTTCCTTGATCACATTACATATACTCATAATTCATCCTTCACAGAAAAAAAGTTTCTGGGAAGCCTGTCTTGGTAACTTCAATCAAGGAAACTATGTTTTTCAAACAAACTAATTTGCATGTTTCTTTTATAAAGTCTTCATCTAATCATCCAGACCTGAAAGTTCTGAACAGTTGCTTGCTCCCATACACTAAACCCTATTGTTTATTATGTGAAATAATTCTTTACATTTGTGTAATGAGAGAGCTATCACAGTGCCCATTTGCCCATGTCTCTATAGAGAGCTTCACATTCTTTACTTGAGAACCTGTTTCTAAATACGGTGGATTACAGAATTGAATGTATGCTACCTTTTTTTCAGGGACAAGAAGTGTCATCTTTTGTCATATACACTATGCCAAATATAATGAAATATTTCAGAATGGACACTCCCTTACAATATAACGTACAGTCAAAGTAAACATCCCCGCGATGCTCTTTTTCTCGCAGGCACACAATGGATCAGATGCTGCTGAGGTAAAGAGGAAGATGCAGTGTCACTATCTCCTAAATATTAAAACAATCCTTCAAACTGTCAATTAGCAGGCTCATTGGTGAGAGAACAGCTTACAGCCAGAATGGCCATCATCTCCTCTGCCCCACTGTGTACAGCAGCACTGCAGCTGAATCTTTAGCTTCATGCAAGAAGGAACAATATTTAAATATCAAGAAGCAGCAAGATAAAAGTCTATAACCCAACTACACTGCACTGAAGCAACCCCTGATAGCTGATGCACTTACATCACACCATATCAGATGAGAGAAAATAAGAATTCCTTGGGTCAAATTCTTTATTCTGATGTGTGTATATTGCAGCCACCATGATAACCACAGCCTCATGTACCAGGACATATCACGGCTCACTGAGGCAAGAAAGAAAGGCTACAGCTGCACAACCCAGAAACTTCAATATAGCTGTAAGCATTCATAAGGTATGGCACATGGCTATTCCCAACTTCTCCTTCACGCTGTACAGAACCAGGAAACATTAATCAAATTTAACAGAGGTCTGACTTTTGTAACTAAAAGAGAAAGGAGCTTGCAATAAATACAATGTGAAAACTCAAATCCCTCTTGCCCTATCCCCCTTTCTACATGTATCATCAACTACGTGGTACACAAACCAGGAGAAATTCCTGAATGAAATCATGTGCCAAGACAGTCATTTGAGAGAGAACCAGACCACTGTGATTCCTTTGGAAGTACATCACTTAGAACACTTTAGATTTTGCATATGTTTTTACTAACTTTCCAGTGCGTTGTAGTTCAGGTCCAGAGTGTCCCCCAGGATGTTCTGCTTCGCCATGGGCTGCAGTTCCATTTGGCACTCCTGGGACCTTCCGCTTCTCCTACCAGAAGAAAAAGATACTTCCTGTGAGTCTTAGCACCAAAATATAATTTTAATAATTAAAAAAAAAAATTAAAAAAAGGCTTTGTAAAAAAAGGCTTTGAGAGTGAAAAGCTTAAACATATAAATTTTATTTTAAGATTCATCAACATAAGCTGCAGTGGAGTGTTATTAACAGACAGTTAATAGTAGAAGAAATTGCGATTCTGTAAAATTTAAAGAATCGATGACAAAAAATCTTGCATCAGAAAACATTTTAAAGAATAGCAAGCTTTGATCAATTCTTGCAATAAGCAAGAACAAAAGCAAACCATGACTATTCATAATAATCAAAGATGCTTATGGCCAATTATCCCTAAATTTAAGATCTTTAGATATAGCTGCCTGTCTTTATTCAGGAGAGAACTAGTATTGAACTACAGCAAATGTCATCACTATACTGTATGCTTGTAAGTGTCAAGGATTCTCTTAAAGCAAACTAAGCTGAAACAAAAAAGCACACAAAATGTTTATATAGTGACTCTGCTAGATGCTAAATTAGTGAGACTTAAATCTATATAGCACAAATCCATCACAACATTGAACAGTGTCTGAATATTACACTGTACAAACCTGAGAGGGAACATTTTTAGGTGGTTCTATTCGAATTGTTGGGTCCCACTCTCCAGGAGGCAGCACAGTAACCTGATCAAGAAACTCATCAATTCCAGACACCAAGTCATTGCGGTCTTTTGCTTTGTAAGCAACATCATGGAACACCTGTGAAAAATTGAGAAGTTTACATGGAATGAAAAAGACAAGGAAAAAGGAGCTCTCTCAAACATTTTTCACAATGGCCCCTTTTCTCTGAAATAGACTGCACTTAATACAGTTCCCACTAAACAAACAATCCCAGCTTCAACTGACTAGAGTTTCTGGTGCACAGTTCTCATAGAAGTTCCAGGTGCTACCGAAAAACATCCTTATGGTTGCTAAATATTTTAGAGATTTTACAGCTTAAACACAAATCCACTGGAAAGTACCCATGTAAAATGGAATCTTCTCAGTGAAGGTATCTTTGTTTGTGAATATTGTTTTTCATTTTGCTATCTCCTTATGGCAGCATAATCTGGGCTGTTACAGAACCATGAAATGAACTGGAATGCTCTTTGTGTATCACCAGAATGATTAGCCACATTTCATCTGAATGACTGGAGATTACCTATTACACCTTTTCCATTAGTACAAAATGACTAAAACCAAACCGTGACTAAAAATACCTCATCTGTCATTAGTGTTGCAATTGATCTTCCAATCTCATGATATTGTTGCCCTTTACCCAGTGGTCCAAGAAGAATAAACAAAAATCTGCAAATAAAAGGTAAATTTAAAAAATTGTAAAGGTTAGATGGTTAGACGTAACTACAAATACTTCAGAAATACTTGTCTAAAAAGTGGACTAGAAGAATCTCTAAGACAAATATGATACATAATCTCCCTCAAAATCCTCACACATGCATTTAAACATGAAGGTCCTCTTACAAAAAAATGTGAAAATAACTTCCAAAAATATATCATAAGCTTAACAGTCAGTCTTGACTGAGGCTACCAAAACCTCCTTACATAACAAACTTTATATTACATAATAAATATATGCAATTATAATCTATGTAGAGAACACATTAAGAGTAATTTAATTCTGTTAATTCAACAGAATTAACCATTTTATGGTTGCATGAATTATTGCAATATTGGGGAAATTAAATTACCCCAGATAAAAATAATCTTTAAATTGCTTTCACTCCCATTAAGGCTCTAGACAGCCTCTACTCAAGGCTGTAGGCAAGTCAGGTTCTAGAAGATGCACAAGACAATATTTTGACTTACATTACTGCAATTTTTTTAAATACACATTTTTTCAGAAATTTTTAATTGTCCTAATTTATAATTATTTATTTTTATTTTGGTAAAAAAGAAAAAAAAAAACATCAAGTCTGTTCTCTTCCTTTTGGTGTGTAGTTTTGGTGGGTTTTGCTTTTAATGTGGGAAGCTGGGGGAGGTTACCAGGGAAGGCTTCAGTGGTTGTTTTTTTTTTTTTCAAGGCCAGCTCAGTCCCTCAGTGTTCCTTATACACAAGCAAAAATTAGAACACATTTAAAGTCATCTGAAGTAACTATAAGTTAAAGAAAATTTGACACTGTTTATCTGGCTAGCAGCAAGGATCCAAGTCTTAACATTGCATTTCACAGACTAATACTCCTTCCTGAGTGTCACAAACAACTGGAATATACTACTGCCTTCTGCCAGAATTCTACTTTTATAAACCTAAAAGAGGGAAGAGGAAAAAGAGACTGAATATGTATACTAACATATACTCACATACAAAAAAAAAAAAAAAAAAAAAAAAAAAGAAAAGAAAAAAAAAATGGAACCACTTTGAAGTTTCCATCTGAATCAACTTTTCAGTTTAAATCCATTATAATTTGTTTTCAGAATCAAAGTACTTAACCAGAAAAAGTTTCAACTTATTAAAAATTAGTCTAATAAAAATTTATGGTTAAAAGTCACATTCCCTACCAGGAAACTACCTACAAAGTAACTTTTGGAAGGACATATTTACAACATATTCTCCATCCATTCACTTGCTATCCCTCATCAATCAAATCACATAGTCTGCTTTTTGTCTTTTATCAATTCTTGTTTTATTTTTCAGTTCTGGACATAATAATGCAACATCACACAAGTAGTTTCAGTTCCAGATAAAACACTCTATGAAGCTGAGTATTTCACCTTAGTATTTCATCTGCAGTAATACCAGTTTGTAAAGGATAAACCATGTGTTATAACCTAACAAGGCATCATTTCTACTTCTGTGAAACACACACAAAACTGTGTTTCTGAAGACACCCTGCCTCATTTAAAAGATCTAAGGGGTGTCTCTGTTAAAGAATGAACCAAATTCATAACTTGGTGAGTGACAAAGCTGAAGGTTAAAATCACCATGTCTCCACAAGGTACTCAGGAAAACAGGAAGGAAAATAATCCAACTGTACCTTGTTGGAATGGGAACTTCAGCGAGTCCTGTGAGCAGCACTGCAGGAGACAGCCTAACAAAAGCAACAACAGCACGGTCCAGGAACTCCAGTTCACCAACCAGGATGTTTGATGCTTCAGCTCCAGGCGGTATCTTTTTCATAAAGTGTAGGTCAACCTGGGAAAAGTATATTAAATTACAACCTAAAAGCTATTCATAGGGATTTTGTTTCCCTGATTTCTTGACACAAACTTTGTGGTCACTGCAATATAACCACAGTGATTTCAATTACATCGTTTCCACTGTTCTTGTCTGTTGAATAATATATTTTTGAGTAAAAATGTTTCCAAAACCCAAACAACTTGATTTTCATTATTTGACTAATTTTCCTTGAAAACAAAGTACTGCAGAAGTAATTTATAAAGAGAACAAATCAAATTCAAAATACTGTTAGGAATATAAGATTAAATTCCTATTAAAGCATAATTATAACAGCATCAATAACAGAATCAGTAAGTCAAAAAAGTAGAAGAAATTAAGACACCTTATTTTTCCATGACTAACAATTCTGGAAATCATTAATTCCTAGTTTACAGGTGCAGTGTTACAGTCTCAGTGAGAAGAACAACAGGTTCCACTACATGTAATTTTCCTTTCTCTACTCTGAGATATACCTTTGGTTTTAGATTTAACAAAAGACAGTTGCCCTTCTGCTGAAAATAAAAGAAAATAAGCTATGATGACCATGACTGTCTCAAGAGCAAACCGAAAGAACAAAGCAGAAGAACAACTTTGGAGTTTTAGGCAATGACTTTTGCAGGATGGTAAGAAAACACAGAGACAGCTTCATCATGACTCTGCTGTATCAGCTCAAGGTATTTGCCTAGGAATGCATCAATCCAGACTTTACTCTGTAACAAAAAACTGACATGGAGTAATAGAGTGTATAATGTATGTTTGATTTAATTATGCACCAGTATTGTCTACATTTCAAAATGCATGAATTTTGTCATTTGCTTTCCTTTTATTAATCTAAACACAACAACAGCAATCAAATCCAATATAAACTGTTAAAGTGGACCATTTTAATGTCTATCTTACAGCCATCTGTCAGTACTAGTTTGCATAGTTTTTGGTAATATTTAGAAAATTGTTTTCTTGCAAATGGCTCTGGCACTAAATCAGAATTCAGATATAACACAGTTGCCTGTGTAATGAAATCTCCGTTTGCTGAGATCACAAAGAGATATCTAATGCTTCCCTAAGCTACAAAGATGAGCAAACACCTCACAAAGACAAACAAGCATCAAATCAACCTGTAAGGTCGGAAACTGAGTACTTTTTTAGGTAAAATATCAGTGAGGTAAAATCTGTTCTTCACTCAAATCAAAAAATAACTCTTCAGGATTAAATACAAAACTAAGGTTCACTTTGCACCTAATTTTGTATCATAGTTGAGAGAAACAAAGCAGTCTCTCAGGCACATAGCAATGTGGGTTTTGTACTGATTTTAACATGTGAATGGATGGATTTCACATTTAATGTCTCATGTCTAACATGCTGCAGTTGTCACCTTGAGGTCCCTCTAGCACAGAAATTACAAGATTCAAAGCCGAAAGAAACATTCTGTCTCCGGCCTACCAGAAAGTCTTTTCAGATGTTTTCTGTACTATTTGTCAGCTTGAGATTCTAATAGTGTTTAGGTAGCGAAGAGAGCCCCAGATAAATGTAGCTGGCAGAGGAGCAGCAAACCAAGCAAACACACCCAAGCCCTGGGTGTTGCTTTCCCTGCCTTATGAGGGAGGAGGTGAGTGAACTTATAGCAATGGTAGAAACTACATACTTTGAATGCTTCATCTAACCTGTCCACTATACTTCTCTCATCCCAGGAGGTCTTTAGCTGGACAGACCTGAGGTGCACCTTGACAGGCACCCTAGCCCAAGTCACATTCATAACCTGACACTAAATAATCCCAGCAAGCTGCAATTAAACATAAAACTAAGTAACTAATGGAGAGGCCATGCCCCTCCAGAGCAACCATTTATTTATAAGAAGGGTCAACTAGCATTCAAAACAAGTCAGTTGCTTCACATGATATTTTAAAGACCAAAGTCTTTAGGTATGGGACCAGGGTTTGATTCAGAAATAGTGTTTCCATGTGGAGTGCAGGAACGTTGCTATGAGAAGGGATGTGGGTGCAGTCTCTTCAAGCATTTTGTAATTCAGAACTAGGGTTCCCTTCAGTCTCTGGCGTGAAAAGTAGAAACAAGCCAGATGCTGTTCTTAAACCATCACCCCCATTCTGCTCAGACACAGGATAAAGTGGTGCTGTGATGGATCACTGCTGAGAATACAAAGTCCTAGTGGTGGCAGCAGAGGAGGAGGAGTGACACATTTACAAGCACATCACAAACATTGCAACTACATCTCTCTGTCCGTGCTACTGAGGTAACATCCAAGACAGCTTTCAGTGCCTGCCTCACATTCTTCATAGATAAATACCGGTACAACCAACAGCCTCAGTGCTGTATCCAGATTAAGTCAGCTTTTTGAATCAACTCCAAATTTGGAAAATTAGAAGTAGCCCAAAAGAGGAGGAATATCAGGGAGAGAATATGTGAGGCAGTCAAAGGTGCTTTTTTTTGTAGAAGATAAATGAAATTAATATGTGGAACAAAATTAGAGCAAGAAATCACAATACTCAAGAGAAAATTAGTGCACTGCTCTACTTTCCTCTCAATCTGTGCATATAATTCCAATTAGAACCATTGGGAGTTATTGCAATAACACATTTCAAGGGGAAACAGTACGTTGCTTATGCATCTTCAAAAGGACAAATGGATCTATTTAAAGGCAGTCAAAAAAAGGTATTAGATTACAATCCTTTACTGCTATTTCATTCCTGCTAACAAAAGTTGTTCATTTTCCTGGCATCCTTGTTGGTATCTGTCACGGTTGAGGCTAGTGAGAGATGAAATGTTGACCTCTTCTCAGGCTAGTTTAAATAGGAAGAGCTCTTTTGATCAGCATAGCTGCAGCACTACAAAAATAATGAGTGAAGGATCAAATGATGCTGCCCTCATTCTTGTTTAATACAAACATCATGCAGTTAGATAACTGACTGAGATTTGGATCCCAAACATACAAAGCAACTAGGGAAATGTTCAAGAAAAGCACTACTGAAATTTATGTCATTACTTTCACCTCTGCATAGCTCAATTTTGGATAGCTTCATTTATATTCCGCATCTTTTACAAAGATTTCCATCTTGATATCATTTGCAAGAACAATTAGTTTTACTTTACACTTTTAATACAAGTATCAGGAAACCAATATCATTCTTGACTTTTTAAAGCATTATAATCTTATTCTGAAATATTTTTTAACAGATTAATACTAAATTTTTAACAACCTGTCACTGTTTATAGATGTCCTTGCTACCTCTGTAGAAATGTGGTCCATAATACATCCCCAGACAGCCTCCTTTCTTCTCATTGTCATTGACAAAAAGATATCTATTTCCCATCTTTATTTCAGCCATATACCATTCCTAGTCTGGCATGTTCAGTCAAAAATTCAAATGGTGCAAACAGTTACTGCTGCTAGGAAATAAGTCTGGCACCAGATGGAGCAATCACATAACTCTACTTTTAGCTCAGCTGCACTAACATTAAGATTCAACAGACTCAATGTGCTGTTCTTCAGAACTTTGGTTTAAATCACCTTTCTTCCCTTACTCAACCTTTGCTGTATTAATGGGTCAGCTGAGGTTATCCATCCCTGTCAGGTCTGTCATCTGCATCCACTGTGACTGTTTTAGATACATACAGACTTCATGGACAAATTAAGATTCTCCTTTACATTAAAGCGGAGAAGCAGTTTGTGTTTCTTTGCTATCTAACATTGAACTGTCATTGGAATCTCCACTACTGAACAGTTCACATCTTTTGTAAAGTGTACTGAAACGTCTTGGCTTGCCAGAAGAATTAAGTTTTAAGTTTATAGAAACACATTCTGTTTAAGACATCTGGAATCCACGAGTTCAGGTTGTAAAAAGCATGGTTTGCATTCATGCATAACTTCTACAAAGCGTAAAAATTGGAGGTAAGTGTGAATTACAGGCATTCTGAATCTCTTTCCTACTTAAATAATTTTCTGATAATTTGTAAAAATTCCCCATACAAATATACACCTATGATATTGTCATAATAAATTTGTGTTCCCAAACTGTGATTTCCTGGTACCTATAATTTGGCAAGAAAATGTAAAACTCTCCTTTTGCATACACAAATTGTGTTGCACTGCAAACAAAACTTCAATACTGAAGTAAAATCTGTACTTTGCAGCTTTTCTGACTCACATGGATTCATTTTATTTAATTTAAAAGATCTGCTTGTTAGTCAGGAAGAATTCTTCACCCTCCGTGAACACTTACCTTGCTAAAGTCAACAGTGCTGTTTTCTCTGCTCACATCATTTTTGTTTTCAATACAGGCTGGAGCAGCTTGTGGGGAAACAATCTGACCTGCTAAAGAAAGTATCATTATTACAGAATACTAACAATTCTATACATAAAGCAACATCTAATTATACAATTGTTAGAAATCTGCACACATTTCATATCATATGTATATAATGCATCTAAACACAGCATTTTAATTAAAAACTTCTTTAGAATAGCACATTCTCAAAAGACAGAACATCCTGTGCAGTCAGGAATGGGAGAATGTAATTTAGAAAATGTAAAAGATATCCTTGGATATTAGAAGACAAGCTTTCTATACCAATTAAAGATTTTGATTCGTAAGATGCTACATTTGGGGAAAGTCCTGCCTTCACATAGTTTTTGTAAGTAATTTGAGGAGCTGCCAATTTTGGGCAGTATCTGTCTACAAAAGTACTCCTCATTGAATAAAACAGGATTACTAATTTTCATAGTTACCCACGTGTATAAGAATGTCCTGATTATAACAGCTACAAAAAACAACATAAAAAAGGACTGGTTTAAAAATAATGATATTGGAAATTAAGTTGATTTGTTGCACAATGTGATTATGGACATGTGTAAAACAAATGTTTCAGCAAATCCATTTTCAAAAATTCCACAGCAAAATTCATAAAATACTTTAAAGCTTTATATTTGAAAAAGCGTTTACTATTTTAAAGTTAATATTTTAAAAGTTAAAATATTCCAAGGTGAGAAGTGTTTAAACACACCTCAGTCTTGTGAAAGCAAAGAGTAAACCAGCAAAATTTTGCCAACAAAAGCTCAAAAAGAAAAACAGGATTAAGTAACAAGTATAGGTCATATAAAGTATATTTTTAATTAATGTCAACATTGCCCCTAGGCACGGCCAAAGGCCACCATACACACACCAAGGCTGTGGGGCTGGCAGCAGGGCAGCACAAAGACCCCGCAGGGTGACAGGCCATCCCTGCTTGCCCTCACTCTCCCCTCCCTGGCATGGCAGAAGCCACGCACAGCTCGGAACACCACAGCAAAGCACAAGAGAAAGCACCAAATATATGAGCCTTGTATCTCTTGCTGCCCTAACACATACCCGGGAATAACTACAGAGTCCAACTGGCCCAGAGTCAGCATCTCGTGCCCAGCATATATTTGTTTCCATAGCAAATAAAGTCTCTCATATGACTGAGAAATTATGATGTGAAAACATTGGTTCTGGTGAAAATCAACCTAAACTTGCACAGTAACAAAGACCATATGTTCATGATATTTGAAGACGAAGGCAGTCAGAAAGTCCTGAGCGAGGCACGCTGTCTGGGCAATTCAAAACGCCAGAGCGTGCCCCTCACACCACTGTGACACAGCCGCAGTCCTCAGCACAGCCAGGAAACAGAGCGCTGTGCAGCACCCAGGTTGAACAGGACCAGAGACTTGCAAGAGTACCTCAACCACTGCCAAAATGCTGAAGGATCCAGCCTCTGTCACAGCTAAGCACTAACAGCATCCCTGACTAAGTCTGGTCATGAATTCCCAGCTGAAATGCTTGCCCAAGGAAGAGGTTGGTTTTCATGAAAATCAACATCTCATTTTCCACTAGACAAATCTCCCATGACACAGAACAGTCTTCAGACTCTTGTGCTGCATCCTGGCAGCACAAACAGAGATCTTGCACTTTGATTAGGAAGTACAGGAACAGAATGTTTTAAAATGCACTGCGAGAAATCTTATTATTAAATGTATCCATCTTTAAAATGCAGATATTTCCATTTTCTCTCTGATTCAGGACAAGGACATCAGAATAAGAATAGAAATCAGGGCTTTTGCTCAGCAATACAGTGAAATAAACAGAGAACGGCAAAAAACCCAGACATGACAAGCATGTTAATCTAACCAAGTAAAAAAAAAATAAAGTCAGGATTAAAAATTTCATATGGTAAGAAAAAAGGATTGATTTTGGAAAGCTGCATATCAATGGAACTTAAAGGAACTCACATAAAAGGAGACTTAATTCCTCAATGTCACAAGAGACAACTTTTGCAAAACAGAAGCCAGCAATTATTACATATGCAAGATATTTATAAACAGCCATTCAATTTGTCTGTTTTAATTAGAACTTAAAGAAAAACAGAGTTCCATCATTGTTACACCATCATCTTTACACTATATATTCCAATGCACTACTTCACATGGCAATTTTTTTCTGTATTGTTTATTTAGCAGTCTACAAATTATTTTTACAGGAATCATCCTGGAGTAGTATAGCTATTAAAAGTAACTAATATATAAATTATAGAAATTTTGGTTCTATACTGTATTGGAGACTTCAATAATGTGACCAAAAAAACCAAACAAAAACCGCCTTCTGTTTATTCAAACAGAGAAACCATAAAATGCTCAGGGAAAGTTTCTGTCTTAATGTACTCCCAGAAAACTTTAAATCTAGTAATATAAGACCTTTAAAACTCTTAATTTCTTCCTTTCAGACATTCCTCCATATTCTAGGATCTATATAAAGGGAAATATTTGTAATGATTTAATAATTACTCATAGTAACATACATTCTACATTACAAAGATGTTACAGGAAATCAACAGAAATAGTAGTTCATTATCTTTCCACTGCTAATTAGGCATTGACACTTTTTTTTTTCCTGGACCCAAAAATTCAAGAAAATGAGAGTAGGGATATCTGCCAAAGAAAGAAAAATATTGACCAACAAAGGAGTCAAAGCATGGACCACCTGTTATAAATACTGAAGTTTTAACATCATAACTGGAGGTGTCAAAAGCAATTAGCATAAGAGTCCAAAGGACTTTTAAACATTGTGTCCACTTTTCTTTTAGGAGAAAAATATGTAAAAACATACATAGAAGGAAATAAAAGCCATAACCAGTAAGTATGTGAAGTTTATAAGAATAGCATATGTTCTTTTTCTGTGCCAACAGAAGACCTCAAACTTTGATTTACCCATATGCTGGAGTAATCTGAAAGAACACAAGTTTTACCTTGAGGCAGTAAGGTATGTTTAAATAGCTCCATAACTTAAGACAGCTTTCTGGATCACAGAACAACAAGTTTGGGTTTTTTACTGTACTGAGGAACAGAGATACAAGGTAGAGAAAACAGGTAATCTCTTTTCACAAAAAACCCCTACCAGATTAACCCCAAACCCTGGCCCAATTTTAAGCATCTGCTCCGAGAAAAACATTTTTGATAGTTTATTACTTCTTTTCTTTGAGATGAAAACATGGGGTTTAGGCTGGTAAGAACGGTGAAGGCACAAACCATCAAATTCCTGCAAGGGGGAATAAGAACAGCAACAGCCTAGCCATTCAGCTCTTTCATGCCCTGTCCTTGCCAGTTCCATTTCAGCACTCCCAAGCAAAATGGCCCTTTACACATCATATGAGATAAATATAGTACTTTATTTTTCAAGAGTGTAATGAGTCATTATAAATCTGAAGTTTAAAATATTTGAATTATCCTACAATCCATCCATATGAAGCACATGAAGAGCTGCATTCTTTGAGAATTCATCAGAGAGCCATTCAGACATTTTTATGTATCAAATTCATAGTGTGGTATAATTGAAATATCCAGGCTACATATAAAGGAACTTATTACATGCTAAAATAGGTGTTTATGGCTTATCTATGTATGAAAAAGACAGTAACAACAGTTTAGTTTTTTTAAAAATTGGCATATCTATAAAAAAGTGTCTTTTTCAGATAATGTGAATTTGCCAGAGCTTTGAACAGAGCAAGAATTCACACAAAAATATTCTGCCATGCAAAGTCAAGCCACTTAAAAATCAAAATAAGGTCCATATTTTTTACAGTAATATAAGTTTTCATTTGCAGATAGTTCGGCATTTTGAGACAGCTAGTCCTGCCAAATTAAAGGAAAAAAATAATCCCAGTAAATTAATGTCACATGCAACATACTCTTCCTCTCTAAAATGTAAAACTTAAGACACTTAACTATTGCCCTATTGCATCGTGTTTATTAATCAAAATCCAAGATATCTCTAGAAAATCAATTATAAAACCCAAGAGCAATGTATTCAGATATAAGTCACAGTTAATGGAAAAAACCTGGATGCAAACGACACACAAAAGGAAACTGAACCAGAAAATAAGATGCTTCTTTTTCTAGACCATACAGATTTCTTCCCATTCAGGAAAAAAAAAAAAATCTGATCTGCAAAAAGCAGCTCTAGCAATCTTCAGACTTTTCACTGCAACTAGTCCCCAATTTTCCAAATCTAAATTGACAACACTGTTCAAATCAAAAATCAAGGACTAACACCAGTAAGTTTTCTTAAGTATATGGTAAAATTCTAATATAATAGCTGTGACAACATCTTGGTAGGCTGAATTGTGTATGTACCTTTAGGCCTCTGGTGAGTAACATTTTAATCAGTGGAGAACCATGTCATTGCCATTGTACCTGCATGACTGCAAGGAGGTTTGGTGCTCACTAATGATACAATTTAAGAGGATGAGGAAGAAGTCACTTTAGCTGTTTTTCTAATGCTAGGCCTGAATCTCAAGCATAATTCACATGAAGTCATGCAGTTTAAACTAAAATGCTATGATTTGCAGTTTCACAAATTGATGTAAGAAAATGAACTTATAAAGAAATAGCACCTCTTTTCCCCCAAAAACAACATAATTCCACACAAGCTTCTCTTAGGTGCGCCCCACCAGCCACTGACAAAGGCCTGAGGTAATTTTTTAACCACTATAGCAAGAAGTTGCATGCTGACAAGAAATTTAGATGAAGACATGGGTATACATTTGAAATGATCTGAAGCCCAAGCAAGAATAGGTATTTATACTACCTCTGAACCTTCAGGGAGTTTACAGAACCCAAAGGATAGGAGATGAGGAAGATACAGAGATGAGATGAGCCTGTTAGAGACAGACACAACAAAGACAGAGCAAAATAAAGAAATACAAAGATGAATGATACAGTTTCATACATACAGATTACACATTTTTTATCATGGGTACAAGGAAATGTGAAGAAAGAAAGATTAAACATCAGATGAAAATGTTCATAAATACAATTTATATTTTAGGAGTTAAAAACCTGTGGATAATACAAGCTGATTAAAATATATACATTTGAGAAGAATCTAAAACAAGAAAGAGCATTAGCTAATTTAAATTAGAATGAACTATCTTTGTGTTTGCCCTCTCTTCAAGGAAAGCTAAAGCAATTCACCTGATCCAGATCCAATCCTGCCAGAAAGCCTAGGTGTGTATATATATATGGCATTCATTGTGACTTATTCCCAAAATTAAGGAACATAGCCATGTACTTAGGAATTCCCTCCTACCCTTTTCATATGCTCCAAGTAACATCCATCTTTCTCCACGTGGTGGTATTGACATCGGATTTTCCCATGCTGTAAACTAGTACTGAGTTACAGCAAAAAATCCTTGAACTGATGTTTAGAAAAGATCTGGAAACTGAAGAAAGCAACTAACACCATCTCGAAATTGGTAGTTTTGGCTTTCTGGGATACTAAAGGATGCTGTCCTAAATTAGACATAAAAGCATAGGTTCCAACACCTCCATTTTTGCTCATACTGACACAAAATAATAAAGAAGTCCAACCCAGCCCGTTGTACTAATTGAAATAACTGGAAAAAGGCTTGAAAAAGAACCTGTAAAAACAAACTGCTGAGCAACTCATGCTGTTAACTCTGAAGATCCCAAAATTAATATGCCACTGCATTCTTCAAGCTCTTTGGCATATCAATAAACCTCTCTTCGCAAGTTCAGAATTTCTCAGAATCAGACATGATGTGTCTTGTAATGCAATTTTTACACTAATAATGCTCTGACGCCAAGGAAGAAGAAGTTGTTATAAATGGCCTATGTATGGGACAGATCGTGTTATTGTGGTTAAAACACACTGCTGCAAAGAGAAATACAAGTAACTTACCCTGCCATGCTCATCTCCCCAAGTCCCTTCCTCTTGCACTCCAATCAGTAGAAGGTCTGACAGATCTCATTACATACATATATAACACAAACCCACCCCTACACTAAAAGTGAAATAGACAGTCAAAAACTATAAATGTTTACATGATGAGAACTTCTTTTCCTAACTATTTGCCATAGAATCAGCTATTTTTTCATGCTAACACATGCTTCAATTCTGAATTTCAGACTGCTTTATAACAGAGGAGAGGTTTATGAAATTACTTTAGCATTCCTTTAACAATAGAAAGGTGTTATATATTCACAATTGGCTTTGGCTTTTTAGATCACAGCATAGGAGTTTACAAACACAGCTCTGAGATATCAGCAACAAACCTGCTGATCTCAATAAAAATAGGTTAAATTTCTTTATATAACAAACTTTCTAAAGATAATTTACTAAGGAAAAATATTCATATTTTTACCTATCCTTTACAGTATTTATGCTAAAATTACTTCCACCCTCTATTTTGTGTATTTGGTGTCAAATTAGCCTATAAGAAAAAAAATCTTTTTTCCTGCTCTTATGCCAAATTTGAGTGTCGTTTTTTATTGGAACATCAAAAGCAGGCTTTTAATTCTCACAGTTTTGATGCTTAATGAAAAGTGAAAGTTAAACACAGCATGGCAGCATTAAAAATGCATGGTAAATCCATAGCACCCTGACATCTTAGCCCTGCAGAGGATGTGAAGAAAAGCCATTGTAAACAAAAGATAATACTACTAAATACAAAGCAAATTAATTAGATGGTTTGACAGAGTCTTAAACAAAGAAAAATGGAGGGAGAACATATGTACAACTATCTTCCAGCAAAGATATCACAATAGTCCTATCAGTAGTACTGCTGTATATTGAATTAAAGTTTGTATCTTCATTTTCAGACTTGGGCCCTGAGTATCTGAAAAGAGACAAACTGATAAGATACTAATGTCAAGAACTTGGACAAAGAAGGGGGTTTGCATCCCCAGATGTACTCCATAACCCAGATGTCAGAGACTTACGCCTCTGAATCACCTATTTACAATCAAGCGACTGCTAAGGATTGTTATCAGTTCAACTGTATGCTAATCCCAAATTTAACCAAACTGAGAATTTCTTCTTGTGCAGAAAAAGTGTCTAAGTTCCCCTGTCTCATTTCAACAGGGACAAATAAGTGGTCCTTATAAAGCCCCTGGCATCTGCTGTTTATGAAAACTCCCTTCTTTGACAGGGGTGAACTGAGCTGGAAGCTCATTTGTAGTACCTGAGATGATCTGTTTCTCTCCCTTCAGTCTTCTATGAATTAAGTTTATCATCCAGAAAACAAAAGTAACAATATTTTGGTTCTTATCAATATATTGGGGGGGTTTTTTATTAAAAGGAGAGAACAATACTGCTACTGATAGCAATATATGGATCATTTTATGTTCATACATTCTACACGTTTGTGCACAAATGGGAATAAGCCGACTAAAATGATGTCCTGAATGCATTTTACCAGTTTGTCCTCAGGAAAAAAGATATCTCTTACAGCACATTCTTGACAAAAATATAAGTATTTTATACCCCTAATTTTGTTTTCTTTTACACATGCTTAGTTTTTTTCTTTTGCTTTCACATGCTTCAAAGCTGTATTTTAAAAACTCATTTCTGTATTATTATGAGAAGCTTGTACAGACACTCTCTGGAAATCTAAAAAGAAATACAGAGCTGCAGTGAGCATAACACTGTAGCTGAACTCTAGCATTTGGGTCATGAGGCAATAGCAGAAATTGTCAGAAAAAAAATTATCAGAAACCTCTGCTACCCCTGTTCAAGCTTCTAAGAACAGCAGAGTTCAGAAAGCTGAGCCTTTCAGTGTAGATTCCTGCATAATTTACTGCTTATTTGCTATTGTCTTAAAAAGGGAAAAAACTGTGATTCCTTTTAAAATAAAAAAGACTAAATTTTTCTCTTCTAAAGCTAATACAAATTTCAGTACAAGTCAGGCAATAAAATAAGATTCTGACTTTTTAATGTAACACAGTAATCGATTATGAGAGACAAACTTAAAATAAAGAAATCCTCCTTGTTTTATCACAGAGTCATCATCAATTTTGAAGAGGTCAATGCAGGAGACTGCCAAATGTGCATTAGCATTTAAAGAATGCAAGTAGAAGAGCAATGCTTCAAATTGATTAAAGATGGTATTTGGAATTTTTCACTGCACTTTAGATGAAAAGCTCATTTGCTTTCAAATAAGCATCCCTAAAATTATTTCATTTCTATTGTTTATGGTACATTTAACTAAATTTAAAACAATCAAAGTGACTAAGTTATTTTCTTAACAGGAATCAGAGTAGTTTGAAATATTTCTACAAAAGCACATGAACTAGAATTAAGAAGTTTTTCATCTTGCAAAATAAGGACTGACAAATGAAAACCTGTAACAATGTTTCTTCATACTGGACAATCAGTTAACCACTGAGTATGTAAAATTAGTGTGTGTAGTATGGACTTAGAGGCTGCTCTGATGAGAATCTATTTTTTTTTTTTTTTTTTTGAGAATTTAGAGAGAGATAAGAAAGTTCCTGAAAGAAACTTGGGTAAAAGCAAAATGTTTCTGGAGTGAATTACTGCATCAGTTCCACTAACAGACACAGAAAGTTACTGAAATTCAATTCATGATACTTTTACAGCTCGCCCTGAGAGGTCTTTAAGGAGACCTAATGCTTATTTGTTATATAAGATCTAGTGCATAAAGCTTATGGAATACAAGCTGCCATCTTACATCCTGTGGAAATTGAGGAATAGGAAGGTTTCATCATTAGCTTTCTTTAGTGTTTCCTGAATATTTGTTTAAGCCCATCAGCAAAAACTGTACAAATCAACAAGAAAGTTGCCTTAAAAAGAATGGACAATCACCCTACTTTCTCTCTTGTGCATTCACATGCAAAATTACACATATTATTTTTTCCTTACTCTTAAAATGACGTTTTGGCATAATAAATGTATCTATTTAATATCCTCATCAGATGAAATTTTATGTTGTCTTTTAGGTCCAAGAATCTTCCCCAAGGAAGCAACTAGAACTATTAAAACTTTATATGGCAATGATTGAAACAAAAGGTTCTTCCTTTAAACCAAAATTATCTTTGTACCAACAGCCCCATCTTTCCAGGTCAGCCACCCTACTCTGTGCCCTTCTGCCCCATGCCTCACAGCACACAGCTTCCTCTTGCAACCTGCACCTTTCCTGGGCTATGGCTCTTTCCTCACTCCCCACTTCCCAGGGTGACAGGGGATCTCAGCAGGGCTCTGAAACACAGTGACAGCAGAAGGGACTGAGATTTAACTAAAGTAAACATGATTTCTGGAATAAGAGTCACTATAGTCCAATGGTGTTCAGACAACAATGTTGTATTGTGATGATACTGGATACAGGGCTCAGTAATTCTGCACTGTAAAATTCTAGTGAATTAATTTTAAATATTTGCAAAATGTTGCAATAAGTTTCATAACATAGACCTATGTTTATGTAAATAAGAAAGGAGCAATAAGAAATTATCTTTCATTATGATAACCTATAACAGTACAGCTTATAAAGTCTTCTGTAAAAGCAAGAAAACCAAAAAAAGTTATGCCAATATTTTACTGTAGAACCACTCTGCATACATTTCTCATTTGCATTTATCTGATTTTCCCAGAAGAGATTTTCTGAAAGAACAAGGTACAGTTCTTGTGACATCTCTCCAACAGTGTCATCTTGAAAATGTTTTCATTTTTCAACCCCTCAAACTTACCTGTGAAATCTGAAGCAGCAGTTGAGTCTAGCTAATACACAAGCTGTCACAGATTTAAAACTATTTCAACAATCCACTACATTTTAAATAAATAGGTCCTGCACAGATAACAGAAGTCAAACATAGTCCTATCACATCCCTGGCACTAATGGAGCATGCCACTGTTCAGAAGAACACTGTGCAAAGATGCTCAAGCTCAGCCTGAAGGGCTGCACAGGGTACCTAAAGCCCCACAAGTGCAGTTAAGCTGAGCTGCATTGGAAATACCATGCCATGCCAGTTACTCAGGACAGAACGGCACACTAACACGGTCAGCGTTCAGCACCTGAGCTAGTTCCCCCAAGCATCTCTGCTCAGCCCTGAATTGTGCAGGATACCTCAATTTCAAATTTAAGCAGGTGTATTACTGAATGGGTAAGAGGAGCCACTCTCTTGTAAAAAGTACCACTTTTACAGGGTAGCTTTTCAGAGCAGAATCACGCTGTCAAGCTGTTGGTACAAAGCACATGCAATACTGAACAGGCAGATGTCATTGAAAGCTCAAAATGCAAAATAAAGCAATACATTACCATTTTTATCCATGGAATGGGGCTCAGACTGTTTCTTTCCAATATCAGCAAAGGATCTTACAATTGGGATCCTGTTGCTCAGCTTCTTCTGGTTCTGATGGTGATGCTGTTTCAGTAATGCCTCATGCACTCTGTGACGAACATCCTCACTGAGCTGCCCGGAACTCACCTGCTGGTCCAGAATCATATCTGAAAATGAATACAATAAAAGAAGAAATATTTTATATTTTATATTGCAATAACAATAATTAGTACCCTACAGGATCAAAAATGAAACGTATCAGTTCCTTTAATGCAACAGAATTAAACTGTAAGTTTTATGTAGAAGTGTTTCACTCTCAGGGGAAGAAAAATAGAAAAGGATGCTACTAACACAAAAAAGGCAAATCCTTCAAAAATTATGCCATTCACAAATTAAGATCCCCTACGAAACTTTGAAGTCAGTCCTTAAGCACTCCCATATACAAAACATTTAAATTCTGGATGTGTATAAGGTGGGGTTTTTTTCTAAAATAATCCCTATCCTATTTTCTACTGTTGTGGTGTGTTTTTTGAGTGACCTTAAAACACTCCTTTCAAGACACCTACCAAGGACTAGCACGCTGTGAGAATATAACTTTTTTATTCCCTCTGTACTTACCACAAGAGATTGCAGTCTATTTCTTGTAACTATAAATACAATACTTTCAGTGCAATATAAAGGAAGTTCAGGTAAGACAACACAGAAAAAATTGCAGCATTATTTGTCAATACCTGGTAGAATCTGTTTCTACTGCCAGATGTACAAGTTCCTGCAAGAGAACCATTACAAGGAGGTAATACTGACCCCCCTGCTGAGAAGTTACAACCGTTTTTGCAGTCCACTAGCAGAAAATATTTTTACATATTTGTATTCAACACTATTTTATATACATGGGTGAATCTTTGTGGAGGTGACATGGCCAACAGCCCAGCTGAGATGCCTTTACACTGATGCACACAGCATGGGCAACAAACAGGAGGAGTTGGAAGCTACTGTGCTTCTAGAATGTTATGACCCTGTTGCCATTATTGAAACTTGGTGGGATGATGGGAGTGTGGCTATCGATGGCTACAGGCTGTTCATAAGAGACAGGAAAGGAAGGAGAGGCAGAGGGGTTGCCCTCTACATCAAGACTGGGATTAAGAGAAGAGCTGTCTCTGAAGAACAGCCATGAGCAGGTAGAAAGCATGTGGGCAAAAATTAGAGACCAAGGCAACAAAGGGAACTTTGTAGCTGCGGTCTACTATCGGCCATCTGATCATGGGGAACATGTGGAGGAAGCCATCCTGCTCCAGCTACAGGAGGCATTGCACTCATGGGCTCTTGACCCAGACATCTGCTGGAAAAGTAGCATGGCAAGCTGTAGGCAATCCAAGAGATTCCTGGAATGCATAGGGGATAACTTCTTAAGCTGGGTGATAGACAGCCCCACCAGAGGGAAAGTGATAGTAGATTTGATGATCACCAACGCTGGAGGTAGCCTATGCTGCATCAATCACACATTGGTGGAGTTTGCAGTCATGAGGAACACAGGTCAGGTAAGGACTAAAGTCACTCTCTTGAACTTTAGGAAGACAGCTCTTCAGGGAGACTGTAAGAGGGAAAAGGAAGTGGAACAGAGCTGGCAGATCTTTAAAGAAGCCTTCCATGGAGTGTGAGCTCTAGCAATTCCCAGGAGCAAGAAATCAGTCAAGGAAAGCAAGAGACCAGCACATCTGAGTAGGAAACTGCTGGTCAAACTAAAGGGAGAGAAGCAAATGCATAGGCAGGGGAAACTAGGACAAGTAATCTGGCAAGAGTATAGAGAAATACAATTTTGGAGGGCAGGGGTGAGGGAGGCCAAGGCAAAACTGGAACTGAACCTGGCAAGGGACACAACGAATAACAGGAAGGGGTTCTACAGGTACGTTAATCAAAAAAGAAAGGTCAAAGAAGGTGTACTCCCTCTGATAAACAGCTCTGGCAAATGGAAAGGACAAGGAAAAGGCTGAGATACTTAACAACTCTTTTGCTTCAGTCTTCAATGGCAACCTCTCTTCCCACGTTCATGACCATGCAAGGAATCTGAATGTTCACAAGTCTATGGGACCTGACAAAATGTATCCCAGAGACCTGAAGGAATCGGCTGATGTAGTTGCCAATCTGCTTTCCGTGACATTTGAAAACCCATGGCAGTCAGGGGAAATCCTGGGTGACTGGAAAAAGGGAAACATAGTACGCATCTTTAAGAAGGGCAGAAAGGATGACCCTGGGAACCACTGACTGGGTAGCCTCATCTCTGTGCCTCTGAAAATCACAGAATGGATCCTCCTGGAAGCTGTGCTAAGGCTGTGCCAGGGGACAGCCAGCATGGTTTCACTAGGGAAAAATCCTGTCTGATCAATCGAGTGGCTTTCTATGGTGAAGTAACTACATCAGTGGAGAAAGTAAGGGCTACTAGATATCATTTACCTAAAGCCTTTGACATGGTCCTCCACAACATTCTTCTCTCCAAATTGGAGAGTGACGGATTCAATGGGTGGACTGTTAGGTGGAATTGATTGGATGGGAGCACCCAGAGGGTAGTGGTCAGTGACTCATGAGTCCCAATGGGCATCAGTGACAAGTGATATCCCTCAAGAGTCTATATTTAGACTTGTGTAATTTAATATCACAGAGCCAGAATCACAGAATATTCTAAGCTGGAAGGGACCCACAAGGATTGAGTCCAACTCCCCCATACAGGTATCAAATATCATCGTTAATGACATAGACAGAGGGAGTAAGTGTAACTTTTGCACATTTGCAGGTGACACCGAGTTGAGTGGTGCTGTTGACACACCTGAAAGACAGGATGCCATCAGAGGGACCTGGACAGGCTTGAAAAGCGGGTGCATGGGAATCTCATAAGCTTTAACATGACCAAATGCAAGGTGATGCACCTGGGTTAGAGGAACCCCCGGTACTGATGCGGATTGGAGGATGAACAGACCCAGAATAGCCCTGCCAAGAAGAGCTTAGGGGTGCTAGTGGATTAAAGATTGGACATGAGCTGTCAATGCACACTTGCAGCCCAGAAAGCCAACTGCATCCTGGGCTATATGCAAAGCAGCATGGCCAGCAGGTCAAGGGAGGTGACTGCCCCTCTACCCCACTCTGGTGAGATCTCACATGGAGCACTGAATCCAGCTCTAGGGTCGCAGAACAGAAGGAGATCAACCTGTTGGATAAGTCCAGAGCAGGCCACCTAAGCTGATCAGCGGGATGGAGCATCTCTGCTATGGGGAAAGACAGAGAATTGAAATTGCTCAGCCTGGAAAAAAGAAGGCTTTGGGATGATCTAGACACAGCCCTCCATTACCTAAAGGGAACTTTCATAGGAAAGATGGGGCAAGATTATTTACAGGCATGTAGTGACAGGACAAGGGAGAATGGGTTTAAATTGAAACAGAATAGGTTTAGAAATTATTAGGGAAAAAACCTTTTCTGCCAGGGAGTTGAGGCACTGGAACAGATTGCCCAGGGAAATTGTGGATGCCCCATCCCTGGAGATGTTCAAGGCCAGGTTGGATGGAGCTCTGAGCAATCTTGTCTAGTTGAAGGTGTTCCTGACCATAGCAGGGGTGTTGGAACTAGGTGATCTTCAAGATCCTCTTCCAACCCCAACCGTTCTAAGAATCAATGATTTTATGACATGCACCATGTATTTCAAACAGGAAAGAATTGTTGACTATTTTGCAGGATTTTTTTTTTAATTATTATTTGGGGAAATACTGCTACCAACAGTAATGATGATTAACAGAAAAATAAAGGAAAAAAGAAAATCTGTATCAAAGCAAAACAGCATTTAAGTACACACTGCCCTTGTATATCAATTGGAAGAAACTGTACTGCACAAAAATAATGATATAATAAGCTGAGTCAAAAACTCCTTGTACTGAAAATCCAGACAGCTCATGATTCTGTGTTGGACTCAGATTCATATCTACCAGTAAAAAACTCAGTGGAAAAGCAAGCAGAGCAGAAAAAATAAAAAGCAGATGCATCATCAATAGAGACATAATTTGTCACACCTTTGATAACTGCCAACAGCAAGAAAGATAATAAAAGGCATGAAATAACTATGCTGGTTAAAAGCAGAGTTTAATTGCTAGCAGTCACCTATGCACTGTATATACATTTTAAAAATATAAGTTTTTCTGAAGTTCTCAATATTGACACAATGCACCACTGTATCACATAACGACAAATAACCTGCATATTTCACTATGAAGAGACTGCCAACAAATTTGCATCTCTATGATGAGACACATAGAAAAAGACTTGGATAGTCCACAGACAAACGCAGCTGCCAACAGATGTGACCACGAGCGATGTGTCCGCAGCTTGCAATGAAGAATCACACAGCATTTTTCCACGTTGTATTAGACCCCCTCCAGCAAGTACACTCCACGTAGCATTAACAACAGTTTTGAGCAAATACTCATACTGAAGGGTAATGCTGCCCCGTGGTGTGCCCAAACTAATAAAGCCTGCCTTCAGGGTGCTTCACCTGAGTCTGAAGGGAACTTTTATCTCCAGGATTAACTGAAACCACATCAGGTCAGTTACCTCTGCACTCCCAGTCCAGACAGTTTTTTTATCACTCTAGATTTTCATGGAAGAGAGGGGCATAGCAGCAAGATAAGTGACAAAAAGGCAAAGGAGAAGGTAACACAAGTTTGAGAGAAAGTCTTCAGCAGAATATTTTCAGAAGGAGATAAGAATTTGCAATACATGAGAAAACTGAAAGAAAGCTCCAGCGGAAGAAAAATATTCATTTTTCTCCTCAACTCTATTGCCTTTTGAGGAACTGCCTCTGCCCTAAGGATAAGACTATCTTCTCTTTGGACACCCTTAGTACATGAATTTGGATGTTACAGTTCCCAAAACAGGCCACTGCTTTACGTAACATGACAGGAGATCTTCAAATGAAAAAAATAAGTAATAGATTTATAACTCAGGGCATCTGTGCTAAAGCACAGTTGAAATTACCTTCTTCTCTCTCCTTTTTAATTTTGCTGACCAAAATACAAACTACAGAAGATGCAAAACCAAAGACTGCCATCTTTGTGTTGGTCCAAGACCGAAATCAAAAGGAAAAGTTGGAAAAAAGGACTCCTCTAAAACACAAAAATTTATGCTTGTGGTCATCACCTCGCTTACAGACAGTAGAACTCTACTTGTATGGTGTCATTCCTGGAATTACAATATTTTCCACATTAAATATTAAAATATATTAACTGCTGAGGATGATGTCTATATTTAAGATTATCCATTTGAGGAGAGAAAACAAGAGGAAAAAGAAAATCACATCCCTATCCTCTCTCTTCCTTACCTAGATGCTCTGCTAGACTCATTAACAGCCTTACAAGCCACGGAGTTGGTGCCAGTGTGCCGACTAACAATTTTTATTTCCTGCCAGAAAGAAGAGAGTGGCTTACCTTGAGTTTTCTGGGTTTTTACAACAACTTCCCCTTTACTGTAGCGCCACTACCATGTGTAAAAAGGGAATAATGCATTCAGTTTTGGAAAGAGTGAAGGTGTGTTTTTCTTGCCTTGACATTTCCCTCCAGTTGTCATTCCTTTAACACAGACCCAGTTGCAGTAGCAGCTGTAGGAGTTTAAATGCAGCCAAATTACTCCCAGATTGCTGTATTTTTACCCTTTTTTCAAGCCTGAATAGATCTGAACAGGAGTAAGACGGACTATGTCCATCAGCTCCTCTCATTATGGAATTCCATTTCAGCTTCTTCTCAAGTTTTTTTTATGTATCTCCTAAAGCCCAAGCCCCTGTAATATCAGTAACAACATCCTTAATTGCAAAAGATAAGCTTGAAAACAAGAGCAGCACAGTTAAAGTCCCTTTGCACCAAAATACCTGTGAAGTCCTAAAAGAAATTGCTAGGCTCATGTTTTCCTGATACAGGTTGGCACCGACAGTTCACACTAGAAGAAACTGTACATACCAGCAAAGTTGCTGGTATCAACACCTCTCAGTCCTCTAAATTTTAGAACTGTGCAATTGCAGGACAGAATGAGAGATTAATGACAAAAAATAAAACATACAGGTTTTGGTGTGTGTCATGATTGCAGTGACAGCTGACTATAAAACCTAATTTAAAAGCCAATGTTTGCCTGGTATGGGGTCATTTCCCTTAAAGACATGTAAGAAGAAAATACACACAACCCTAAAGCATTGCTCTGTGAAATCTGTTGAAACAGTGTCCTATATCTTAACCCAACTCTAACAGGAACCCAAATATATACTTCCCTAGTGAGTCAGGCACGAGGAGCAATACCAACCCAGCAATTAGGATTCCAGGGCTGCACTTGTGAACCAAGACCCATTCATAGCTATGTGCAGGTTCAGCTCAGATAGAGCTAATTTTCTTCACAGTGGATAGTACAGGGCCATGTTTTGGATTCATGCTGGCAAGCAGGTGTTCAGCCACCTCCAGGAAAGCAGGGCCCCATCACACAGAGCAGTTACTTGGGGAGACAAATGCCATCACTCCAAATGCCTCCCTCCTTTCTCCTTCTTCCCCCACCTTTATATACCAAATATGATGCCTTGTGGTATGGAATATCCCTGCGGTCAGTTTGGGTCACCTGTCCCAGCTGTGTGTCTTCCCATCCTCCCAAGAATCCCCAGCCTCCTCACCAGTGTCGCAGTATGAAAAGCAGAAAAAGCCTTGACTCTGTGTGAGCCCTGCTCAGCAAAAACAAAAACATCTCTATATTGTCAACCCTGTCTTAGGCACAAATCCAAAACACAGTCCCATGCCAGTCACTGTGAAGAAAATTTACTGTATCCCAGCTGAAACCAGCACAAGCATTTACAATGGTGATTACAAACAAGCTACCTAAGCCAGCAGATTGAGCTGCCTACCCAAGAGGGCAGAGCATTCCAGTGCACCAAGAGACAGATTCTATTTCCAGCTCTACCTGAAATTATTTTGTTCAGCTTCTCACAGTTGAAATAAATGAAAAGGAAAGACAGAGTGAAAAATATCTGCTCTCTAAAATAACAATATGTAATTATAGTTAGGAAAAAGAGCAAGTATTTCACAAAACTGTAAATAGTGGAGATGAAGCCAAAATTCCAAGCTTGCAGCTCAGAATTGCAACCACAATGGATGCTACCAAAAGAAGAATAGAAACCTCATAAAACAATATCTTTTGCAAACTGAGATTGGTTTGTAGCATCTTAAAAAAAAAAAAAAAAAATCCCAGATTTGTGGCTAACCTGGGAAAACATAAAACAACAACAAAAAAAACCCCATGCTACTCAGAAGCTGGTACGAGACTTACAGTTTACCCACAGACAAATGAACAAAACCTGATAGAGGTTTCTCTGTAGAGGTTATTACCACATGGTAAGCTGAAAATAAAGCAAAGAAATCCAAAAATATGGGTAAGTGAGAAGATGAAAGCTGAACAAAAGACAGGTGCAGGGTCAAAGAGAGAAGAAGATTGCTCCCAGGCAATCCCAGGCCTTATTACAGTGGTTGCAATAAAAGTTAAATTTACCATAAAAGCACTGTCAGAAACATAACACAATGTGAGGGTTACAGATGAAACAAAAGGCTCCACCGAAATAAAATCTCTGCTTGAGCCATTTAAAATATGACATTATTATGGAATAATAAAGCTTAAAGCAAACAAAGGCAAAAGAAGACTTGTTCAGATTGAAAGCTTAACATTATATTAATGAAATCAATAAAATTGCACACTTGGGATATAATGCCCTGAGTTGCTGAGCACAGAGTCCAGTGACCTCAATCACAAGATTAAGCTGTTACACAGATGGAAAATTCGATCATGAGGAACAGGCAAAAGACTGCTTGGGAAAAAACAGTCAGATCTTGGGATTGGAAAGCAAGGGAAGATTTAAAATTTAATTTTAAAAAATAAACCATTATTACAATTAAGCCATTTAAAATAAATAGGACTACCTAATATTTCAAACATCTAAGTCGCCAAAGCCCCACTGTGCAACACCGAGGGCACAGTTCACATTTGACAAGGTTTGACATTTGTTCACAGAACACTCTGCACAACTACAAGAAAATGCAAGATCTGTGGCTCATGCTGTAAAGAAAGTATTGCCATTAAAGGCTGGACTGAATAGTTTTTGAACCAAACAACAGAAAATGGCATCATATGTTAAATAGAAGAACCTTTTGGGTTCATTCAGTGGTTATAATCAAAAAAACAGATGGTAATCTGAGAATCTGCATGGTTTCAAAGGAACTAAATGAAAATATCAAAAGAGAACATTTTCATCTGCCAACTTCAACAACACAGTGAAGCTGCTCTCTAATGGTGCAGCCAGATTCTGGCAAATACCTCCTCAAGAGATAAGTTCCAAAATAAATTGTTTTGATTACATAGATTTTTCAGACTTCCTTTTAGCATATGTTCTATACAGAAGTGATCGATAAAATATTACTACATCAAATGTTCAGAGGAATTCCTTGTGCATGGAGTGCTAGCTTATTGATATAGGAGTCACTGCAAAGACGTATGAAAAAATAACATCACATATTAAAAATAGGCATAAACTCCCCTAAAAAATGTGTAATAAAAATGCATTTTTAAACAGGATAAAGTTCAGCAGAGCAACTGAGCTCTTTTTGAGAGAAATGTAAAATCCATCTTAGAAAATTTAAGAACAATTTGAGAAACTTCAGGAACAAACAAGCTGTTCTGATGCATGATAACAGTGTTGGAACTCCGTCTTGGAAGTCTCTGCTATAATAAGATGCTGTCTGTGAATTCAGCATCATAGGTATGAATAAGCTCTTTTTCAACAAAGAAAATTGGGTACCTGTCCAAAGAAATATGCAGTCTTGTTGATCAAGTAATTTTTTAATAACACAGTTGGGATGAAAAAGAACCTAATAGAGAATGGACATAGTGGAACACAGGATGATTTAAAAATTCTCACCACATCATTGATACCAAAATATTTTTTTGCAGAACTATCAAAGTTTCCCAGGATAAAATACAAAGTATTCTGAAAGCCATGCAAGTACTATAAAAGGTGGTTTTCATCTGTAGATTTTACCATAAGCCCACTAAGGTTTTAAAACTAAGCCCACTAGGATTTCAATAATAGAAATTTTCAAGGGCTAAGTGCTGAGAGTTTAGTGCCTTAGTGAATAATTGTTTATAGATTAAAAGCCTTGACTAAAACAAATAGAAATTATTTGTCTCAATTTAGCAACAAAGATTAAGTGTATCTCTTTCAAGGATATAAAGACTGGCACTGCATTAACAGAAATATAACTCAATATTGGAATATAGCCCAGACAGCAAGACATTACCAATAAATACACAGCACACATTTCTCACTAACAAAGCATTAAGGGAAGCAAAAAGAAAGCACATGTGCACAAATGATGGATTTGTTCTCAAAAGATGATGCATTACAGCAATGCAGTAGAATCAGCAAAAGATTGCATTGAAAAACAAAACTCTAAACTATGAGTCAAAAGTGCAAGAATCAAAGTTAATTCAGGAGTACCACATAAAGCCATAGGGTATAATTATACTTAAGGTAATAATCTGTTTTCACAATTTCTCCTACAGGTGGTATGCACAGCAACATTGAAACAAAACCACAAGTGACCATCAGGATTGCCAGACAAGCCTAGCACAAGGATGGCTCACAAGCAAAATAAGAAGATTGTGTTAAATGTCAAAAAAAATTGAAGGCAACAGGTGAAAGCAGCCATTTTTTTAAATTCTGAAGTGTCAGGACTGCCAGATACAGCTGGAATACATAGGACTTCCAGGGTGAAAACAGCATTTGCATTGTATAGCACAAGGTAAGTAGGATTATAACTAGTGATAGCAAATAGCAACTGACTGGAACAGACAATAAAAGATTTCCTCAGGGATACCAGTTCTGCCTAATCTTCAGGTCCAGCAGTCACTTTTATGCAAAAAGAACTGCCTGTCATATTATTTGGAACTACCACGTTTGTAAGATACCTAGCACCCATATCTTGGTGGTGTGCTTGTTACCACTACTATTAGTCTTTCCTCCTTGCAGTGCTGCATAATGTGGGCCAGTCTTTGTAAAATGTTGTAAGCACTGGAGAGCAGGGATTACATACATACATAATATTAGAATAACAAAATACAAAGGAATTTGATTGAGGAAAAGGAGAACAGTATTGCTGCAGCACAAATAATGTCAACAGAGAAAAGCGACCAGAATAGCAACTTTATTTCTGGGGGAAATCAACGAAATAAATCAATCTCTTCAAAACAACCTGACTGAACGTGGGTAATTTACAGAATTATTCACTTGCCAAAAGCACCTGCTACAAAGCTGTTTAAAGAAAAAAAAGCTTCCTCATTGCTTATTGAATCTACAGAGGAGGAAAAATAAAATCCTCTCTTGAAGACAAAGCATGACCCCTCCAAGCCTCCTCATCTGTCAGATCACCTTATCAAAAAGGGATGCCTACCAGCTCAAGTAAATAATACAAACGAAATGCACACCCAAATATGCCATAACAACCAGTACTCTTAAAGTGAAAATGGTAATAACCAATTAATGAAAGTCATCTTAAAGCTTCTTCCCAGAAGAACCAAGTTGCCCTAATCAACAAATCAAGATAGCCCACAAGTAGGACTGATCCAAAATAGCGTGACAGTAACTTACTAAACTCTCTACAAAAGGACAATTTACATCTCTGATGAGTTTCAGAACAACTTTACTGCTATGAATGCTCGTATTAACTAAGCAAATAAAGTAACTACAACTAACTTCGAATTGCAGTATTATTAACATGAATTAATTGTGGCCTCACTATATTGGAAGATACTGTATATCTTCCAAAAATAGAAAAAAGAAGGATGTTCACTGAAGTTATTTTTAGTGCTTTAACCCTTACTTTTTTTATCTACTTAAATAAAAAAATTCTGGAAGATATCTCTTAGCTCACTACAAAAGTTGAGTGATTTCTGGATTAAGAGTTTAAAGCTCAAACTTGAAAATCCTAGGGTACTATTTAAGCAAAAAAGCAATACAAGAACATCAAGCTGATCTAAGAAATTATTTATAAATAAATAATAAAGCAGCATACTGATAGACATCTTTGTTGTTTCAAATCAGTTGCTTTTTATTCTTCATGTTTGTCTTTTATCATTATCAAGACAAATTTTGAAGCTCTGATTCAGACCATGAGTCATAGGAGAATCAGGTCTCAGCACAGAGTAGAAACCCACACAAGTTTCTGCAGATTGGTATTAATAATATCTTGCGTCATTTTGACATAAACAATTTGGGGAAAGTAAATATAAAAAGCAGTTACCACGCTCTGAGCCAATTCTGATTCCACTGTTAAAGAGAGCCCACGAAACATTACTTCCCTTACCTGATAATTTAAATAAGTAGAATGAATTTTATATGTCCCTTACAAAGATTTATACATTATCCATAAAGCAGCTTTCCTGAGAATCCTGAGTGTTAGAAAACTTTATTGCATTGTCTTCTGCATCTCTACCTAAACTAGTCACAGTCTTTATGGGAAACACCAGGAATGCAGAATGTGGCATTCAGTGTCATTGTCACTTCTGCTTTTGGGAGGGAAGACTCATCCATTATGTTCTTTCTTGCTTTCTGCTTCTGCTGTTCTACAAGGCTCTAGAATTGCAACTGCTAAATATACCTTTATTGGAAAAAATTAACTCAGCTTTAGCTTAAGAATTAAATGTACTTAAAAATTTATTTAAAAACTTACACTCAATATTATTACTTGATTTCTTTCTCAACTCAGAGACATGTCTGTTTCCATGTAACTTAATTACGATAAATATTTCCTTATATTTTTGTGGGTTTCAAACCTAGATTGCCTACAATTAGCATAGTGGGAGATTAAGTTTGTGAAAGTTAGCACACGCATCATTCAAAACGTGAGGCAGCATGGCAGGAGCAGAGAACATACCAGCTCTAATTAAATATAAGCAAACTGTCCTCTCTCCTCCATTTTAACTTTCACCTTTATAAAAAAAAAAAAAATTGATTCTTAAAATAGCAAAGTCCATAAAAAAATATAAATAATTACTGAGTGAAATATTTCCTAAGAGTTTCTAAACTGAACTATTACAGAATAGCTTTCTTGCAAGCTTTCCATTTTTATTACTAATTTTCATAATCAAGGAATCAAACATCAATACTTACCTGCAATTTCTTCTATGGAGTTAGCTCTCATGTCCAAGAGAACTGTGCCATTCAGGATACAGCTTCTCAGCTCAAACAAGCTATGAAGTGACAGTGTGGCAACGTATGGTTTGCTCCACCTCTCTCCACCATCCTCTACATCTTCTTCAAACTTCAACCACCTATACAAACAACCCATTTTATAACTCCATTATGCACAAGGAATGAAAAATAAATTACTTCTATCAATATTGAAAGATAACTGTTAAACATGTCTTTGGATTACATTTTATTCTTCCTTTGTAGGATATAGAGACTTCATTTCCCTGCTTCTTTGCATATAGTGCTGTATTATACTGGTTTTGAAGGTAAGTTCTGACCACAGAGATGAAAAGAGAAATGTATGAAGCATCACTGTGCTTTACATGAACTTTGTCTAATTCTTTGGTATACAACAATATTTCTGTGATAGAATAACGAGTATGAAAACGAATCTGGAAAGACTGCAGTAGAGTAAAAAGATACATGAAAGTGGCATGAAAGGATGAAGTCTTTTGTTACTAGCCAGCCAGACGAACTCTCTTGCATGACTGAACTGTTTACTGATAAATATTACACTTAAAATTTTAAAAGAATACTAAACAAACAAGTAGAAATCTGATGAGTCTGTTGACATATACAAAAGCCTTTCAATCACACACAGATATTGCGTGGAGACAGCTTGGCAAGGTCTGAATAGCTGCAGCCACAGCTCGCCCCTGTATCACTTGACTCAACAGCACTCAGCTATTTTATATGGACAGGGCAGCAGAGAAGTCAAGCAGAGCCTCACACCTTTACAGCATCTTCACACTTATTTCCAGACAGCAGGGAAGTGTAGAGTCTTAAGACCTCTAAAGCTGAGGAATTTCCAGTTTTACCAAGCCTCACAGCCCAGCAACACAGCAAGCACAGCTGTCCTTTTCTGTTCCTGGGCCACTTGTGTAGCTCTGCTCCTACTTGTAAAATATGCATGTGTATCCATATTTTAGATACTTTCCTCCTTTCAATCCCTGTGTACCAAACTCTTCGCCTTCTGCTGTCATCCTGTGAGCAGCCACCATTTCAGCAACCCACTCATCAGCAGCATATCTGCTCCCTTCCTGATACATTCCACTTCTTCAAACTGTCCCAACTGCCTTCTAATCATTCATTTTCCATATAGATGATTTACCCCAGCTCCTTGGGTCCTTCAAAATCTCCATTCTCCTATGTCTTTTTATTTAAACATTTTTCCCTTGATTTCCCCTGTGAGAAACCTGTCCAGTTTCTGTATCTCATCTCCACCCATGAGGACTCCTTCCTCTCCATCAGACTTTGGTTCTCTATTCCCTTTGTTGCAATCTCTCTTCTCTTCCCAACCTAGCCAAGCTATCTCCATTAACTTTCCATTTTTCCAGAGAATCAGCAAGGAGGACACAGCACACACAAAAATTTCCTTCCACAGAGCTGAGCCATAAAATTGAATTTCTGTATGCAAATGAAGCTTTCAAAATAGATTTTCAAAACCATGTCCAAATGGACATCAAACACAAACAAACACACTCCTCCCCCATCAAATTCAAAGCCATGATTTGAAAAAGATGAGCTGTAACACCTTAGTGAAGTTACTGAGAAGCATGTAAGAAGGAAAGAAAAAGTTCTTAATTTTTTTATATCATTTTGCAGTTGTAAAATACCTATGTTTTTCTCTTTTCATATCTCTGATTTTGTGCACATTTCTAATCTCTTTAGAAGCTTTATATATTTGCCATCTTTCCATTTGGGTATTCCCAACTATTTTTGATATACCACCATTTTGTTTTATGCTGATTAAAAAAAAAAAACGAACCCCATGCTACCTACATTCTAAAAACAATGATCCAAGCCCAGATTCTTACAGAATATCATCAGAAACCTCATACTGTCATTACCTTCTGCTTATGTAAGTAAGTCTTCAACATCACTTATCTGATTACACTGCTGCATTCTGTCCTTGGCATTACCTATTTTAAATCTACTGACCATTTGTAAACAGAGTTAAATGGAGCTGTAAAAGACAAACATATTCTTAAAATTTTAAGACAGGTGACTGGACAGAGGCAGGCTCATTACCAGAGCTTGTAACTTACTAGGGACATATGGGCAAGAGAAGTCTGAACCATGAAGACTGCTTTAATTAGAGTGTATGATGTTAGACATCAAAGCTTACACACAACATAAAAATCCATAGGAAACTATTGCTATTGCTCAAATAATTGTACTTGCCATTGGGATCAACTCCATCTGGGTTCCAATGAATCAGAAAAGTGTAATTCTACGAGTCGCATCCCATTTCCTAAAGTTACTGAAACTTACGTGTTTAAGAACATTATCATACATTATTTAACAGGCCAACAGGCTAGTACATGAAACCAAATCATACCCAGCTGAGAGGATGCACATTTGGAACAATCTTTTATTTTGATTTTAATAAGCATAACACGAGTTTACACATCTCATCAATGGAACATCATGTTTATGTTTATCACCTTTTATCTTTTCAGAAATATTCCTATTATGTCAGATAATCCTTATTTAACATATCAAATGAGAAACAGTAGCAAAAAAAACCCATACAACAAACAAATCTCATCTTACACATAGCCTTTCAATTCTAAGTGTTCAAATGGTTTTAACACTCATAATACCATTTTTACAATCCTCTGCATTCATATACAAGATTCAATGACAGAAATGGCTTTAAAATACAAATTCAGGTACAGACCCCAAGTTTGCCAATTTTCTACTCCTTTTAGTTTCTCAAAGACTAATTTCAATATATTTACTTTTGCATTTTAACCCCTTAAATTGGTATGATTGATAAATAGAAGCCTTTCATAATTTCCTGGAAAACACCACCAACCCCATTTGTATATTGAGGTTGTGTCACACATATCCTATGTGCCTGGAATATATTTAGAGCTATCTTAGTTATGTTGGATTATGTAATTAAGAAAAATCAAGAATAAATAATCAAAATAAATAATCAAAATAATATTAAGAAGAGTGCCTTCATTCTTATGGCTTTCTTTAACTGGTGAAAACTAGCATAGGTCTATCCATCATACAGTTTAGTTCCTCTGACAGAACACTTGCTGGAAAAAAACTTGCCAACAAGAGTTTCAGCAAGGTGCGTCACTAGATGACAAATATTACTCAAGCATGTGTGTGTACACACAATATATGCATATGTTACATTTTCTAAAGCCATCTTCATCACCTTCTCAGGCATCAATAAAAGAGTGCACATGCTCCATTGTTGACGCAGTTACAACATTTTCTGCACAATATGAAGTGGATGAGTTGAACTTCTATTTTATACTCTGGTATGCCTGCAGCAGAGATACAGAGTATATACTCACAACCCGCTCAGTAGTCAAGGGTATTAATCTAATCTTAAAATCTGTATAAACTTCCACATGAGCTTGTGCCTGCCTACACTGATTTGAAAATGAATTAAAGTAAACAAGGATGTCAGGAGTACAGAAGAAGTGAGAAACCTAAGTGTTTTGTGACTTAGTTTCTTCAGAAGAAAGTTTTGATCCAGGCAAAATGCTTGTCACTTCATAAGTTTCCACAACACACCCAGTCCCCACTTCTAGTCACTATTAACAGTTTACTTTCTAAATTACGGACAGAAATTTATTTTCCTAACTGTGCTGGTTCATTAAAATTCAAGCCTAAACACTTTCTTAGTCCCAAAATGTCTTTCTATTTTCCTCCTTAATACAAAATTTGTTGTGTTCTATAAACATAGTGATATTCTCCAGATATTTTCAGCTGACATTAGCAGATAAATGAGTCCCAACAGTTTGGGTAAAACTTATTACAAATCAGGCACTACTTTCCAGCCATGACACATTTATTGCTTTCTCAACAACTGCAACTTTCAGCTACACTACTGGGTGTGTCAGGTAAGTCCAACTGTGATGTTTCATTGTGTTTCTCCACAAACTCACTGGAAATAATTTTTTTCAGAATAGAAACTATACATCATGCACTCTCCACAGAGAATGCACAGCTGGGCCACATACAAAAAACTACTGGTAAGACTGACTGTTGATTTTAAAAAGTATCTGTTTCTTCTGGCTTGAAATCAATTAATAGGGAAAACAATAATTAATTTTATCACTTTATCAACAAAACCAAGCCATTCTGCTAACTAATTCCAGGGATGGGACAACCTAAATCAGATCCTGGAATGGAATAGGCCAGTGCACTTTCTTGCTCCTACTAATGAATCCGCAGGAATTATTTGGCTTTTGGGAAATGTTATGTAAATGGAGAAATGGTAAACTTTGGAGTTTCCTAAATGCTGAGGAAAAAAAAAAAAAAAAAAAAAAAAAAGAAATTGAAGTTCTGAATCAACCACAGGTATTTAAAGTGATCCACAGTACTGTAAGCACATGATCTTGCATAATAAACAACATCCTATTTCTATTACCCTACTCAAAGCCACCTAGTTCTTTGTGTATGATATCTTTATTTCTAGAGAAATAATACCTCCTAATTTCTCATCATCAGCAAGTTTCATTATTGCAATCCTATTTTTCATTCAATAGTAAAGCTATTTACTAAGACTAGTTCTTCAGAAATTAGCTGTCACTACCTTTCACACTAATAGTATAATCTGTCAGCATGACCTGCTACACCTCTTCAGTTCCTGACCCACTAATAGAATTTTTACACTAGAACACACCTTGAGTAATAAATTTCCACTGCTGTATCATATCAAAAGCTTTACATTAAAAAAAACAAACAAACAAACAAAAAAAACAAACAAAACAAAAAAACACAACACCAAAACAGTGGATCTAATTTTTGTTCTTTGTCAGAAACCCAAAAATCAATTAGATAATTAAAGAGTATTATTAACTTAGTCTGACATGATATACCACAATATTGCATTTTATCCAGTCTTCCACATAGCTTCAAGTCTACAATTTTTCTTTCCTTCAAGTATTGTTCTAAACCTTGCATGGCTCCAAAATCGGACTATAAGGTCTCTGTCTCCACCATTTTTATCCTTCCCTGAATAGTATTGCAGTGTTTGCTACAATACAACAATGCACCTGACAAACCCACAGAATGACAGGAATTACCCTACCCATTAAATACATGTTCTTTCAGCTTTCTAGGATGGAAATTATTGCACCCTCTTATTTGCACAGAGAAAGCACTTTGATTCTTGTCCTCATTTTGAATTTGGTTATTTCTCTGTCATCTCCTTTTCTAACAGCCAGCCACCCCATGTCAAATGTAGCCTGAAATTTTAGGATCCAAACTGAAAAAGATCATTTATCTTGACCAGTTCTTTCTGCATGGCAGCCACACTCTGTTTTCATCTTACTTCTAAGGCTAAAGAAATTTTTACTACTAGCTATTATGCTTCACTTTTCTATTTTCTGAGGTCCAAAAACCTAGTTTTCTTGGCTGCTTTTTCCTATCCTTTTTTAACAATTTCATCTTGTTTCTATTAAACATTTCTGTTTCTCTATTTCCCGAATAACAATTGAGAAGGCTGTACATAAAGACAGATCAAACTAAACAGAAATATATTTCACCTATTCCTTTCTAATTCTGTTTTGATCAGAACTACTGACCAAAATTATTCTAATTTTACAGCAACAATTCTTCGATGACTTGCAAAGGGGTTTGGGGTTCTTTTAGCTGAACTAAAGAAGTTGCTATTTTTCTGCTTAAAAGTAATGTAAGACACAGCGATGTATAATTTTTAATCACAATAGAAGCTGATACCTCTGCTAGGGGGTATGTTCTATGTATTCCTAATCAGTATGAGAACACTGTAGATGATTGCCTTGATTAGATTTTCTCTGTCTGAGTATTAATAGATTATTAAGGAACACTACTACATTCCTTTTGCAGCACAATCCCCATATGAGAATTTTCTACACACAAAGACCTATATTTAGCAGCTGTCTATGCCTCCTATGGACAGATAAATGAAGGGAAAGTCACAAAAAATTCTCTGGCCCTTTGGGAAAGCAGGAATTTGCAGTAAAATTAAAGGGAAAACTAACAGACATATTCATGTCAAACAGTCCACATACACAGTTTCCCCCAAAATCCTTCCAGAAATTCTGTAATTTTTATCCTACTGACACAAAAAATGTGGTCCACAGACTTCTCAGCACCACGCAGGAACACTGTCAACAACTGGCAGGAAGAGAAAGTTCTAAGAAGAAAAATGAACCAAGGATTGCTGGGAAATGTGAATTCTTGATGAAACTAAGAAAATTATCTCCCATTTAAGTGTTCAATGAAAAAAGCATGCAATACAAAAAAAAGGTCTGTTCCAGTATTATTTTTTCAGTAGAAATGCAATTTAAAGACTTCCACACTGATTTTGCAGAAATAAAATAATCTAACATTGAATACTCATTCTCAAAATAAACTGTGCATTGATCATTAGAATATGTGAAAGTTTTATAGCTCCAAAAGTAATTTCATTCCTTGCTTTAATCTTTTTATAATGATAGTTTTATCAGTTTCTTGAAGATTCAAACAAAATACTAAGTTTTAAAATTTCTTAAAACTATAAGCTAAAATATGAATAAACCCAATGATTTTGAATTTGTATAAATGGTATGTTTCCTTTAATTTTTTCCCTTGATATTCACTCTGACCTATATTTCACAAATCCAGATGAAAACATTTGGCTCTGGGAAACGACGAATACTGTTGTAATACTAGCAGTGTAAGGATTAAAATTATGGTTTTATTAAGCTTTATATCCAAAATCCGCTCCTGAGCTTGCTACAGCTTTGAAATAATTTCTCTATACACCAGCAGCCAGTAGCTAAAGATAATTTTTAAAAAGTCATGAAAACACTCACCTTGCTGTCTCCCTCCACTCTGCATCCTCTCCTTCACGCCAACAAATTTCATCAAGCTCAGTAAAGAGATCATGAGGAATGTGTTCCTCATCATCATCTTCTGTTCCAAGAATAAACTGCACCCTTTGTGATGGGGTATCTGGAGAAAAATAAAAATATCAAATCTAAAACACCAATTTTTTTGCCCTGAGCAACCAAATATATAAGACTTCATGACATTATCCAGACTCTTTCACCCATATCACTTAATGCCGCACAAAAAAATCATAGTTTTGCTATAAGAACATTTATTTATACACAAGCACGTTTAGATTGAGACCTCTTAATTTACTGCAGTTGTCTAATCTGCTGTTTAAAAAACTCATCCTACAATAGAATGTGATGTACACAAGTCAGGTCTATTGGAAGCTAGAAAGGTATCTCCCAGAGAAAAAGAAAAAATAAAGGCAGCAAAGAGAGCAGCATAGATATAATTGATAAAAGTCTTTTACTCCAGTGCTAAAAATACTGCTTTGTGACTTCGTAAGTCTGAATCTACAGATCTATCTCAACTCACAAAGCTGGCTTACTAAAGGTGAAAACTTTGCTGTACCTAGCAGGAGAAAGAAACCAAACAAAATGTAATGTGAATATACATCTGAGAACATGAAAAGGAACATAACACTATACTTACCATCCCTTGTCCCTTTGTTTACTGTTTCTAAATGGTTAGGCTGCTTGAGATAAACAAGTTTTTTATTTCTCCCAACTTCCCCATTTTATTCTTCCTGTCTCTGTTTTCCCTTACAATACAGTTACTGGTTATTCTTCTTCATAACCTTTCAGCACAGGCCACTAAATAGATTTAGAAGACACACTACTATTCTTTTTTCATATCACTCAAAAAAATTTCCTAAGCTCACAGAACATCTTAAAGTATGTTTACATTCAGTGTTCATAGCTCAAATGTTGTCTTAAAACCCAAAAATCCTATTTGCTTATTTAAATGCAAATCTCAAATGAACAAAGTGTGATGAACCCAGCCTCTCTAGAAATATATAGGTGCCTTTTCTGTTAATGTATATTTCTGAAAGGAACCAAAAGTCCTTTGCAAGAGTGAGAGGGGCCAGGCTGCCAGTGAACTGAAAAACTGATTATCCAGCAGAACAGTTCAGTGGTTCCTGGAACATTGACTAAATGAAGTTCTGTTTTGCAACCATATTTGTAAGACAAGCTACGGTATTCCATCCAACAGTGAAGAGCAGCACTGCATAGGATCCTCAAGCTCTCTGAATTTTGGGAAAACTGAGATGATAATATCGACTGAATACAAATTAAAGACCAAATACAGCACTGATCAAAACAAATTAAACAGGCCACTGACACAGAAAATTAAATTCAGCAATAAAGATACCTTTTTTGGTAGTAGTACTTGCTATAGCAATGAAACACAAACAATACATGACAGTTTTCACCTGAGGTCTATTTGCTTAAACAGAGTGTAAAGATATAGTACAGTTGAGTCTATTTACTCCTTCAAAAACCAAGGAAATTAAACTCAAGAAAAGGCAGAGGGAGAGAGAGATGGGCTCAGGTACTACTAAGCTCTAGAGAATGGAACAGCAGAGGGACATCTAAGGAGACAGAAATTACTTCTGGTGCATCACTAAAGAACAGCAACAAACTCCTCCCTTCTTTGCTTTCTCTTCTCTCTCACTGTTCAGTCCTCTTTTCTCTTTAAAACCACTCTACCATTTTTTCAATTGGAGACTAGAAAATACATTCTAGCCAAGAAGTGTGCAACTTTTTAGGATTGTTTTCCACAACGACAAAATTCAGTGAGATATGAACTTAGAAAGGACAAGTGCAGATGACTAGTAACAGAATATGGAAAACAAGCTACTTTGGTAGAGAGCTGGACTGCAGTGATAATCGGAGAATAAGCATTGCCAGGAACATCCTGTACTCTTGATAAAATCAGCACTAGAACTGATTTACAGCAAATGCTACTGTTAAGTAATAAATGAGCAGTGTTGTACAGCAGAGCTGCAGTTCTGTGACAGTTCTGATACTCATGCAAATACACACTTTCAGCGTGGGAAGGAAAGAAGAGGATCAGAAATCTCTTGAAGTCAGGTGAGTATTAACAAGGAACCCCCTTTCTGCAGCAATTTGCTCTTACTGGGTCTTCTGTGTAACAAGCTACATGACAGACAACAGTGAATCACAGAATCTTTTAGGTTGAAAAAACATCTAAAATCATCAAGTCCAACCACAAATCGAGCATTGCCAAGTCCACCACTAAACTATGCCCCTAAATGCCACATCTATAGAAATGACAAAATACACACTAAATTATCCTCTTCCTTGTTAACAAACCAGTAAAAAAAGCTACCAGCTATCTGGTTATCTTTCTTTACTGCTGTGATTTCTATTGGTGTTTGAAACCTGCAAACCACAGCTTCATTTTCAGACAAACTGGAAACTGAAAAAAAAAAAAAAAAAAGCTATCACTTGCTTTATAGTACAATAGTTTTATTTTGCAGACAAAATACCAAGAGAATTAAACAATATGAAAATAATAATAAAAACAGATCTGTTGGTTCTACTTATAAAACTGAGTTAACAGGACTACTCATATGAGCAATGCCAGATGGATTTGGCTCCTATTCATAAGAGTAATAAATACCAAATATGTCATTAATATGTTATATAGAAAATGAGTAATATGTGGTTCAAAAATAGCATGAAAGTATACTTCAATTGCTTACTGAAAAACTGTGATAACTTAATCCTCAGTCTAGAAGCATAATGTTTGCAAACTAGGACACTCAATGTATTCTGCAGTCTAGGAAAACGGAAATTGGCTTCAACATTATTTTTGTCTATCCCTACTTCAATTAGTACAGACATCATAAATTTTTTTTTAAAATCCTTCATATTATTATTGCTATTTCTAAAAAGTAATGAAAGCAATCTAGATTAATCTTTAACAAATTAAATGAGTGGGATTAATTTGTTACATACTGCAGTTGTTCTCTATCAGAGTTATCAGAAGCAGTGTGAATGTAAAGATCCACACTAAGCAGCTGCTGAGTCTCCCAAGTAACTAGCTCATCACCAGTTCAAGGAATCCTCCAGGACCAGCTGAGACTGGGCAGCAAGTCTAGTACACAGCAGGAGCAGCAGTCCTGTCAACAACCCCTTCTGCTTGGTGAATGAGCCATGTCAGTCAGGAAAAGCCGAAGCATTTTTTTTGTTTGCTGTAGCTCCCCCAGCCCATGGGAACCTCCAGCCAGGCTGGATCATACCTGGGTTTCTCTGGGCTTGTGCAGCACTCACACAGACATCCAAACTACCTTCGATATCTCAAATTCATTGCCTGTATGGAAACCTCAGTACTCCAGGTGTAAAAATCTCGCTAAGTCCACTGCACTATTGAAAGGGTAAAAATTAAGACCTGCTGGATAAGCTACTTTTGAAAGCACAAACTCACAGTGGGACTCAGTGCTGCAGAAAGGGAATGACCCTGCAGAAACCTGACATACAGATCACTACTGTAACTTTGTAAGTCATCAACACCCCTAAAACAAACACAAGATGGTACAGGCATGAGAAAACAGGAGATCTGAAAGCCAGAAGTGCTAATAACCCAGTTACCAGAGGACAACACAAAGGGCTTCTCCCTGGAACAGCGCTGACACAGGTAGCAGGAAACAGTGGCCCACATCACCATTCCACCTTGCAAAACACAAGTAGGAAAGAAACGTAACTGGCATTTCGCCCATTTAAAACACCTCCAAGTGCAACCACAATTCTGGGTCAGGACTTCGCCCTCTTGGCTAAGGGACCAAGGTAAAATAAAGACTTGGGCTGGGGTCACAAAGGAGGACCACTGTCAGTCTCTCCACATAAATTCAGGCCAGCAAATATCCTGCTCCACTACACCAGTCACAGCAATCCACATCTCATCCTCAGTGAGTGCCAGGATTTCTTCTGGGACAAACTGCCCTGCCATCAGGCAGAAATAGACACAATCCACCCAGGCAACCGCACAAGGCAGAAGTACAGCTGTGGTACATGTAAAATGTATCCAAGATCTGTCTTCTGCTGTTGATTAAACCCTAAAAGGCTGCAAAAATGTGTTTCTGGTAACACTCTCTTAGCTCAGAACAGGTTTCTGCACTTCTAAACCTGTATTTAAGTATGAGTAGGCAAATACTTCTTACTGGGATCAGTATATATAGGAGCAAAAGATTACTTTTTCAACATTAGAAAACATGCTAAATGTTAAAATGCTTCAGATCACCACAGAGGTGGTGGATGGGGGCTCTCCACCCACCTCCTTCCTCAGCAGGTTGGACTCTACCCTTAGCTCAGCAATCAGTAATGGTAGGGATCACAATTTGTTTTTTTGGTTTTTTTGTTTGTTTGTTTAATTAGAAAATACGTTGAAAACTAAAACAAAAATTGCATTAATGAAGTCCACATAAAATAGCTAACAGTCACACAGGACACTTCTGAAAATCTCTTCACAGATCTTAGAAATCACGTGTTGGGTTGGGAGAAAATATTCCCTTGCTTGCTGGTCTGGCACTTTATCCCTATAGGTGAAATCTTGCTTCAGGAAGCTATCCCGGCATTTCCTTCACAGGAATTGTTTCCATCAACCCAGGGCTATGACAAATAATTACATCTTTTGGAACTAACAAGATGGATAATTCCCAAGCTTCAATTCTCTTCTTTTTGCTAGACTCTTAAAACTGCAGTTATGATAAATTATTTTAACCCAGATTTGCAGCAATCTGTTCCACAGCTACCCAGGATTCAAATTTCCAAATTCATCCTTTAGCATACAAAGCCTATAGTTAAGACTAGGTGAATTCTCTTAACAGCCATACTCTACAAAAAATAAATTTACCCTGCTAATAATCCTTCAACATTTGAGATTAGGTACTAAGCTATGTCCTTCCATCAAGACCACCTACTAAGGAAGAGAAGTCCCCCTTTGCAATCCACTTTTTTGCTTGCATTACCTTCAGGGAGTCTCTCCTGAACCGTGCGTGCAGTCCTCTGTCAGGCTCACCTCCAGGGCTGCCCTGCTTGCCTCGCCACATCCAATATCATGAATTACAAATTTAAGCCTCTTTAAAACTAGGGATTACTAAAGCCAGATTTCTTAAAAGAACAAGCCAAACCTTCCACAACCCCACCAGTGTTGAGTTCTACAAGACACACAAGGCTGTGATGAAACGCCAGTTCTCACAGCTGCATTCACTTTAACCTTCAACAAACCCTGTCCTTAAGGACACCCTGATCAGAGCTAAAATCTTCCTATTCCACTACATTTTAAAACAACAACATAAATATCTTGAACTCATCAGTACCAAAGGGCTGCTTTGCTGGTTACAGGCAAACAACAGACATCAAAAAGGCCACTGAAAACTGCCACTAAAATCCACAGGCACACCAAGCAAGTGCATCCCTACCAGCCAAAGGGAAATCTGCCCCAGGTTTCAGTGCCATTACAACCCCCAGCACTGATGGAACTTGTGGCCCTGCAGCTCACAGGGGCTGGCACCCATCACCCTCCCAGCAAGCAGCACCAAGGAGACACTCGAGGCCAGAAACAGCTTTTTTTTTTTGACAAATTAGTTTTAATTTGCATCAATTCCCTAATTTAATTCACAGAGCAGCCACAATACTTGCCCCAGAAGGAAAGCTGTGGAGGAGGGGAGCTTAAAGCTGGCATGAAACTGGGGCCTTAATTACAACAGCAGCATTTCAGCTGGGAACAGTAAACCTCCCCAATAAAGCAAATATCACTGCTGCATTTTTAACTGGAGTGGATAATCTCATTGATTTTCTCCTTCTCTTCAAAAGAAAAAAGAAAAAAAAAATAAGAAACAAGATGTTAAAAATCCAGACCTTGAAATCACTTAGTTTGCAATTTTTACTACCCAAAAAAGCCACTCCATGATCAAGCCATGTAATCTGCAAATTGTCCAATCTACAGGCACATCATTATGGCAAAATGGAAACACCTTTTAAAGTCTCATCTCATCCAGAGGCAACAGACAGACAACAAGAATCAGGTGTAGCGAAAACAAAATCCAAACCTGAGTAACTGACCTGTGCCCCCAAATGACAGGACTCCTTTTTATTCCACTATGTATTCTACATATTATTTGTCTGCTCTAGAGTTATCTCTGAATCTGCACACTGAGAGCACTTGGGTTATTTTTGAAAAATGACAGTAGGAGATTTTTTTTAAAAAAAAAGCTTACAAACTGATGTCAGAATGTTCTAAAAAATCTATTCTTTTCAGAAATCTTCCCCCAGAAAGTAGCTGGTACAGATTTCCCAGGCAGAATTCAAAGGCATTACTAGGAAGCTTCCAGCATTATATTGACTACAGGTGTTTTCTAGCCATGTTGATACAAAAGAAAACAGTTTAAGAAATTGTTTTTTCCTGGATATGGACCAGGTGGCACCTGTCCACTCTGCAGGGTGCCTGCACAGCCCCACAGCACATCGTGCATCGTGCAGCTCCCTGAGAGCAGAGCAAGATCTGCACCTGATGGTACTACACAGAAAAAGTTATAAATTATACAGTTAAAAATTATGAGGAAAAGTAATGCTTTATCCCATGCTTGGTTAACTAAGCAGTCTGGAGGACTTCATGTTTCAGGTCTTTACTTGTTCCAGAATCTCTGTTATTCAGTTGTTGCATCTTTTGCTTTTATTATACTCCTTTCATACTTCAACGCTTCAAAACACCGCTAATTTATTCTCTTGAATCATATAAATCCCTATGTATTTTTCTTACTTCAAAGCACTGCTTTCTATCAGTTGGTCTCACAGTGCTTATTTTCTCTATCTTTCTTCTTGCACCTGCTCATCAAAATGTTTTTTCTTTCCCCTCCTCACTTGCAGTTCCCAAGCATACAGCCTTCTACTATTCAGCAGAAATGCATTAAAAGGTGTCGATAGAGAGATGAAGCTAAGCATTTCTGCATGCTCAACTAAATCCAAACGACTCAGAAATTAAGGGACTAGTTTGGATCTACTCTTTCAGGAAATACAGTCCCTCACATTGAGTTATGCATCAAGAGAAGGAAGTGTATTTGACTTCCTTCAGCCTCTGGTTACTGTTATAACCTTGTGATCATGGGGAATGAAAGCTAAGAAGCATTAATGAGGTTTAATGGATACAGAATTAGTGTGACAAGTATCTGTTGCTCCCTCTGTGTAAATAAAGGATAGAAAAAACATGTTTCTATTCTCTTTAAAGGCAAAAGCTTCTCCCCAGGTAGCAAAACAACCTGTCTGAAACCCCTGTAAGGAAAAACCACAGCAAAAGCAAGGATGTGAATATAGACTATGATTAATCTCTCTAATATTTTGTCTGCCAGCTTTGTATATGCTTAACTCCACCATCACTGTAGCATTTTAGGATTTGCCTTCATTATGCAAATCCCTTTCACTCTTGTCCATAGAATGCCACATTTCTGCCCAGATGGACATATGTCAAAACTCAGCCTAAGTCTGGTTCACTGGCCAAACTTCCAGGAATCAGACAGACAAGGGAAAAACCCCTACTTAAATACTGTTTCAGGGTTGAAAAGATTGGGTAATTCCAGATTTGTAGTTCTGTCTTTGCATTCTTCTAATTGTTATTGACCAAGCACTTTGAAGAGTATCTTCAGCATTCTGGATCCAGAGAAGACTTGCATGTTTCTGGTCTGCAACTTGTCTGTCAGGTGACATAACTTACACATACCCCTTGACTGGTAATTATAATACCTTAACAAGTGAAAATGTCACCTTAGGACGAGTGCACTGAACATCAAGTTACAAATGTGCTTCAAAACTACCTTTTTACATATTACTGCTATTCCACTCTCAGAGATCCTTTGAACACAGGCTGATTTACACTTAACACAGAATTGTGAACACTGCGTTTTATTGTACGCACAACTGTCAAAGACTATTAAGGACAGATTCAGACAGTTAATTTATTTTTTTTAACTTTTGACATTAAGAAGGACACAAGCTTAGGTCTCCAGAAGTTGAAAGAACAGAGCTAAGTTGTCAGCCAAAATGTGTCACATACTGGCACTTAAATAAAACCAGATGACTCAACAGAAGACATTGCTTCATAGTTCAAGATATCTCACTTCTTGGCTAATGCAACTTTCAATTGTTTCTTTTTAATCTGACTTTATATGCATATATGCAAATGCTTTTTGAAAACTATTTTAATAATTTATGAACTTCGTTGTTTTCCAAGAAACTGGTTTCAGTATAGTATTGGGTCTTTGAAATTTGAAATCCATTCCAGACAGAACCACCACAGCCAATTTTTTCTTCACTGTTCAGCCTTCAAAGCATAACTCATATCTAAGTTTGAAAAAGTCTTGACTTTGTTTTATTCTCAGTATAATAAACCATTGTGCAAGATTTAAGTATTTCAAGCTCTAACCATCAGCACATATAATATACTTGCTTGAAAGCTTTCTAAATATGTAATACAAACTTCTGATTAAATGAAAGTCTTTTAATTACTATTCTGTAATCTAAAATTATATTGGCACATTTCCCTAATGATTTAAAAACACACTAGCAAATTGTTTTCTATATATGCTTCCATTAGATTTTCAACATTTACTATAGTCCTTGACATTTCAGCACATGCATTTTTAAGCAGCAAATAATATTCTCATGCATTTTGAGACAAAGCTTGACTAATTTATTCATGATTACCTTTTTCTGTTCTCTGTAATGTTTTCAAATTTAAAATTTCGAGACTCTTAGGAGTTTACTATCAGGTTTGTTTATTGAAAGGTATTTTTTCCTGTTTGGTCTCAAGTCCTCAGTTAGCAGATTCATCTCACAATGGCACATTTACAGTGTCGTGTAACAAAAAATACAAACAAAATCTAGATCACAGTTCGAATCTGATAAAATGCTGCAGGCTCAGTAACATCAACATTATTACAAAACTAACTGTAAAGAGCCACAATTCCTCTATGTTATGTTTTAGGGGCAAATGCTCCAGAGGGCAGCTAATGCCATGAAGTGCTTATCCCTCCCAGTGGTGGTGGCTGTCTACCTTTCTGAGAACACTTATGAACAGTCTCCTACAGTCTTCTTCAGTGCTAGAAATTACTGAGATTTCTCATGTAAGCAACCACTGGCTGCTGCCCTTCAGTGGACTTGTTCAAAGCAATGAATTGCCAGCAGAGACCAAGAAGTTTTGGTGGATTCTCCAAAACTCTGCTGCTAATCCCGTCCAACTGGTAACAGGACAGAGTATGCAGTATCAGTATGCATAATCATACTGATGTTTCTTATTAAAATACCTATCCAAAAATAAAATTTGCCTTACCGAAAGGAGGAGATTCTCTCCCATCTTCTAATCCTGAGTCTCGCTCTCTGTCTCTCTTTCTGTGTTTATGTCCACGGTGCCTATGGCGTCGGTGACTTTTTCTTCCGCCCAGTGGCACATGAACTCCAATGAACAAGGTTCGATGGCCTACAGGTAAAAAACAGGTACCCTTTAAAAAGGGGATATGGCAACATAACAACAATATTATACCATTAATGCTACTACAATTATTACTAATTATCATAATTTTGTAATTATATAATATTTATTACTCTAATGTTAACACTCATAACATTATTGATTACAATAATAATGATTGAGCATCACAGATATACAAGCCCTTGACACAGGACAAAATCCCAGTAGCTAAGTCCTTATGATGCAGTGCCAGATTTATTTTTTTTCCTTCAAATTTGCATCTCTCTGTGTGAACTTTCATTAAAGCCAGACAGGTGTTCTGTAAAATGTCTTCGAAAACAGTAACATGAAGAGACACATGGATCTCTTTGGATTGAACATTTGGTAAAGTTGCTGTTTGCTTTGTGTGTACAAGAACTTTACCAAACTCATTCCTATTTATGAGCCAAACTTTGACAGAAATCTTGTGGGAAATTCACTGAAGGGAGGGGGGAAAAATAGAGAAAGAGAGACAAGACCAAAAAAAACCCCACTATATAAGCTAGATTTCACTTATATATGCAGCTAGACTGCAGCTATATAACTTTATTGCTCACATCATAAATACGTTGCTGGTAGCTTAGGGTGCTTTCATTTCTTCTATTTTATTATATACATAAGAAGGTACACATTGCTGTCTTCAAGCTCGAGGAATTTTATGTTGCTGATCAAGCCCAAAAGATTTAGCTCTCTCAGCTATGTGGGTTAACAGGATCAGAGCACAGTAAAGCATTTAGAAGGGGGAGAGCTCAGCACAAATCTGCAGAAAGAACCTCAAAACAGAACAAATGGGAAAGGAATCCTGACTCACTACAGGCAGGTCTCCTATGTTTACTCAGCAGAAAGACATAGTCCAGTGTACTCATCTCAAATAACATTTATTTTCTCCTTGAAATGAACATATCAGAGCTGATAATTGCTGCTTTGCTGTAATCATTCAGCAGTGTCAATCATCTTAAAAAGCTCAAGAACATTAAGCTAAGGTACCACGTGATCTTTAATCCTATGGAGACTCCACTGGGGACAGAAAACACAGCAAGACAGCATGTGTCACAAAACATCAAAGAAAGGCTGGCAGGAGCACTCTGAAAAGGCAGAGATAACAAAGCTGGAGAAAAGACTAGACACCACACTAGTTACTCGCTCAACTTTGATCCATGTAAAGAAGACTAGAAAGCAGAGGCAACAATTTCTGAGAGACTATTCTTGTTGAGTCAGGATATTTTTCTAAAGCAATGGCCACAAACTGAAAATTATGTGTGTGTTTACTTATTTATTGAATACCTCTTTCTTCTTGCTTAGTTACATTTAACCCAAGAAATGGCTTAAAGAGAACTGCTGCCTTTGGTATATTTCAAATGCACTGCAAACAGTGGGGCATGAAACAAGGAAAAATGCATTAAATAAAAAGGATTCATTACAAAGATACTGAAGAACAGCAGTAATGTAGTATTTAATACTTCCTTGTCCCCCTCTTTTGGTAGATAATACCCAAAACAGCATTTTGAATGGAATGGGGTTACCCTTCCTAAAACTTCAGTAATTTCCAGAGGTGCAAATAGATTACTTTTTTAATTTAGTAATTTAATACATTCCTGCTGTTTTGTGATAGAAGTGGGCAGACATCCTAATTTTATACCACTTCAATGATCAGATTGTACCTGCATCAGGAAATGCAGATTTGGACTCACATTTCAATTAATTCCTTGGGCTGAAACCAGGACTTGAGTCCAGACTGTTCTTTATTCAGTAAACTGGGAAGAAGTGCCAAAATGTGTCTGAATGTCACAACTATTTCCCTTCTAGAGACACAATCAGTTCACACTGAAAAGAAAACAGGAACCTGAAAACTGAAATGGATAACCAGGAAAAAGAAAAATGGATTTTACTCTTTCTGTGTGACCCTTTTGAGACCAAGAGTCCTACCAAAGAATAATTTCAGTAAATGCAGGGAGGAATCTTAGTCCTTGTAACAAGGTTCAGGCAAATAAGAGGAAAAGAAACTGACAGGGGAAAAGCCCTAGTTTTCTACAGAAAAAATGAAAGAGCAAAAAGCAAAAAATCTGAGAGTTAGGAAGTTCTGGTTTATTAGAAGAGAACAACTGTGGAGCAAAAAGAAGACCTGCTGGAAACAAAAGAACAGTAACAAATTCTAAATTGCTGACAAAATGACAATGAATGACAGAAGGCGGGGGGAGGGGGGGGGGGGAGGGTGGAAAGAGGAAATATAAAAGAAATTCAATGATTTTATTACTTTACTTCAAGTAACCTTTTGTTGATAGATATTATGAACTAAAGCCCAGAATGTAATGCACACCTTCCTTGTACAAGTTGTCCATGCCATTATTAAACAAGAGTTTCCAGCAAGCTCTGTAAATTTCCCAAGACCAGAATGCCAAACATGAGGCTGCCCTGCAGACTCCAGAACAGAGCAGGGCAGATCTCAGTAACACTGGCTCAACTTGAACAACAAAAAAAAAAAAAAAAAGGCATCTATAATAGGGTGAAGTCAATATTCACCAGGATATCCATCAGGATGCCAACTAAAAATTACTGAATATTGCTTAAATATTGTAGAATCATTCTGCTCTGCCGAACATTTCCGCAGTGTGTAGCTCAATTACATCATAATTTCTCATTCTTTTGGCAAGGCTACAAAGACACAAGTATGGAAAATAGTAACTATAAGTTACATGCAATTGACATCAGGTACAATCTAACAACCATTCCCATGTAGAATTCACATATGATTTAAGAGGTGAGCATAACAGGGTGTTCTTCCTACCAAATGGGTGTACTTTACTGTGTTTAAATTGTGTTTGGAAGAATGGGAGGCACTGGGGCAAAAACATCTGTACTCCTAGCATGCCATTAAAAAATCTTAATTTCACTAAATTAAGGGAAACATTTACAAATACTTTCTCTCCATCTCAATTTTCCCTTGAAATGTTACATCCTCTCAAATAATTGTAAGGGGATTTCCAGAAGTACCTAAGTTAACTCATCAAGCACCATCAATTATAATGGGATACGTCCTTTCAGAGGTTTAGAGATCCCAACACATTTCTTTTTCTTTCCACTTATTTAATGGATAAGATAGGTAGCTAGGATAAGCTTCTGGTTTTTAAGATCTGGAATGCCAGGCTCTGAAAACCATTTCTAGACGTTACCTTCGTCATTTTCAAGGGATATGCAGAAAATGCTTCCTATTCTGAGCCTGCCTTTTTAGCTGGTTTATTTTCTATTGCGTTCTTAAAATAAACTTAGGTGTAAGGAATAATTTCTTCTTTAGAACACAGCAACCCCAAACAACCCTTCTACTAAGATTTTATTCTGAGAAATGTCTCTGCAAGATGTGTTCATATTAATAATGTATATTTCAAATCTGTCTTTTCTAGGGCAATGAATTCATGCCTTCACAAACTGAGGATATTTACAGCACAATACACTTTCTCTTCAAAAGTTTAGGGGAGATCCTGATTTTTATATATGGCTACATGTACTTTCATCTCTCTCAAAATCAATTATAATTAACAGGATCCCTTTTAAATATTCTATAATATAATTTGGATTTAATGTACTCCTGTAAATTTTTTTTTAAAAAATGCTTTATAACAAGGGTTATTATTTCTTTAAACCTTAAAATACTTTTACTCAAGGAGTGTTTTAATGCTTTGAAGGTAAAACCACAAGGTTCTTATGCTACAATAATAATGCATTGATTTGAACTAACTTTATATTCTGAGTTTCATTCCCCAGCTATGTGTAATTTAATTCAGAATTTTTTAAAAAAAAAAGTCTTTATACAATTTAACAGTGGCTGTGTAACATTGTATAATGGTGACATTGCAGAGCAGGTCGATTCAGAGTATGGCATTTCTTCAATAAACTCTCAGAATGTAAATAATCTTTGTATATTACTGTATTTTCTCAGAGGTTCTGGTTTTAAAGATTATTTGCTCCTAAATCTTAATAGTGAAAATATTTATGCATGTGTTCATGTTTAGCTTTTCTAGTGGCATATCTGGAATAAATCTACATTCTAGTTCAGAGTGTGTTTTTTGCAAGAACAAGTTCATAGTCTTTCTCTGAAAAACACTACTAATGTAAGGTTAGGTGAAAAAGCTCAGGAAGACCGGATAAATCCTATCCACTGGAATCTAAGTTAATTCTGATTTTTAAAATAGTGTCATAAATTAAACATAATAAGAACCATGGAGAGGAGTAAACCTCTCTCAGCATGGAAATTCTTTCAGGCCTCCATGTTACACCAGGCATGTGGGACTCAAGTGGGTACTTTAGGAGCTCCTTAGTGAACCAGCCAAGTTAGTAGCTATTGTATAAAAAATGACTCAGTGCCTTCAAGACTCTTTTATGCATTTCCAGCTATAGCTGAACCAAATGCAATTTTCCATCCTCTCAAAAATGAACAGTGAGAGGTAGAGACCAGCAGCCCATGTAGAGTTAAAAAAATTGGCTCTTTCCTTTTAGGAGAAAAAGTGATTATGGTGAATTGTGTAGGAGTAGAGTACATGACTCATGATTCGTTTTTGTAGTGCAGCAGGGAGGCAGAGCTGAAGAGAAAGTAGAAAGGACAAAAGCAATCCTTCCTAAATCAACAATTTACATTGCTGTTTGCAGTTATGGTTTGCCCAACAGATATTTTTCACCTTTTTGCCATGCTAAAATTTGGAGGAACTGACAGGAAAACCTTCACAATTTTGTTCTAGGGTAGATTACAACAGAAATTATATAGAAAAAAATCAAAACAATATCCTTGGCCCAAGACAGCATTAAGGACATATTGAATATGAAGGATAAGAGCATTTCACTGAAGTCATTAAAGTTAAGGATCTTTTTTAAGAGCCACAATCAATCCCTGCTCTCCCAACAAATGCTGCCTCGTAACAAAAAGATTTTTCCAGGTTCTGGCCCGGCTGTCTTTATAACAGCACTTATGTTCACTCCCAATTTTCCTGCTTTTCTCCAGAGGAGTCCAGAGGTGTTGTGTCTATGGTCCTGTAAGATCTCAGACCTTGCCAGACAAAAGAAAAAAAGTCAGCAGACAGAACATAAAAGGACCCGCTCAAATACACAAGCTCTTTCCACTGATGGAAAGTGCAGCTGTGGTTATTGGAGGGAAGAATTTGACCTATATTTCTAAATTAGCAACAAGCAAAAAAAAAGTAAATAAATAAATAAAACCCACCAAACAGTACTAGTACAACTGTATGTTAAAAACGGAATGTTTCTGTCTTCTGCTGCCACAATTTTGCATCTGTCACCAATAATGGCAAATCGGTTTTTGTCAGTTTCATCTACCAGGATTTCACAAGGTGAAATATTTGGAAATACTAGTCTACAAACATGGACAACTCAGAGCAAAATCAAACTGCACAACCACACCTTACGATCAACAAAAGACTGTGGTGTTCAACCAATACTGTGATAATTCCAGTATTCTTCATGTGAGTTTCAAACAGATTTTGTGAACATAATCTTCAAAGTTATTCATGAATCTTCAAGGTGAACCCCCTTCCTACAAATATGGAACCCCCTGGGAAGGGAGAGACCCATGCAAAGAGACCAAACCAGATGGGTGCAAGAACAGCTCAGGAGGAACATGAGATCTCAAGCAATATTGAACTACATGGGAAAAAGGACACAAAACTAGATGAGAGACACTACAGAAAGATTTGTCTTGGAAATCACAAATGGAACAAGCTTGAGTATGTAATACCTGGGAGGCAACAAAATGAAAGAATTCTGTACTTGTAAAGCAAACATTACAGGCACAGACTAAGCTGAATCTCTCTCCAACTCTACTTCCACAGCTTCTATTGTGCCACTCTAAGTCTAATGCTGCAAGGAGCATGAGCTAGGTCAGAGTGAACATTAGGATGAAGAGGACACCCAAGGGAAGCAGAGGCAAGCAAGCTTGGAGCAGAGGAGCTTTACTGACACAGTAACAAATTATTTGCAAAAGGCTGTAATATCCTGGGAGCCGAAGGGAGGGAAGATCTTGGTCCATGTTCCTGTCTGCCCAAGCAGAACTCACACCTGACTTACATCTGCGTGGGGGGGTGGGTGAATCAAGGCCAGCAGGTTAACAAAATGTATGTTCTTCAGTCCTATGAGCTGTGAGGTCCTATTAATTTTCAAGTAAATAGCATCAGTGGCAGACAGGTCTACTGCAATGTTATTTCTATAAAACATGACCAGTCTCTGAGAATAAAAACCTACTTAGATATCTGTAGCCACTCAGATTTTTACTAAGTAAAATATGGAGATTAGAGTTCAATCATAATCAGTTTTTCATATATTAGTGCTAATTGTACATAATATTTAATGAAAATAGTTTTTAAATTACTGTCACATGCTAGAACAAATCTAAAAAGAAATAATTACTAATAAAACAACTTTTAAAAGACAATAATTAAATATTCTAGGATTACACTTTTTTTGATCAGCAGGACATCCACAATCAAAATTAATCTTCATGTACGTTGTTAAGTACAAAACATCTCTACAACATTTCAAATTAATTTTTGGTTATTAAGTTTAAAGCCTCAGCTTCTGCATCATATTCTCTGTTGTGATAGTGATGTTTATGTTTTAATTGAGCTTGCAGTTTTTTGACTTTCAGTAAGCAATCCATGTAATCTGAATCTCGTCAGAAGTGTCAGAATGCATATTCTGATGTACAATGATTCATACACTGGATACAGTGTTTTACATGTCCTGAGAGACATGGAAGATGGCAAACCTGATTTCCCATGAAGCAAATTTTTTCTCACACCACTTAGGCAGATTAAATGAATGAAATATAAAAAGCTTAAGCAAAATCTTGACTTCTCTGAAAGAACAAACATTTTGCAATTTCCTCCAAGAGAGCCAAATTCATCCCTGATTCATGCTTGGACCTCCCTCTAACAATTCCAACTCTGGCCATCTCCCGGTTGAAGCTGCTTCTCAAACCAGGCCACAGTAATTCCCACAGCAGTTCTGAAATCCTGCCACAAAAATTCATGATCTGCAGCTGACCACCTCCAGCAAGGACAGGCATGGAACAGTCTTTTTCCCCCCCAGCTAATATGGTGGGCATAAGGAAAAGACCTCAGAGTGCATTTAGTGTCAGTCCCTTTGCACATCTATACAGCCCAAAAGTCTCAGCATGTGATCTGAAAGAATCTGAGATCTCAAGACACATATAGAGCAATCCAAATATTTTTGATCTTTGAGATAAAAAGTAGGTATATCCATTTTGTCAAAAAACTGCTTTTACAGCTCTTCCAGTGAAGCAAAGGCAGACAGCCAGAGACAGCAACACAGTAAGCTGCCTGAGTGCCACAGTTGATGTGCACATCTGCTCATGAAAACTTGCCTACCTGCTCTCAGTAGAGGTGCATGTACAACCTGCCCTTTTGCAATTAAGTACTTTAGTATTCAGAATCAGTGCCCAATTTTCATTTAGCAATTCCACCACTGATAAAAATTAGAGCATATTCATTCCAGTAGGAATTTTGTCTGTATACTCATTGAAAGACAACATGCAAAATATGTGATTATAACCAGGGGAGATAAGCTTCTTGCTTTACTGTTAGAAATGCTTTCTTTGTCCCTCCATTAATGCAACATTCAGACAAATGACCTATTCAATATTAGTGACTGATCCTGACCTTACAACTCAGGAAAAATTAATTACATAGAAAAACGATTCATGCTGAAAATTTGAATGCCAAAGCTCTGCAAACAATTCACCTCTGAAGCACTACAAAGCTTAAATGAAAAGACACCAAGAACTTACTGCAAGTACCTTTACTGGCACAGAGAAGAGCACCACTGCATCTCTTCTGTTCCCATAAGTACTGCAGTTCCTGTCTTATCTCCCCAGATTTTTATATACTGATGAAGGAAAGAAAACACTGAACTAGGGAGACTGAGGCAAACTTCTGTTCTCATGGCTGTTCTTCCAGGCAGCATTAATCACCACAATATCTTCATGCTTTCAGCAAGAAATGTACTCGCAACATACTTGCAAAATGGCTGCCCGAAATATGCAAAGCCAACTATTTACTGGGCTTAGAAATTTCAGATGGAAATTGTATTACACATTTAAACCAGTATTTCTAACATTTAAATGTTGATGGTGTAAAATTTAAAAATAGCAAAATACTTACAATTTTAAGATTTAACAAGAAAAAATTGAATACTAATTTCGAGATTTAAAAAACCTTTAGTTCTTCATATAAATTGCAATTTCTTAAATGTTGCTGACATTGTGCTATTGAAATTTAAACCCTGCCAAAACTAGTCTTTCCTAAAATATTCAGTAACTAACTATTTATATTTTTAAAACATAAGCCAAATTAAATGTCTGTCAAAAAGCTCATTACATAATACATATTATAGTCTAACTACATTATTTTTCTAAGCTATGCAATTACTACCTGATTATTTAATTTCATAGTTCATAGTTGTTATATTATTAGGAAAAAGGTAAGTTGTTTATCAGAACCCAACACAAAGTACAGTGAATAAGTGAATATTTGTGACTCATATTCACTGTTTCCAGATGGAGGTGTGCCTAGATGTGCTGCAAACCAAATGGACATGCTACTAACAGCAACTGGATATCAAAATTTGCAATCTCTTCAAAACTTCTTCCGTCAACTGGTATTTTTGAATGTAGTGATGATATATTTGAAGACACACTGATCTGAACTTAGAGAGGACATGAAATTCATCTGAGAAAGTTAACTGCACTATGAAGGAATTCTGTCCTAGTGCTTGAGTCTACTCACATGACCGAGCTTAAAGATGTCATTCCCCAGAAAGCAGTCCATTTTTAAAATGCCACCTTACCATCAGCAATAAGATAACTCAGCTAAAGGATGTTTTTGTGGGTAGACTCACCCCACAAAAGCTCTGTGCATCAGTATCATGGAGAAAGGAAGACAGGGAGCCCCCATATTTCTATTAGGTGTTTCTCTAAGGACACCAGATACAATGGTTTCACTTTGATCAAGGATGTGATTAGGGACTACAGACCACAGAAGATTAAATGTGAGATTCAGAAACAGAGGTTGTGTGCCTAAGTCTAAAACTGTCATTGGCAGCTGACCCACAAGCAGACATTTACCCCTGGAGACACCAAAACTCTAAATGCCACCCTGGAAATATCTCACCTGAGTTCTACCCTTGCACACACTCATGAGTTTCCTCAGACTGAATAGACAGCTACCTACCTCATACATGCTACACCACATGACATTTTACATCCTTCTGTGAGGGATTACCTCATAGAGACACAGCTAGGCCCCTTTCAAAATGCAGCTACCTCTGCTTTATGAGGCACTGCTGAAGGAAGCAATACCATAGAGTTGCTATGTAACATGCTGGCATTTCCATGAAATCACCAATATGGCCATCATGTGACAGAGAACACAAAACTCATACAGATGGGGGGGGGGGGGGGAAGATGATGATAATGAAGTAATCAAGGATAGGCATTTAGAAAGCTCAGGTTCCTGCACAGATGGAGTTGCCTCCATTTAGACCTGAGGCACATAACTTTTCAGACATAGCATGTTCAAATACACTCCAGATCTTAGTATTTATTTTTGGCTAGTTCGTGTGTGTCATCTGTATGACAAAGACAAGGACCTCCATGTCCCACTATAAGAAACTAATAAGATCAACAAGTTCCAGTCTCAGGAAAGGGATATCATATGTGCAACAGAAACTCAGTTTCACCCAGTAACTATGATTTGAGGGTCACACAACTCAATAAGGAGTGTACGTATGGTAGTAACCAGACTAAGTTTGAGATCCACTAAACAAACTGAAATGCAATTAAATCATTAGGCCAGTAGCATAAGACAGTTCTCACAACTTCTCACTTTCTTCTACATGGTCAAGTTAGATGGTTTCTGCAGTGTATATTATCAAGGATCTGTCCAATCTCTGACACTCCAGAATGATTTTGTTCAGCTGAACATGGATCTAGGCAACTACATGAGGGCTGTAGTGCAAATGTAGAAGCCACTATAAGTACTAAAATAGCAGTCCTGCTTGCATTTGCATATTAGGAAACTTAAAAGTAAAGCAACTTATCTAAAGTCACACATGCATATTTACAGGACTTGACTACATATCACTGAAAACTAGCAAAGCAAACTTCTTCCACCATCATCTGTGTCTGAACACCACTGTGAGAAGAAAGTAACATTTCTCTTTTTAAAAGAAACTAAAAGACTGATTAAGAGATTACTCTCGTCTCTTTGCATCCTTGCTCAAATCAATAAATTTACACATTCAAATTACATTGCAGCACTTTTTGTAGAAAGACACAATGTAAAGCACAGAAAAATAATTTCTCACCTTCTAGATCTTCCTTTTCAAAATGTGTTTTGAGAATGGAGCGAGTTCCACCCCTATCCACAACAGCTTCTTCATCATTTCTCTGCAAAACACAAGAAAGGACAGATAAGCTGCTTCTCATTTGAAAACTGTTGGCAATATTGTACAGTACTATAAAACAAAGATGCATTTAATATTTTTTTGTTGACTCTTCCAACTCAGGAACAAAAAAGTTTTTAAGAATTTAATTTTCCTTATTAAAATCTACTTCTTATGCTTCAGTTTTCACTGAGGTATGATTACAGCTGACTTTGACATGAAGAACAACTGTTAAAACCTGCAAGATGATGAGGAAACACTGGTTAGTGGGAATTAAGGAAAACATGAGTCAATAGGACAAGGAAAGAGGTGAGAGAAGAAACGTTTGATCAAGGCAGTTTTATTCTTGTACTCCTGAAGAAAGGGATTGCACATGTACTTTTGTCTTTAGACCAGCATTTTGAGCAACATGCAGAATTCCCAAATTATAGCACTAACACTCCTTATACTTTGGCAAAGCTAGAGAATAATACTCAGTGACAATATGGCAAGAAATAAAACTAACACCATGAAAATAACTGGCTTCACTTACTGGTGAATTGCAAAGCCTTTGCTTTTCTTTACAGACCTCAAGTTGAATTTACTATAAAAGTAGGTAACACACACTAATAGCAGAAAACAGAAAAGCTATTCTTCCTCAGGAACATGTATTTCGTGTTTAATTTTATCCTGTAGTCATATATGAGTTTTAACTGTATTCCCAACTGCACTGTAAATGTACTATGTGAACAATTAGTGTACTGTGCCCACACTAGAAAAGCTACAGAAATTAGTGATTTTGTCACTTCTGCTATGGAAAAAAAACCCAAAACCCCACATTTCCCTAAATAGAGAAATCATTTCAGAGTTCAGCAACAAGACACTAGATGCTGTTCTAAAATATTTGCTTCACTATGAGTTTGACATCACCACTTGTGAAAAAATCCAACTGCTAAATACAGCCTGCATTTCACAACATGATTTAGAGTGATTCCCATTAAATTATTAAGAAGAAAAAAAGGATGAATTATACAAAAGTATCAATTAATATCATGAATATGTATTTACTTGCCATTAGCAGAGGAGTTTTAATAAGCAATATTAGAACTAGAACTGCCTGATTTCATATAAAATAACATATAAAATTGGTATTTTAATGGAAGTGGTAAGCAAGGGGATTTGAATACCAGTGTTCATGATAAATATATACCTATATATAGAATGCAATAGAGTGTAACAAGAAATTAAACTCTTTGAGCACCTCTCCTTAAAGAGCAGATGCCCCACGCAAAACAATTCACATCTACAACTAGATATGGTGCATTCTGGATACGAGTTTTTCTTTCAGGTTCCTCTCTTTTTTAAAAACAGCTGTCATGCTGTAGCTATCCTACACAGAAAAATCCTATGAATGTGTCAGCACCAAGCATCGGGGCTGTTAAAGAAAGAAACATCAAGTGTTACAATGTCTTTATTAGAGCTTTCCCACAGATAATGGTATATAACTAAAATCTAACAAGAAGAGGCCTTCTATTGAAACTGTTTTGTCTTTTAATAATTTATAATTAGTTAATAACCTATTAAGATATATCAGGGCAGTGTAACTTCACACAAGCCATTTGATTATCCCAGTAAAACGAATTCATTATTTTTAAGCAGTTAGACGTAACTGGGCATGTTTGTCATGCTGGCTCAATGCCATGTCCCTGGGCAAATGAATAGGCAGGATGTCAAAGGGCAAGTATTACAGACATATCAGAACTATATGTTCTAGCATAAGACGTTGGCATCACTATTTTACTGATGCTTAAAAGGGCTTATGGAAGTAATATTAGGGGAAATTTACAATGGGGGAAAGACTAAATTGCTGGACAGCTTAAAGCCTTTGCAGATTATCTAAGAAAACTAAATACAAATTAATTCATTAATATTTATCAAAATATGCTCATACACTTTGACTTCTCCTTTCCCATGTGTTCAATTTTCAGCTTTTGGCAATCTTTCTCCTCCCTGCCTCCTTTTCCTGTAATGTCACAGCAAGTCCCAGCCTTGTCTCATTCTCAGAAGTGGTTTTATTCCATTAATATTACAGGGGAAAACAGTTTAATTGGGAGTATCGTGTTGTTGCCAATTCACTTGTCAAACTCTGAGCAAAGTCCAATTAAACAGGCCTTGCACTGAGCATGCTGACTTCCCAGGAAGTGGTATCAAAGCCACCTTGCATTTACCAGTACAAGAGTTACACTGCATTTACTTTACAAGTAATTTCTGTGATTCCTGTACCACCTTCTTGGAGGAAGGGAGAGGTGAGGGAAAGGTTCACTTGTCGTTTAGTGCAGTTAGGTCTTAATGCCATTGGGAGGTAAACACTATTGCAATACAAGTGAAAACAGTGGCAGATCCACTCCACTTTCCCCTGATGATTAGACTGGAAGCTTAATTTCAGTAAGCAATGCTTTACCTTTTATTTGAATGTCAGGAAAACTATGAACTTGCAATTTTTAAGTGCTGCAATAAATGAGAGTTTGACACTGAAAGTATAGGCAAGACTAACCATAAAACAGTCATGGAAGACAGAATTCATGCCATCTGGTCTCCATACTAACATCCTCAAAACCATGAATCCACTGCAGTTTTGCCCATCAGTTTCAGCAGGATCAGAATAAGGCAGGAAAACTAAATGCTTTTCACTGCCATGATGTGTTTATGTCAGAATTCTGCCACTTCTTCCTTTCACTCCATTTGAAGATGATGAAGGTAAGAAGTTTTACACAGGGCACAGATCTGCAAGGACTGGAGTATTCAAACCATATTGACATATTGCAGCAGTCTGCAAACAAATGTGTGCACACACTGACCAGGTACAAGTCCTTGGAACTGTCCATTATTGCAAGGAGTTGCTTGCTGAGTCCAGGGAACACTGTGGTCTACTGCTTAAAGCATGGGAGAGGGATCCAGGAAGTCCCCGAGCGCTAATCCTGGATCTGCCACTGACTTCCTGTGTGGCCTTGGGAAAGTCACTTAATCTCTGTGCCTCAGCTTCCCCATCTGTAAAATAGGGACAATAATACTTACTTATCTACCTTCCTCACCGGATTGCTGTGTGCCATCATCAATATTCACACAGCATTTCAGAACTGTTAAGCACTACAGAAGTGCCAAGTCATTTGAATTAAGAAAGTTTACCCATGTGAAGAGATAACAATGGGAAACAACAAATTGACAAAAAACATTTAGGCATAAAATTATTTAATTTTTACATTAAACAAATGTAGATTAATACTTTGTAACAGTTTTACACTGCACATCTTTGACAAAGTTTATATTGAGAATAAATATACTGGGCTCATTTTCTGTTGGCCCAATTCAAGAGCAATGCTACGGCAGCCAGTAGAATTACATTTCAGTGAAGCTCTAATCAGAGCACAATAAACTTGTCATAAACAATCTAACATTTTACTCTCCTTTTCATTATACATGTTAATATTTTATGATTCTATATACTCCTCACACAACAGTTAATGCAAAATTTAGGCATAAAATTATTTCCCTAAAGCAATAAAATATCAGCAAACACACAGTAGAAGAAATAATGTGTCTGGGATAAAAGAGCAAGAAAAGGCCAAGGCTTTTACATGGAAACCACAAGCTCCTTAGAGACCAGAGCTCAGCAACTCTACTCAGGCCATGATTTCACCTCTTACATTTTCCAAATGAATGCTGAAATGACCTTCACCACGCAGGAGCATCAGCTCCACATATTTCACAGGAAAAATGTATTTTAATGAAAGAGTCTTATAAATACAGTTGCTACTATTTTTGTCTCTTCGCACTAGAAGTTTAAACACCATAGTGAGCACAGAAAAGCAGACAGTAGAGTCATGTTCTGCATCCTTTACAGTGCAATCGCATGCTGTAACACCAAAATATGAATTTGAAATTGAACAAAATAAAAATAAATAAACCACCTCCAAAAACATTTGGCTTCTACTTTTTGGTAAGCTGTCATGAAGGCAGAAGGTCACCATGAGTCCCAGAATAAGAATTTTCAACCCTTAGACCAACAACCTACTTATCAGAGTATAAAGTAAAGCTATAGCTATTGCCAGGAATTTTAAGTGTATTGGTTATCAAGAATAAAAAGGCCCATGGCTTGGAAACCAAAAACAAATGCTTTAAGTTCCCTTTCCAGCAACATATTGATAAAGCTCACTACCCAGGATATTCCAAAGCTGTACATATGGCCTCCTGGAAAGCTTCTCAAAGTGACCCTCTTTAACTACGATGCAGCCATAACTACAATTCATAACACATTGCAAAGAGGCTGATCCTTAACCTGGTACCTCCTAAAACTGTGCACTGCCCTCCCACTCCTCAGATCAATTTAATTAATCTACCCTTTTAGAAAAGCTGAGAAACATCATTTTATGACAGATATTTTGGTGTGTTTTTAGTTACAACCCTTATAAACTCTCTATCTTTTCATCACATTGTAGATGCCTGATTGGAAAGAAAAACTACTTTCAAAGGTGGATATGTACAAAGACATACATCACAGATTTTTAAATATGTATGTGCTAACATAGATACGTAGGCTTGTAGAACTTCAGTACACTCCCAGATGATGGAATTAGGACATATTCCTCATCTTACAGATGACAAGAAGGTAGATTAAAGTCCAGTAGACAATAGTTATATATGAAATTATCTACACAGCTTTTATATGTATTTACCAACAGAGGAAAACCAATACATTATCTTAAAAGACAGTGTCCCATATATTATAAAAGCTACCTGAATACTGAGCAATCATTTACTGAAGATCATCTGTGCTGATCTCTACAGTAAATGAAATAATGTATAACAATAAATATACATTAGGAAACAGGAAATTGTTAGGACATGAAATCAACACGATATTATTAAATAGTTGCAATGAGTATGCCTCGCTGTCTTTCCCCTGGTAGGTACTCTGCTCCACTAGTATAATATCTGGACCTAATGTATTTTGAATAGACAAATCAAAATGGATAACAGAAATTTTCATTTTATATGGAAAACTACAAATTATTTCTTTTCTTGAGCCTTTTCATCTAATTTTGTTCATACCTGGCTATTTTTATTTACTGCCCAGGTATTTGCTCAGTGTTTTCAATAAAATGGATGATTGCTTTCCTTTGAAATACAATGCAAAAACCAGCTACAGAGTATTAATATTCCAGAAAATTTTTTCACTGTTTTTAAGCTTTAACTGAAATCCTTTCCTTTTTTAATTACATTCTTAATACATCAACAGCATAAATCATAACCCAAAAAACATAACCAAAAAGAATCTGGTTTCAGCATCTTCCTTTCTGTAAAACATATAACAGAGCAAGCCATTTTGATTTTTTTCTGCACTAGAAATTATGCATGACACACCTGCTGACTCATAAGGCAAATAATCATGGAATTAATTACTTCTCCATATAAGCCACTTATTGATGATTAGACAACCTACATAATTCTCAAATGCCATCTGGAACTCAGGAATGGCTGTCAGCATAAAACATTAAATACTGCCTTCCTGTAAACAATAGAAAGCTGTGTTTTGTGCTGGTTTTGGCTGGGGTAGAGTTAACTTTCTTCACCGTGGCTGGTGTGGGGCTGTTTTGGATTAGTGCTGAACACAGGACTGATAATACAAAGATGTTTTTCTTATTGCTGAGCAAGATTCACACAAAGCCAATGCCTTTTCTGCTTTTCATACTACCATGCTGGCAAGGAAGTTGGGGGTGCATGGGAGGTGACCCAACTAACCACAGTGATATTCCAGACCATATGACATCACGCTCAGGATACAAAGCTGGGGGGAAGAAGAAGGAGGAAGGGGTGGATGTTTGGAGTGATGGTGTTTGTCTTCCCCAGTAACCATTACCTGTGCTGGGTCCCTGCTCTCCTGGAGAGAGCTGAACACCTGCCTGCCCATGGGAAGTGGAGAATTAATGCCTTCTTTTACGTTGCTTGCATGTATGGCTTTTTTTTCCCCTATTAAATTGTCATTATCTCAACCCATGAGTTTTCCAGCTTTTGCCCTTCCAATTCTATCTCCAGTCCTGCTGGTGGGGGAATGAGTGAGCGGCTGCAGGGCTTGGCTGTTGGCTGTTGATAAACCATGACAAATACATAATTATTTTAATTGGTTTATATTACCAATAATTACATATACTTAAAAGATGGAACTCTTCCTATGTTCATTTCAGTTTATATGTATTATCTAAAGTCAGTGGTAAAAACCTTTCAAATGGTCTATAACGAAATTCTAAATATTTGTCCAGACACCACACATCATTGCCTTCTCCATCTGAAGATACTTCAGCATTACTGCTTTGTGTTGTATTCATTTTACAGACCCATTACAGAATACGTGTATTTTTAAGGTCATTTTGGTCAAGTTCATCTTGACAATGTATAAGGATGGCATTACTAAAGATATGGAAAAGTGAATTATTTGAACTCAGGAGCTGCCAAGTGCATATGGGAAATATCTTGCAAAGACAATTAACCTAAATGGCCAAAAAGCTGTTATATGTAGATGGATGCCTCTCTGTTGCAGGAGGCGAATCACTGGTGACTGCCATGTTCAGCTTTGTCCTTTAAACTGTCCTTGAGCAGATAGGCTCACACAATACTGATTTAATGCAGGACGTGTACACCCACAACTTGGATGTTACAATTCTTTTCCTGTTCTGAAGACAAGCAGAGGATTTAAAAAAAAAAAAAAAAAAAAAAAAGAACCTTTTTGAATATTATACTGTTTAATTGCTTATATTACATATAACCATATTTAGCAATCTTCTGAGGTGGCAAGTACAGTGAATTTTATCTTTCTGATGAAATATAATTGCTTTTCCATTCCACTAGCTACATTATATCATCCTTTTCCCCTCTACCCACTTATCAAGGAAGACCCATCAAAACACATTTATAATGCAATAAGGTTTGTTCTGTAAGGTCTGAAGAATTATTTTTACAAGTATCCTTTTAATGATACTGGTTTTATGGCAGCTTTCTGCAGTAATCACTACTAGTTAACATAAAGCACATATTCCTTTTGGTCAGCTGTTCTTCACATAGTTCAGGCTACACAACAAAGTAAAAAGCAATTAGTTTTCATTCCAGATTTGCATCTTCCCCAGGGCTGCATGTCATATGCATAAAAGCATCCTTCTCTGTCTTCCTTCTTTCTCTTTTCTCTTTTTATAGCAAAAGCCAAGATAATTTTTAGCATGACTCAATAATGAAACACCACATTCTGCAATGCTGCTAAAAATTGCATTAATCGGCATTGGCTCCAAAGAACTGCTTTGCTATTGACCTGAGACTGAACACATTTAATAGAATAATACAATTTCTGTAACACATAAACATAGATAACCATTGCAGACATTAACTCTAAGCAAATACTACTGTTATAAATTTAATGAGACAAAACACAAGCAGACAATACACACATGAATAAAACAAAGCAGTTTTACAGAGAATTAAATGCTCACTAATCTTGTAATTCCTATGTTTATCTGCAGTGAAGCATCCTATGCTGGTTATATATCACTATGCACAATACCAAAACTATAAAATGATGCATAAATGAATGCATAATCACCAAAATATTCCCTTAACATTTGATAAGGAATTTTCTATCTTTCAAATGCCCCTTTAAATAGAAACAATACATTCCTTACATTTGCCAGACAAACATGATAAGCTCTTTCATCTATTCTCCACACAGGTATGCAAGTGAAGACAACTTTTCTATTTAAGTAAGATAAACCAGAAAAATTAAGGCAAAGTAGTAACTTCACTTGTTCCAATGGCTAAGTGCCCCAATTTGGCTGTCCAGTGTGGCGGGGGGGGGGGGCGGTGTGCAGACAATGACACACAATAGGACACAGACAGACCAGACAACCAAAGGTTTGACAAACCTGTTAGAGCATTGGATGCAATAATGAAACAATGAACTGCTACATTCTTTCTGGATTCTAGTACCTGTTTTAAGCACCTGCAATTACTTGCAGCTGAGCTTACCATGGTTTGCATGTCTTGGACTAAAATTATCTGGATTACTTAAATTACATGCCTGCCTTACACTAACACTTAGGATATTGTGCTCCTTTGAACATTTTCAGGTGTGTTCAGAGCCTCATAACTTCTCCTTTTTCTTCTATCCTATTACATCTTCCAGATTTGCAAGCTAATCCTTATTCAATTACTAGTTTCATCCAGACCTCTAAATAAATAAAAGACAATATTCCTTACTGCTGTGTAGACATAGAAGTAGGGTCATATCTGCATGACTGAGATTTTATTCACTTTACTTCTTTTTTTTTACTACAATGTGAAATACTCAGAAGTTATAGAGGCAAGAAGAGCACAGATGGTTATTTTCTCATCTTTGGTTATTATACAAATGTCTTATGTCATCCTAGTGCAGTCCCATTAGCTGAACTCCTCTTTTCTCACTTCATAGCAGAGGCTATGTCAACTACTATGGAGAAGTCCAACAGAAAGAAGATGGATGTGAAGACTTCGTCCAAAGCCCAAATGAGATTGACTTTTAGCTTGTCTGGGCTCTCTCTTGGCCCAGTGCCAGGTGAGAATAGATCCAGGGTAACAGCATTATTTAGGTGTCATTAGAAGTTAAACACGCAGAGTTTATCCCACTATGCAATAGGATATTAGCTTCTGGGCAGCAAATGGAAAAAAAAAAGTAGGTCAATTGCTAGTTTCTTAATCAGCAGTAAGATAAGTTGGGTTTTAAGTTGGATACACTTCCTATTTCAAAGAATCTGCTCTCAGACTCAGAAATGATGATGTTTTCAGACTTCTTTACCTCCAAATAGGGTCAGGAAGAAAAATCATAGAGGGCAGTCTTCTTGAAGCAACTACTCAGGCAGAAATAGCAAGTGCAAAGAACAAAAAGGGTCACAACCAACTTACTAGAACCTGTTTTAACAACAGCTACGAGACAGGAAAGAGGACCTTTTCTCTTCTTTTACAACCAGCCACACCAATGATGTACTATGGCAACTGCATCTTTTAGATGTAAATGTGTGCAAACCACAGTTCTAAACATCACCCCTTTTTTGACATCGCAAGCCAGCATGATCAATAACAACTTAAATCCCTCTCTCAGAAACACTGGTAAAATGTTCAGAAATCCTTCTGCTTCTCAGACAATTTTCAATTGTATTTGACAAACACTTTCTACAAGCACCATTTAAGGATTAATCAAGGCAGCAGGAAGGATTTCCATGTTAACCTTCCAAACAAGTTGGCCAACACTAGAAATATTTTTACTCTTCTAGAAATGAAGGTCGCCTGATGGAACCAAATCTAACTGAAGTGTTAAAAAATAGTGTGGCCCTTTAGCCATCCATTTTCAGGAAAAAATTAACATCCAATGCCATATGATTTTCTATTGCAAGTCAAAAGATTAAATTAGATCCCTTGTGGTTGGTCTTTCAGAGTTCCCACCTATATATCTATTATCCCCAGAAGAGAAAAGAAGATTGTGCTTGGTTTGTTTGGCTTTTTAAAATTGAAACATGTAAATAACTTCCTTGGAGACAACTGACAGATCTTTCTTGATCAAAACGTATAAATTCAAATGTTTATTCTGAAGAGTTCCCAAATCACCTATATTTTCAGGGACTAACTTCAGCAGAAAATCCAGAACTGAAGACCCAGTATTTCTCATCTCCAAAGATTTAGGTTGACCTACATGATTTTTTTGCCATGGGTGAATTTTTTATCAATGTAACTGTAATTGATGTGACTGAAAAACACAGATTTGTATCACACAGAAACATTCTGCTGCATGCAAATGAACAGCTGCCATAATGGAAATGAAGAGACCTTTTGCACTGTCTATAAAATCAGAGCAACAGAAAAGAAAAACTCTTCATCACATAATTAGACAATAACATTCTGATTATCTTTGCTCTCACTCTTCATCTGCCTCAGGTCATCAGTAAGCAAAGGTGATCAGGGAGAGTAATGCTAGGAAAACAGTTGGGAACCACTCTGTTCACAAAGAATTAAAAAAATAATTAAATCCTTCAAGCCATTTACAATACAATCTGCTATCTGAAAGTTCAGGTGGTCTAGTTAATTCACACAGGCATTAAGAAAAGCAGTAAACAATGCAGAAGTAGAGAGCCTTGTGTTAAGAATAATGGACAACCTAAGTACAGTAAGATGAACACACCTAGCATACCTGCCCAGCCATTAACAGGTTATACTTAACTTTATAGACTACAGAAAGACTTTTAAGGAGGAGCTTCAAAGTCTGGGCACTGTAACAGAAAGTGCACTAATGACTGTAAGATGAATAGCAACTGGAAAATCACAGCTAATACTGCCAGTAGAGCAAACACAAAATTCAACATTGTGGTAAAATCTCTCTCTTGGAGGGAAAGGACAAGGCAAGCTGTAAAGCTTTTAAAAGAAAGACTACAAGTCTGTATTTGAGAAGATGAGTAAATACATCTTAAATAGCAAGTGATGCAGGCAGAGTGATAAGCGAAGATAATATTAACATCAGTAATCAGGTGAAGCAAAGCTGTAAGTGTTAATGTCAGACAGACAGATGAGATCATAAAAGTCATGGTGCTGAGGCGAGCAAGACTTCGATCTGATTTACGGCTACATGAACAAACAGGAACTGTCAGATCTCAGAGCCACATAGAACAAGAAGAGCAGACCAGGAAACCAAAGAAAACTCAGTAATTGTTTCTGACGTGATTATATTCAGGCAACGACTGAAGAGCAAGCAAATTTTCTGAGCTAGGTAGAGTTTAACTGGAGTGGGGTAAAAACATGGAAGAATAAGGCAGTGGTGCCTTCAAAAAAAGTCATGCCTGTGGCTACATTATCTGAAGAAAGGTGTGGAGGAGGATGCAAAAGCTGAGGATGAATTCCTGAGAGATCTAAACACACAGCTACATACAGAAAGAGAAGGGGAGAGGAGACCCACCCCAAGTAAGAAACAGTCTGAAAAGAGAAACAATCAACAAGGACAAAATGGCAAATGTCTGAGAACAACAAAATTTAGTGAAGACTATAACATAGCATCACAAAGAGATGACAGATGGAGCGGAGGAGAAAAAAGGACTAGCCTGGAATTCCTCCAGGAAGAAGTCAAGTGGAACATTAGTGAGACAAATTTCAGTGCAAAAGACAGAAACCAGAAGTGAGCAGTTCTAGAAAGCCATCAGAAGGCAAAAAATTACAAGTGTACAAAGCATACTAATGGAGGGGTGGAAGATGAAGGAGGTCAAGGGGTAGCACATTTATCTGGTGAATAGAAACTTCTGAAGTTGAGGGTTGGCTTGTGTTGTGGTGTTTTGGGTTTTTTTTTGTTGTTTTGTTTGGTTGGGTTTTTTTAATATGAAGAGACACAGCTACACTTCTTGTGTATGGGAAGGAATTCTGAGAGAAACAGAAATCTAAAAAAAAAAAAAAAAAAAAAAAAAAATCAACCAAACCAACAACAATGACCCAGACTATCAGATGGGGGAAAGGGGCAGAAAAAGTTCATTGGACCAGGTTCAAAGAATACAAAACAAAAAGTATGTTTCAGTAAACAAGAAGGGAGCTTGAATTTTGACCTTGGTTAGTTTTAAGAAGTTCACTTGAAGAGGGGGGAGAACAGATAAGCTGAATGGAGGCTTATATGACTAATAAAAATACAGACAGGAAAAACTGCAAGCAAAAATACTCATAACAGATGACAGAAATCCCAAAGATTAAGAAATACAGAAAGTCAGCAGAATCAAAAGATTTTCACCAGAGATAGCAGTATCTCCAAGGCATTGCAGATGGCATTACAAACTAAGAAAATGGATACTGGGAGTCAGCCAGGACCATGAACTGTCAGAAGTGTTTGGAACTGCATGAGAAGAATAAAAAATAGCACTTTAAGGGAACGGATAAGGTGATAGAGGAAAGTAGAAAGGAATAAAGGAAGTAAGAGCAGAAGTCCTCAAGATCAACAAAACAGAACTTTTACAAAGTCCCATTGCCAGAAAGAGAACAAAATTGTTTAAACAGTTCAAATAATTACCAGAGAAAAGGAACTTGGATAACAGTGCATAGAGAAGAACAACTCAAGCATGTAGCTGATTTGGCACATGGTATACAGTTCAATGAGAAATGGCATCAGCGCAGACACAGATTTGGATGGTTGTCCATATAGAAACTGAAAGGTGAGAAGTTATGAATGGAAGAAAGTTCAAAGTCAAAGTCAGAGAGATAGGAATAGGTAGAGTTGTATGCATGCAGACCATAAAAACATTAGAAAGACAGGCAGAAGAAAATCCCATTGGTAAATAAATAAATAAATAGGAGCAGGAAGAACACAAAAAATAGCACAGAAGTACCAAATTCTTCAACCCAAATTCAGAACAGATATTGTTGGACGTAACAGTCTCCACAGAAGGGACCAGAGATGATGCAATATTAATAATCAAGGGAACAAAGCTCTGTGAGTTAGAGGGAACAGCAGAAGGTAAAAGACAACCTCTAGGTACTTTGAGACCAGTAATACTCCAGAAACATCAAGAAAATAAAAGGAAGACCAAATAACAGACAAGGTGAGAAGTTTTGTACCTGAAGGAAAAAAGGAACAGAAATGAATTGCACAAGCTGAACCAGAAGCAGATATAATTTAAGGGAAGTGGGAAAAGACATTACAGTGAAGTGTAATCCAGACACCGGTTGATATAAGAGCATGAAAAGCATCAGAAAACACAGAGATAAACAAGCACCAATAATGCAATCAAAAATCAGAAGAGAATCATATACCCTGAAACTTCTGTTCTCTGAAGCTGTTAGACATATACTCCATCTGACATATATTAGTTGTTTTAAAAAACTACATTGATAAAGATGATTTTCTCTGACATAGTTATACTTAGGAAAGCTTTAATACCCTGAAGCTTATACTGCATGCCAAGTCCATATAAGCTGTACTGGTCAAGGCATTTTATACTTGTATGCTCTGTAACTATACTAAAAGTTCATGCCAACATACACTAACAAATCTTTTGTAATGTAGAACTGGAATAATCTGAGTCCTATTCTCCCAGGAATTTTAATAATATTTATGGATCATATGCCAGAATTGCATACTGATTGCTTAATTCTTCTCAAGATATAGTACACAAGGGAGTAAATAGCATCACTGGTCAAGTGTTCTTAGGCATCCTTTGATACAGATGCCTGGGTTCTCGTGGAGGAGTGTTAAAGCTTTTTTTAGGGAGTTTGTTTTGTTATTTTAAGCTTACTTATTCTTTTCCAAGCCCAACATCATAGCTAGCATGTGTGATACTTAACTTTACCAACAATTATTTTCAAGTAGATTTCTGAAGCCAATGGACTGTAAAGAGAATGAGGCCAGCTAATGTATTTTAAACCAGACGCATCCCTTAATCAATTTACTTTAGAGGATCCCTGCTGCCCAGCTCTGTATAGAAGCAGTTGCCAAAAGTGTCCAAAGCCGAAGAGTCTGAATCTTGTTTGCTATGACTTGAATAACAGCATACGAGATTCTTCAGTCCACCTGGAAGGAAGAGGTGCTATTCTTTACATTCCTCTATCAAATCTACAGGTGTGTACAGTGTAGCCAAGCAAAGACAGGAAAATTAAAAGGAAATTAAACTAGAAATTGATAATGACACTTTTATGAACATAAAAGGAGGCCCATGAGGGAAATAAAGTCTAAGCAATTAGCAGTGAAATTTGTTTATAGCTGATGATACAGACATTGCTTAAAACGTATATTTAATCCTTGTCTCTGCAATTGCAGATGATACTAAAAAGGAAACAATTTAACAGTTCTATCTATTGAAGCAGGCAAGAAAAGGACTCAGAGCATGTCTCCCTTCTATGCCGAGGTTGCTGCTACTGTAGATGTTCAGGACACAAGGCAGTGCTAATAACTACTTTTGACAGCACAAATTACATCTTTCAGTGACATCCACAGCAAATACGCATGTTTGCATTAGAAGTTAGATGGCTGAGAAATTTCAGCACATCTGTACTCTACAAAATACCAAATCACTCAGGAAAGAGGAGGAAGGGAGCAGAAGGCAGACTGGGCAATAACCAAGCCCAGTGAGTCACTGCAAGACACTCACTAGCGGCAATGAGAAATTCACTCATGACTACGTGCAGAAGGACTGATGATAGCACACTGAGATCTAGCAGAGGATCAAGTCTGCCCAAGGCAACACAGCAACCACATTCCCAGAAAAAGAGATCTTCACTTCCTTCTGGAAGAAGAATGCCAACACAGTTTTTCATTTTCATGTTTCACGTTTCATATGTTAGGTAAATTTGACAGGCAATATCCAGACCCTGACACTAAATCCTGTGCCCTGGTAATTTAAGACTTTGTATTTTTGCCACGCGCTAGCACAGCTACCGTAACTGATATTCCAAAGACAAGATCAAGTCACAATTATCAGTACTCACAGAGCTAGGCCTACACTTATCATGTAGAATCTAAGAACCCAAGAATAATCTTCAGCAACATCCACAACACAGTAAAAAATCACTGCATAACTGTTACTGTTATTAAACTACAATTTTCTATTTTTCATATGTACTAGATTTTTTATTTAATGTACTCCATTAAATATGTTACATGGCAGGTAACACCAACCAACCAAATAGTCTAAACTTAAATTTCAAGTTGTGACATGCGCAATCACTGTTTAAGACACACGCATATGAACTCTAAAATTCTGTAGTTACCAAAATTTATTCCTGAAACAGGACTAGAAAATTAGAGGGGGGAAAAAAAAAAAAAAAAAGGAAATAGAATTCTGACTGTTATTTTCCAAGTTTAAAGTATTTCAGATAACCTTAGCAGGAAAACAGAAAATAAACAGTTAAATATCTTTTTAAAATTAACTAAAATGTGCCACACAGGTGGCGTAACTGACCTGCATGGCTAACTCTCAAACAGAAACCCCCTAGAGTATAATTCATCCCCTCATATAATAAGCTTGACATCAGATCTCCACCAAGCCTATTGCCATCTCCAAACAGACTCCACACCTGAATGGCCTTGCTCAACTGCAGCTCCTCTCACTAATGCAAGGACAAGGTATTTCTTGGCTGCTCCACTTGCAGGATTCAGACAAATGTGACACTGCCTTTTCTGGAAAATTTTAATCATGGGATTGGAATATAAAACCGATATTGCTTTTGTTAGAATACTTCTAATTGCGTTAAATGTGGATACAAACCATATGGGTATGATTTCTTGTACGTATTTTAATGACTCTGTGTGCCTGCATAAATCTTTAATAAAGAGAATTTAAACAAGTGAACTCATTACGCTGTCAGGAGAGAAATGGACGGATTTTAAATCACTGAAGGCTCCTATATACAATTTTGTTTCGTTTAAGCAGCCTGGGGGGAAAGAGGGAAGCTATTATAAAAATGAGCAAATTTTTATGATACCTCAACACTTCCTCATGTCATTTAATGCCTGTTTTACATTTTCATTCAATGCACCAAGCTGAATATTTTGTATCAGTTGATCATTGCTGCATCACTTGAGAACATTTGAGAGTTCTAAGCACACTCTGAATTTCCACTAGAAATTAACAAATCATTTTTTACAAGTTGACTAAAAACACAACTCTTGAATCCCTAGAGTTCTTTTTCCATTTATTTTACCTTTTTTTAATTATTTATATCATACTAGATAATTTCCTTTTATTCAGTTACTTTAAAATTTACTTAACTCAAAATATTAGCCTAACCTTTCCCTTTAGGATTTATTCTCTGCTTATATCAATTGGTATTGGGGGATGTAGATTTCATATAAGACATTCCAAAACAACAAGAGGTTTCATCACTAAAAGAACTGCTATGAATTAAGCAAAGCTATTTTCAAAGCTTTTCTTTTCCATGACATTACCAATGAACATTAGTAATTATTTATAATTTTCTGTGCATCCAGTCCTCATTTTTCAAGGATTCCTGTCCAAATTTTTCCATAAATAATTGACTAGTTAACAGACAATCCAAATTTCCTTACCAGGTAATATGATTCTGCTCTCCTATTCAGCCCTGCTGTGACATAACTGGAGAGTTGTATCCAGTTCTGCATTCCCTTCTTACATTAAGTGACCTTGACGTACTGGAGTAAGCCCAGTAAAGGGCCACAAAGGTCACAGAAGGAAAGGCTGAGAGCACTGGGGCTGTTTCAGCCTGGAAAAGAGAAGGCTCAGAGCTGTCTTATCAGAACATACAACCACTTCATTAAGGCAATGCAAAAAAGGCTTAGCCAGACTCATCTTAGTGGTTCCCAGTGACAGGGCATGACCAAATGGACAAAAATTATGAAAAGAATCACTTAAAAGTAAGAAAAACTTGGTCCCCTTAATAATAAGAGAATAGCTGTATTTTCCCACCTTATCATCAGTTCCATCTTGCAATCTCTTACTAGTATAAACTTCACTTAAATTATTCAGGAAAGGGGTTTTAAGGTCACACTGAAATCAGTATGGCACAATTAAAAGCAAGATGTAGTTTACTCTGTGGTTTATATTGATTTTACTAATGAAGCAATCTATTGGAATTTAACAGAATTATGGTCCAGCTTCTCTTGAAAGATACTCTAATGACAGCAAAGCCACTGACCACGATAGTGTAACAGCACTCATGTTAATAGGGTTTTTTAATTAATAATATTTATTGAAAAGTTAAGTAAGGCAAAATAAATATAGCCTGAAGGAAACAAACAAACAAACAAAAAAAAAAAACATGAACAAGTCAGATTATTTATGAGGTTTGTTATGGGAGCAGGGGGGAGGTGAGAAGGATGGGGGAAAGAGAGAACGAACCACAGCTGAGACTGTTTCTTCTCTCAAACATGGCACTCTAAGTAAATGTATAATCTTTCTCTTTTACTGCATTAATACTCCCAACTTCCCTACTACTTCTTCTTAGGTAGTTCCACCTCTACAGGAATTGGTTGGGAATAATTATGACTACTTAAATTTTTTTAACAGATTATTGTTGTGATTTATTCACATTTTCATACCCCACCTCAGCAAAACTCCTTCAAATATTCTTTATTCTGATTGCATGGTGATATTCTTGGAACACCAAACAGTGGAACATTCTCGGAACGCTCCCTATTTAGCTATATATTTTGTGACTTAGCACTTAGCTGTTACATATTTATGCTGTTACCTTATGTTTTAAACCTTTCTGACATGCTTCTATTAGGCCCACTGACTTGTTGAATGAATTAAATTACTAAAGGAGCAGAATTTGGCCAAAGAACAGGCAGGAGACTAATGCAGGACAAAAAGTTTGAATTTTTTCAACTCGCTCTGGAAGTACTTGTTGTTTCTAGTGTTGCTTTGCCATTTGCTAATGTTTGGTCATGATCTCCCATTTGTCTTAGTGCTGCCATTTCCTTAACAACTGGCATTATAACATAAAAAAAAAAAAAAGTAGTGTGGAATCAGAACAACAACCAGTAACAAGTAAAAGCACTAACCAACTGTGTATGTGCATGAGTGTGAGCATTCATGTTTAGAATCGGTAAATGACACAAATATTTGGCTTCTTGCTCAACTTGTTAGTTAACACTGTTCCTAAAACAGTGTTTCTTTATATGCTCTTTATCATAGAGTCCTGCAAATAGCAATATTTAAAGACAGGAAACGCATACTCATGGATGTGTATTCGTTATGCTCACTCAAGGGAAAAGAATTCTTTAGTTAGAGAGATCTTTCTTTGCAGTGTTCTTTAAATCCTGACAGTAGTAATCAACTTGAAGAGGGATGATACAGTTTTAAAGAAGGCACAAAAAAGTCTTCCTATTAAGTTGATACTAACACACTGCTACTGCATTCAATGACTCCAAATTGTGCAGTATGTCCAAGTATCTGCAAGTATCTTTTAAACCTGTCTTTTCTGGGAAGCAGAGGGTGGGAGTTAAACAGGGAAAATAGTTTGTGTTTTTATGTTTTCAGGTCACTTCGATCAAATTCCCTGCTCTTGTGTGTCTAACTCTACCTTGCTGCATCTTTTCTTACAAAAGGGCTTCACTCCCTTAATACATTCTTTTGGGGTATTCCTCTCTAGTCCCTCCAAATGAACAAGGAACTATAATGGGACCGTGTCCTTTGAATGAAAAAACATACTCAAACTCACTTGCAATAGTCAGTAATAGTGTTTTTCAGAACAGGACGACCTGAACATCAACTTCCTCAAGCAAGCATTTTTCACCAATTCATTTTCCCCTGTAGATACAGTTTCTATCATCAACAGGCTGCAATGGATTTCTACTACACTACTGGAGATTATTCTCAATGATACATTTCAAAGCCATCCACAGAATGCAGTTTGCAGAACTAATATAAATGATGAAACAGAATCCAGGATAAGCACGACCTGCTGCTGTAGCTTCCAGATGCAAAATTCCACAGAGATCTAATTATTTTAAATGAGCAAAGAGGGAACAACTTCAAAATACAGCTAAGGCAAGATTTTAAATTGAATAAGGAAAACAAATAAGCTGGGAATAGGGTTGGTCCTATTAAAAGGTCCATGAATACCCCTCAAAGCACCAAAACACCATGAAACCAATACTTTCAGGAATTTAATTCCAATGCCAAGAAACAGAATGTACTCATTGTGACTAATACATTAAAATACTGAAAATAAATTCTAACAGATTAAAAGGGTCTTGTAGCAAGTGAAATGTATAGTTAAATCATTCCAAACTTAATCAAGCTAAAGAGCAGGGCAGTCTTTACCCATTACTAATAAGAATGTAAGATGGATAAAGTAGACTGGGAAACTGTAAATTATGGCCTGTACAAGTAATACAACATTTTTTACAAATATGTTTTTAATTAAAAATTAAAAGACAGACATTTTTACTGAAGAAATTTGCTGCACATTCTTGATTTTCATTCATTTCTGTGGTCTCCCACACACATACAGTTCCAGTAAAATGCTATTAAATTGGAGTAAAACCAGAATATATTTCTAAATGCAAAATCAAATCCACAATTTACATGTTTACATTTCTAGGTGGATATTTAAAAATATTTTCAAATCTTGATCTCTAATCCTGTACTCTGGGGTCAGAAAATGTCATTCACCCCTGCCAATCTGCTGTCCAGTTATATGTGAAAATTGTTGTTGCACAAGGGTAAAGCAAGTGACAGAAAAATTGCACACTACTTTCAGGCTTCAGCTGAGCTTTTAAAACACATGGCCAAACACGTTGCCATGGAAATGTTCTGCAAATACATGTAGAATTTCTTAAGATGGAGCTGAATATCCTTTTTAAAATAAATTCTCCTACAATTTCAAATAGAATGGTTCTATGAAGTATTCAAGGGAATACATCAGCCATTATCTAAGGTTTATAACACCTAAAGTGGTAATAGTATCTCCAAATCCATTTTGTGTGCTATACATGAAATTAGGCCACTATCTTCCTATGCAAAATACCCATATAAGTGTTTTCTTTTATGTACTCTGACTTTCCTATCCATCACCACAATACATTAGCAGATTCACAAGCATTAGCCTTCCAATAAAGTTGACAGCAGTTAAAAATAAAAAGGATGAGACATGCTTCAGTAAAATGAATTTGGTTTCAAACAACATTCTAAATTTTTAAGCTATTAATCTTCTCTTTTACAACCCATTAGTATTAGTATTCATCACTGAGTGTAATAATTAAAAAGAGAAGAGTTATCTTGCTAAACTTTCACTGTTATGTTCAGAGAGCTATTTTTAAAACTGATTTGAAATGAAGCAAAAAGAAAAAAATCTACTGCTGCAAAATGAAGCAAGATCTGTGCCTGCAGAATAGCTCAGTCCTGTTACACAATGTGATACGTTGTTTTAAATAACCTGCTACTGTAGGTAAGCATTTGCCTTATACTGCATTTCATACGACAAACAAACACATTCACAATGGCTTTTGTGTGCCATGTAAAGATAAAGCAAAATAAAAATGCAATGCAATCTTATCATTTTACTTTACAGCAAAGGTATAACCTTTTAACATGAATCAGTTAAAAGAAAACATATTCACAATAAAAGCACACTGAAAATATATATGGAATAAATTTACATTGTTCAAATAGGTACCAACACCACATTAGAATTCCAAGATATACATTGCTCTGCTTATGTAAACAGTCTACCCTATAAATCCTGTAGCAAATCCAACATGAAGCAATTACACAAACAAAGAGATTGTAAATGACCTAAAACTGTAAAACAAACCCTGTGTTAGAAATATTAGTATAAACTATGAGGTCATACCTGATGACTTAGGGACTGTAATGTCTCACCGGTTCCAAGCTGCATGACCTTTCTATTTCCAGAGACCCCCAAAAATTGCATTTCCTGTCTTACAAAAGTACATCACAGACCCATCTATCTTTCAAAATCTTCTGGGCTAGCGAAGAAAGCATTAACAGCCATTCTGTCCATCAGTAAGTGCTGGAGTCATTACCCTCAAGATATCAGATCTTAAATATAGTTTCCTCCGTGCGATTACAGACATCCAGTAGTCAAGGAGGCTGACACAGCTATATCACTGATGCTGCTAATGCCATCTGAAAACAGTAAGCTTACTGCTTAAAGCAATCCTGCATCATCCAAACAGAACAAGCCACATCCTTCAACTCCTCACTTGCGTTTTTTATAAAACCCAGCACTGCCATTATAGATTTTGTTTTCATCTGTGGTCAGCTAAAGGAGAAATTAGATATTATGCAACCAGCTTTGCATTAACAAAAGAAAACCGGCAGATGAAGTGACATATCGAGGTTATCAAATTTTGCTTGCATGACCACTCCTCAGCAAGCACTGTCACCATTCAGAAGAAGCATCACAATGTGATTCAAAGGAAAATCAACAGAAATAAATTATAAACAATTCACAGGCACCAAGGTATTTTAATACCTCTGTGGTACTGAAACAGCTATTTTATGCAGCCTTATGAACTCCAGTCCCTATTAAATTTAAAACATTGCTTGCCTAAGTATTTTTAGTGTTTATTTTCAATAAATTGCACGATCATTGCATTGTTTCCATTACTCCTTGCTAGCAGCCAGAAAACAGCATGACTTGAAACAGTGCCAGTATTATGACAGCAAAAATGTGGTTTGATACCAAACAAAACAATCATGCATGGATTTTTTTTCTGATATGAGAGACCTTTCAAGCTAACAAATGTACAGTATCCTCCTTAATAATGTTTAAATTATTAAGACTACAAAATAACAACTGAAATTTTTATTAAAACATGTATATGATACAAGTGAACTTGATTATTATAAATCATTACTTATATTTATTGTTGCTAGTATTATGGCAACAAACTTATGCAAACAAAAAAAGCACTTCACCGAACTAAAATGAAACAGTGCCACCAAACTGGTAAAAGTAATTCCTCCAAATTCCAGACCAACAGAAAAATTGCATTCACATGAACGAATAATATTAAAATCCATATCCTTAACCATATGGGAACTTTCCCTCAATGCCTATTGAAATACCTTCCTACCAATCAAAATTTAGTGGCAAGTAAAACCTGGAGGAAAAAACTCTTCTCTAATTTAACTTCAACTTGCTCCAAATGTTATTCAAATGAATTTGGATGTCCTTCTTTACTTTGAAATATACACAGAAGCTGAAAGCAGAAGTAAATTATACTAAATTAATTCCCCCAGATCCTATCCTGCTAGTTTTAAATTATATAGTTGTAGTAACTGCCCCTTCGTGTAACTGAAGAGTTAATCTAATTTAGCTTACAGTCATTTGCTTTGATAAAGGCAAACTGGTCTCATCCATGAATACCCCGTATTTCCCTTCAGAAGGGGAAACCACCTGCTCTTATTTTTAACTGAGTTCACTATATACAGTGGGCAACTGCCTCAACATAAGAATGCTACATCTACAGGGAAAGGGAACTCTGTCAGCCACACATTGATACAGGGTCTCCAGCCAAGTGTCCAGCAGCCCAGGAGAGCTAGGCAGGGAAGCCGAACTGCAGCAGAGAACCAGATCAGGCCCAACTGGATGTTGTTTTTCACATTCTCCAAGAGTTCATCCTGATGTCCAACAACCAGACACTGTCTTCTTACTGCTGCTGCCAGTGGCAGTCAGGGACACTGCTGAACATCATGAATGTTCTTGAAAGCTCCCACTTTTCAACTAGTTCCTGATTAACTCATTAATTCACTTTCAACCTAGAAAACTGTGCCCAAAAATAAATACATATGCACAAATACACAAAAGGCCCTTCAAAAATCAAACAAGAGCAATTCAGCAGTAAAAGGAGAAAACAGCATTCCCCACATAAGAATAGGGGTATCTCCAACGATAATAGTTTTATTTCCACAGGTAATTACAAAAGCAGCAATATACCTATGCTAAATACTAAGTTATTTACTCCTAGACAAACATTCAGTTTTGCAATACATTCTGATACAGTAGCTACTTACAAGGGAAGTAAGAGAATACAACCTTGCATCTCTAAAAGCCACCTAGTTAGGATATGAAAGCCAGTAAGATGGTAAGAAGTGATATAAAAAAATCTATGTTGCCGAGCCACGTTCCATAAATATTATGTAGGCTCTTCCCGCGCAACTCTTACACTGCATGATGATCTCAGAGTGAAAAACAAAAAGCTAAGAGCTATAACCACAGCTGTCAGAAACAATACTTGAAAGATTCTGCTCACAGAGAGTACATCATCTCTCCTCCAGCTGGACTTGAATTTGAAGAATTCAAGAACTAACAAAACATAAGTCAGAACACTATTGTCCTGAGTTAGGTGAAGATCTCAGTACAAATTATAAATGCACTCAAAAATATACTATTATTTCTTTGTGCATATTATACCAGCAAGGAATATTTCCACTGAAGTTATTCCATGTTTTTCCTCATGTAAATACAATTAATATTTTGCAGAAGTGAAAACGCTAACATTTCATTAGCAATGTTAAAACAGAGAGGGGTATAAATACAGCACCATTTTATAAAGTATAGATATTTATTATGAGATGTTATAGCAAAAATATGGCAACCCATTCCCTTTAAAGTATCAACAAGTATCACTTTATGCCATAGAAAAGCATCACTCACTACAGTTTTCTTTAATTTTAATTCACAGGGAAAAAAGGATAAAAAAAAATAAAAGCAAATTCAGAGTTCCTGTGAATTATTCAAGGTGAAATAGTGGTCACTTTGAATCTATCACAAATCAGCTTCATATCAAATAGAACTGACCTAAGCAGTGAGGGAGCAAACACCTGAAGCTCTGTCACTGTGGAGGTTTGACCCTGAATAAACGCCTGATGTCCAGCAAAACTCCTTCAAGGCCTTTTCCCCGCCCTTTTTGCCTTCGAGAGGGAAGGGGAAAAAAAAAAAAAGCTCAAAATTTATGTCTAGAGATAACCGAAAGAGGAGCTTTGATTAATACCATGGGCAAAGCAGAACTTAGAATAATGCTTAAATTTATTACTAACAAACTAAAAACTAAAAATAAGAAATAGAAACAAG